>JARHVA010000178.1:3925000-4432500 GCA_037957365.1 Torreya grandis
GGCATGTCACCTTGAAAAACATGCATTAGTGGGCTCAATTTGAAATTTATATGACCTAAAAGACTCCTCTATCAATGAGTGATTCCTACATAGACATATTATTTAAATAGGGCCTTAGATAAATGTAGTTATGCCCCTTATGTGGGCATGTGTATGACTAATCATGCAATATTCTATATGTGAGTACATGTAGTGGTCTAGCTTATAACTTGATGAATAATTCTCATGATTTACTCTTTGAATGCTTTAGACATGTAAGAATATTTATCTTATGACTAATTTATAAATAGGGAAGAATATGGTAGTTTTTAAAGCTTTAGAGTTGTTTTTTCTTGGTATAAGATAAATGTGTGCTTGATTTTTACTCTATGATAATGAATGGTATTTTAATTTTATTTATAAACCTACGTTTGAAATTATCTCAAGGGAGGGTTAACTAAGACAAGTAAGTTAAACCATACATGTTAAAATATTTACAAAATTGACCATTTGTAAGGTTCATACACTAGTGTTAGACTTGGGACAATAGTGTCCTATTCTGGATGGTAATATTTGGGAGGATAGAATTTTTTTGAAGATATGTGACTTTTAGAGTAGGATATTAATCAATTTTTGTGTATATTTTGGCCTACAGGTGACCTGGGTAATAAAAATATCAAGTTTAAACTACAAGCCAAGAATTTTGGCACAATAAGATGATGAATGCGAGCCTTTTGGTAATGGGAAAGGTCCTGAACTAAATGGTTGAGCCATGATTGATATATGTATATAGTATAAGACTAGTTTATCACATAAAATCATATTTTTGTATCCACATAATTCAATTCTCACAAGTGTGATTTCATTTCCTGTAATTTCCTTTCATGCAATTTACTTAATGTGTGTTTCTCTATATGCAACCTATAACTTATCAACCTATGAAAGAACTAGTGTTGTAAATATAGTTTTGAAATATTTATAAATACACACCGTGGGCTGAAAATTAGTGAAATTAGCAAGATTGATAAACTAAGTGGTTGCCTTGTCCCATCATTGATCGATAAGGTTTTATGCAAACATTGATCAACTGTATCAAGTTTAATTGGTAGTTTAAATTTTCTCTTCATTTTGGCCTCATGTTTGGGTATAGGTGTCAATCATTAAGATTTCAATAATGTTGGGTTATAGTTCCCACTTTCATAGCTTAAAATTTATTGCTTTCTTGGCTTAAAATTTATTACTTTCCTAACATTTTTTCTTTCATAGATTATATTTTCCTACTTTCATAGAGTAATTTTCCTAATTTATAAATTATTAAGTTTAATTTCTGCAAATTAGAGTAAGAAAAACAATAAAAATATTTTTTTAGATAAAACCTATGCATGACAAAGCAAACAGAATCACAAAGGAAGATTGGCTAGTTTGTATGCAGTGAAAGTGATACTATTTAGGTTTATTCTTGCTTATATGGTTTAAATTTGATATAGGGGAAGAGTCACCACCTCAAAAAACTACAAGTCATTAAATACCACCATTATCTAGTTCATCTTTATCATTTGAAAAGTTAGAATAAATAACAATAGAGAAGTTATTGTCTAAATTGCTAAAAAGAGTCCAAGAACAAGGAACATGAGGATCATCATATCCCTGAGAAGGAAATATTTTTACATTCCATAGAGTTATTATTGAATATTAATATTTATTTGGATTCACTTTATTATCATAATTTATTTAGGTGTGTGTTATCTTTTCTTATTACATAATAATTCACATATTTCAGATTTATGAGGTGTCACACCTCCTTTGTCCCTTTTGAATGGAATATTGGAGTTACATGTTGCATATAAATCCTCCCATACTCTCCCACATTTTTAACACACAACCCTCTCAAATTATGGGGATTAATGACACTAGGCACACACTGAGAATGTTGTGCAAGTTCATGATGGATAATTCTTATCAACTCATCTTTCTTTCTAGCTCTATTTAATGAGCTCTCTCCTATTTCATTCTACACTATAATATATTGATACTTTTATTCTCATATATTGAAGGTCATTCTTATTTACATTATCTTATCTCTTATCCTCTATTCATGAAGATGTTAATCTCAGAGAATGTTGATATAAGCCTTCATTCTTAATGCATGCAATTTTTCTTCTATTAATTATATTTCCCTACTTATCACTATGTGTCTTGTATGTTGTGGATTATTATTGAGGTGATATCTCTTTTTTATACATTTATTTGATTAATTTTAATGTTATTTAAATAAAATCTAGTTATTTATTCTAAAAGTGCCTACATGACCACCCTACACTTAGGAATATGGTATTCAACTCCCTCAACCCTCAGTCAAATTCCTCTCCAAAAGATAACTTAAAGCCATTATAGCCCAGAAATAAATATCAAAATTGTAAAACTCATTGAACCCACTGAACCAACTAAACTAGACATCATTATTGAACTTATGAAAGAGTTTATAATAATTCCCATTCCATATCCCCCAGTCAGAAGATTTTCCTTTCCCTTAGATAATATTAAATCCACCATTTATTACTGACCTTGGGATAAAATCAACAAATAATTTGAAGAGTGGGTGGTAAAAATCTTTGGTTTACAAGTAGTTTAGAAGATAATGGGAGACCTCCAAGGAGAAAACTCTATCAATGAAGACACAACCTTTGAATTTATCATCAACCTTTATAGATAATGCACCCATGAAAAATATTTCTCTCTACTTTACCTAAGTTTAGAGGAATGGAAAACAAAGATCCAAACATGTTCCTCTTTGAGTTTGATGTCCTATGTTGTAGTTATGACTACAACCAAGGCACTTAAAAGATGCAATTGTTTCCAAATACTCTTAAAGATGTAACCCTCAAATGATTATGGGTTTTGGGAGAGAAGTAATCTCCATTTAGAAGGAAATGAAAGAAAAAATACTCTCTAAATACCAAGATTATTGTAAAGGAATGAACTACATAGGAAATGAAATCTTCTGGATGTCGCAAAACAAAGATGAACCATTGGCATATTACCTGGACAAGTTTATGTTCAACTTAAAAAAATTTAAAAAATTGTGTTGGACTAAGAATCCATAAAATTGGTATTCTTAAAGGGAATTAAGGAAGAGTGTTTCAAATCAATAGATATGATCAGTAGTGGATACATACCAAAAATGTCATTTGATGAGATCACTCTCTTATGTAAAATCTACTTGAGTTTTGTGATGAATAATACTCATAAAAATAACAAAATGCCTTCATAATATACCAATGAACTATCACATATGGAGGTAATAAATTTGATATAGAACATGAACTAATATATCATTAGTCATTTGATTACATAATCTGACAAGCTAAATAGATGAAGAAAATAAGAAAATACAGAGCATGCTTTGACTATGTTGCTTGAATTTTCATAGGAAGAAAGCATATTGTAAATGCGATGTTGTTTGGGAAAAAGTGGAAAGCATAATTGAGGAGAACCCCAATGTAAAGGAGCTTTATATAATTAGAAAAGATAAAGGGTATATTTTTATTTGTCTCAGTGGAAACCATGGTCATAAAGACCACAAAACTTAGGTATGCCATCAAATTATGCATTCTTTAATTCTCAATTTTTTAGTTTCACATCCTAATTGGTATGGATGTAATCATTGGATGCCAATGCTACCCCAAAATCAAGAATTGGTCACAAAAAAAAATTCAACCTCCAACCAATTGGTAGCAAACTCAAAATCAGCCATGGAAACAATCACAAAACCAACCATAACTATATCAAAACAAAAATAAAAAATGACATTATCCTCCTAAACAATGGAAATAATCCATGATTTAATCCACATGTTTTTTCATAACAATCAAAACCATACCAACATCAACATCTAGCCTTAATTCTTAATAACTATCTAGATTTAATGACTATAACCAATTAGCTCCTTGCCAAACACAATTACTTGTCTAACCTTTACCAAACCCAAATAATAAGTCAGTTAAATCAATATAGAATAAAAAAATAATGAAATACCTAATTATTCCATCGAGGTAGATGAAGTGTAGATTTATTTAGGTTGAATTCTCTCATAACCCACCTCACCCATATAATGAAACCTATTGAAGAGGTCCATGACATTGTCACTAACCCAAAAACATATAATCAAATCCACACGCTTAAACCAAGAAAAACTATGAGTCAAGAAGTTCCTAATACCCCTCTTTTTCAAACCTCCATAAACAAGAACATGAATCTCAATTTTATTTTTTAGGATAACATAAAAATGGTTTCATTAAGATCTCATTATTTTAGGCCATAAAATACATCCCCATATACATCAAACTTGTCCATAAATTATGCCTAAATAAGCCTAGTTATAAAAGGAAGGACCCCAATACTGTCTAAGTAAATGGATAACTTGAAAACATCATGTTGGAAAATGTAGTCCCACCCAAGTACTCTGACCTATGAAGACCAATTTTTGATGTCCATGTCTATTATATCCTTATCCAAAATATTTTATTGGAATTAGGGCCATATATTAACATAATGACCAAGGAAACTATGAAAAATAATTTTCTTAAAGTATTCACTAAACTCCCACCATTCTATAGATGGCAAATAGATCAATGGTTAAACCATAAAGGTTTATATAAGGCCTAGTCATTCCTATAGATTCATAGGAATACCCAACTAACTTTATCATATTATAACCAAAATAAAAATTAGGAGGATATCCCATTATATTAGGAAGGATATGGTTGGATAAATAATGCATTCATTGGCTATATATCAGAGAACATGCTAATATTGGATGGAGGCACCATAAATAAACTACTTATATACCCACCAGCTCAACCTTCATGTGAATTAAAACAACCATGTTGGATATAAGATGAGGAAAATGAGCAATATTCATTACATACTTTTCTCTTAATTTAATGCATCCCACACTTGAAGGATCAAGATGATGACGTAATCATTTTTGATGTCATATAAAATGCTTATCAAAATGATCCATAAAATGACAACTATCATAATGCATATCATGTACCCTCACCAACATATTTGCAATGGAATAAAACTTAGATGTCATGGGAGACATTAAAACTTTTCATCAACTAATACAACACCATTGCAGCCTCATCCTTCTGTTGGGTAGCATAGAATACATGGTATCCTTGTACAAACAAGTGTAAATCCTACTTGGATGACCTCTCAATACTAATAATAAGTTGGATTATAAACAAGAAACTTAGCTAGTGATATACTTCAAAAATAGAAAATTGTCTTTACATGAAATTATCATGACATGAGAAGTATACACCTAGGTATATGCACCCACCACATATATATGGAGTAATGCAAACCCATCTACCAACTACAAAGATGAACTAACCTTGTTATTAAGGACATAGTGAAAACATAATTACATAAACTCATGGATGCAAGATTTATCTATCATATCGTTGATAGTCAGTGGGTGTAACCCCTTATTATTGTATCAAAAAAATAGGTAACTGGTGTATCTGCATAGACTATAAATAACTTAATGCATCCATAAGGAAATATCAATTTTTTGATCCTTTAATTGACCAAGTACTTGACACATGGATGGGAAATAAATAATTATCCTTTCTTGATGGGTTTAGTGGCTAAAATTAGATCAAAATAGCTCTGGAGGACTGGGATAAGACTAAATTCACATGTCCTTGGGGTGCCTATGCATGTTATGTATTACCATTAAAATTATGGAATGCTCTTGCCACCTTCTAAAGCATTATATTGAGCATTTTTTATACCTATCCCATGATTGTGTATAAGTTTATATGGATGACTTCACAGTCTATAGGGATACATATGAATAATCCATTAATAACCTACAGAAAGTCCTTCAACATTGTAAATATAACTAGTTGTCTCTAAGTCATGATAAATGTTATCTTGATTACATAAGATATTTGATTAGGTCACCACATCTTAGCCACATGAATATAGGTAGATCCTACCAAAATAAATGTAATAAAAAACTTACTCTTCTCCAAAAAAAGGATGTTCAAAGTTTCCTAGGACATGTTGGTTACTACGATAGATTTATTAAGAATTTCAGTAAAATAGTAGCGCCTTTGGTTTTTTCAAATTTTAAAGATGCTAACTTTATATGGACTATTACATGTGAAAAATAATTATAGGACGTAAAAAATATACTAGTAACAACTCCAAGGTTGTCAAAATTGAATATAAAGTTACCCTTCCATATCCATATACAAATTTATGATAGCAAAATAGGAGATTTTCTCAGACAAAATTAAGGATCCTTAAGCTATGTCATATATTTTATCAGTAAAATATTTTAGGGAGTAGAGCTCAACTACACCATGATAGAATTTTTTCCTTGTAGTTGTATATGACATCAACAAATTTAGACAATATTTTTCCATGGGTTAAACTCGTAGCATGGAAAATAGTACTTAAATGTTCATGATTACATAATTATGAATTATTAAATGAAAAAAACATGATTATTTTAGAAAAATATGACATCATTACCTCTTACACATTAGTTTGCCAATAATTTTTGTTTTTTTCTTTTTTTAATGGTTGGATCATCTGTTGTATCCTATTAAGTAGTCATGTAGGATGCAATGAAGGATAATTTATCAACTGAAATGAATACTAAGAGCGTTGACTACTATGGATTAGTCATGTTGAATTATGAGTGAACATGGTTGGTTGAATTCTAGTTCCTATAACATAGTTATTATCTTCCTATAACTAGACTTACACCTTCATATAAAAATACTTATACCTTCATGTATTAAGAGGCTAGCAGGCATGCTTGAGAAAGATTGGTTGGAGGTGATTTTTTGAAGAGTAATAATAATTTTGATGTCAATCATCTAATCATGTTATTTTCCTTGACCTTTATATATCCATGGATGTAGGTCTAATAGGTCTAAGTGATTCATGGTGATTTCCTTTTAAGTACTTGTGGAGATGTTAACTTAGGTAGATGTGTTATAATAAGGAATTAGCTAAGGGATTGTAGGGTGTTGTAAATGAAGCCTATAGTACTTTATAATAACCCACAAAAACTAGATTTTACATTTAATCATCCACCCTATATTTTATTAGAGTTATTTACCTTCTTATAGCATCTTCTATCATTGTGTAGCATTTTATAATCAATCGATAGAAACTAGGACTTAACCCATAATAACTATTGCTTAATACATAACAACTAGGATGTAACATATAGCATCAAACTATAACCCATAGTTGACTACAAAATTATCTTAAAATTTTATAAAAAGTTATTAAAAGTGTTATGAGTTGATGATCAAAGTTTAAAATTATAAAAAATGATTTTTCTTTAATTTAATTTTGTAACATTTACCCTTGATTAGCCAGCAAACTAGTTTTCCAATCAAGGCCTTAATTCCATAATTAGTCAGCAAATAAACTCATTTCTAACCAAGGTTGTCAATAATTCCCAAAGTTTTTTTTTATGTGTTAGTGTGTGTGTGTAATTTTGACTAACCAATAGACTAGTTATATAGCTAGAATGTTTATTCAACTCTTGACCAGCTAAAAATGTGATAGGTTGTTCAAGGTTGTGATATGATGCTTACCATTTATCCATGGAAATAGAGGGTGAGATAAAATTTCCATTTGATTCTTGAATAGGGTCCTCTAAGGACTAATATTTAGAAGTAATGTGTTCATTCACTATTTTAGATATCTTCATATCCATGCAGGTTCTTTCATTTTCAATGATTTTTCATATGAAGTCCTCTTTTTAAATCAATTTCTTGTATAAATTTACACTATTACCATTGACTAGTAAAGGTAATCTTATCAACTCTATTGTTTGTAGCTTGACTACTCCATTTTAAAACACTTCTCAGCTTCCCTTTGTGGTCCTTATACTTGGAGTCATAGAACAAGGCCTACTATTTTGGTTGAAATTATCATGTCTTGATCAACCTATCATGCCATCTAACTCACTGTTGTTGAAACATTTCTATATGTTGTAATTATTCCCTTCAAATTCATTTAATACATTAAGTTGCATTATTCTCTCATTCGATGCTTCAAACAAGTATAGTCCAAGTTACAAGACAAACCTAAAAAATTTTGGCTCAAATTTGATACAAAGAACAACTTTCATTCCATATATCAGTTCATATGGTTTAAACCCTATTATAGTCTTCAATGTTTTTTGTATACCCAATTAGCTTTGGTAAGACCTCATTCCTAATCCTGGTAGTGCATAACTACTATTTTTTTGAGAATATTTTCCAATTCTTTATTCATGAATTCCACTTGGCCATCATACTAAGGATGATATAGAGTATAATTTTTATGCCTAATTTCATACCCTCGAATAATGGCTACAATCAATTAGATATGAATTATGGTCCTCAATCTATAGCTATCTCTCTTGAAACTCTATATCTTATGAAGATCTCTTTGTTGATAAATTTTTTGGTGCATATAAATATGTACTTGTTATTATAATTTGGATCTAATAATCTAAAACACATAATCCCCCATTTTTCAAAATACTCCAACACCAATTGGGGTTGGAGAGGCATCTTTTTAAATTGTGTGTATTTCCCCTTACATTGACATCTATCACACTAATAGGTATATCTGATAGCATATTTATGTAGGATGGACCAGTAATAGATTATGGTCAGGATATTTGATGTAATTCTCTTTGTAGAAAAATTGCCCCAAAAGGTTCATCATGACATGTTCGAAGGATGTCAACTACTTTTTCCTCCCTTATACATTGGTGCATAATTAAATCAGGGCATGTTTAAAAGAGATACCCTAATAACCATGAGTATGAATCAATTTTATCCACCAAGTGGCATTTATTTTTTGGAGAGAAATTTTGTGGAATCAAAAATGTATCCACATAATTAGAAATGTATGTAAACCAAGGATTGTTAATTGATAAATAAAAAATAAGTTCATTTGAAAAATAATCATCTATTACTGGACCATGTTCTGGAGATGTTAGTCATGATAAAAATTATATGAAAACATTATATTTACCTTTTATATCTAAAATAGTGATGGAAAATTCCTATAAGAGTAATAACAATCTAATCATTCACCTAATGATTGCTAATATATTCATTATATATTTGATTGAAATATTGGTTAGTGTGAATAAAAGCAATAGAACCTGACTCCAAGTATAAGGACCACAAAGGGAAGCTGAGAAGTGTTTTAAAATGGAGTAGTCAAGCTGCAAACAATAGAGTTGATAAGATTACCTTTACTAGTCAATGGTAATAGTGTAAATTTATACAAGAAATTGATTTAAAAAGAGGACTTCATATGAAAAATCATTGAAAATGAAAGAACCTGCATGGATATGAAGATATCTAAAATAGTGAATGAACACATTACTTCTAAATATTAGTCCTTAGAGGACCCTATTCAAGAATCAAATGGAAATTTTATCTCACCCTCTATTTCCATGGATAAATGGTAAGCATCATATCACAACCTTGAACAACCTATCACATTTTTAGCTGGTCAAGAGTTGAATAAACATTCTAGCTATATAACTAGTCTATTGGTTAGTCAAAATTACACACACACACTAACACATAAAAAAAAACTTTGGGAATTATTGACAACCTTGGTTAGAAATGAGTTTATTTGCTGACTAATTATGGAATTAAGGCCTTGATTGGAAAACTAGTTTGCTGGCTAATCAAGGGTAAATGTTACAAAATTAAATTAAAGAAAAATCATTTTTTATAATTTTAAACTTTGATCATCAACTCATAACACTTTTAATAACTTTTTATAAAATTTTAAGATAATTTTGTAGTCAACTATGGGTTATAGTTTGATGCTATATGTTACATCCTAGTTGTTATGTATTAAGCAATAGTTATTATGGGTTAAGTCCTAGTTTCTATCGATTGATTATAAAATGCTACACAATGATAGAAGATGCTATAAGAAGGTAAATAACTCTAATAAAATATAGGGTGGATGATTAAATGTAAAATCTAGTTTTTGTGGGTTATTATAAAGTACTATAGGCTTCATTTACAACACCCTACAATCCCTTAGCTAATTCCTTATTATAACACATCTACCTAAGTTAACATCTCCACAAGTACTTAAAAGGAAATCACCATGAATCACTTAGACGTATTAGACCTACATCCATGGATATATAAAGGTCAAGGAAAATAACACGATTAGATGATTGACATCAAAATTATTATTACTCTTCAAAAAATCACCTCCAACCAATCTTTCTCAAGCATGCCTGCTAGCCTCTTAATACATGAAGGTATAAGTATTTTTATATGAAGGTGTAAGTCTAGTTATAGGAAGATAATAACTATGTTATAGGAACTAGAATTCAACCAACCATGTTCACTCATAATTCAACATGACTAATCCATAGTAGTCAACGCTCTTAGTATTCATTTCAGTTGATAAATTATCCTTCATTGCATCCTACATGACTACTTAATAGGATACAACAGATGATCCAACCATTAAAAAAAGAAAAAAACAAAAATTATTGGCAAACTAATGTGTAAGAGGTAATGATGTCATATTTTTCTAAAATAATCATGTTTTTTTCATTTAATAATTCATAATTATGTAATCATGAACATTTAAGTACTATTTTCCATGCTACGAGTTTAACCCATGGAAAAATATTTCCTTTTTTGGGAATAATGTTAAATCAAGATCTTACATCACAAAACCAATCCCATCCAGTCATAATATTCCCTCTCACATGGTTAAACACACTCAATCTATCACTCACGGGTTAGTGAAATGAAAATTAGGGGGAGTTCCATAACAAGTTGCATGATTCAATATAAATGTTATGGGAACATGGAATTACCATCATGGATGTTACATGAAATCAAGCATATAAGAGGAGGAAATGGTTGTTGAGATCATGAGGGCCAAAAATGGTAATGATGAAAGGATAAGTATCAAAACCCATCACAATTGTCTACACATAAAAAACATTCCAAATCATTTGTTTTGATCTACAAGTTAGAACCACTTATTTGCTACATGGAAATAACTTTATGAAAATATGGGAGGAGATGTGCTTAGAATAGAACCAACAAACCTCACACCATTAACAAGCAAACAATATCTTGCCAACATCTTTAGAAATGTAGGTTGGTTAGGTTATTTTGATAAATTAATAGGGTATGATGATCAAATTGACCAAGAATTTGTAACAAAATTTGTGGATGATGTGGCTATTATCTATTGAGAAGTTTTGTCATTGATGTTAAGGTTGATATCAAGGTTGATGTCATTGATGTCAAGATGCATGGTGTGTGGAGTATGAGCTTATGTGCTTGATATGACAAAGAAGCCAGGTAACAAGAGAAAATTTGAAGGAAACCTAATGTATCTATATTGAGAAAGAATTTTAAGGTAACATAATGATTATTTTGAGGTTGATGTCAAGTTTCAAGTCAAGGTAAGCATGTTTTGAAGTACTTTTCCTTGAATACAAGGTATCTTGATAAGCCTAGTCATATCAAGCTTAGTCATATCATGAACATGTGCATGATGAGCATGAAGAGGTATGTACATAAGTATGACATTGTATAAGGAGAATTAAAGGAATGTGAGTAAGGTTTAATATCATCAAGAAGTGTTTCAAGGTTAGTTGTCAAGTTTTAAGAGCTTGAGAAGCCTAGTCATGACACTATTCATAGCATGAAGAGTCCTAATGAGAAGGTTTAAGCATGGTGGCTTGATGAGACAGATGAAAAGAGGAATAAGAAGATTTATGAGGTTTATTGAACATGTATGAGAAACATTAGAGTACTCATAAGAGTCTCAGAGTGAGCCTATATGGTAGGATCTACAAACCTAATATGTAACTGGACCATCTCTAGACCTTACTTGGCATAATGAAGCATCATGATCTATTATCAAGGTATATGAAGGATGTTTGACATTGTTTAATCATGAGAGATGTTGTGTGAGAATTTAAGTGAGGTGGAGAGTGATTGGACAATGGTTAAAAGGTTTTTTTCAAGGCCTAATGTGACTTGTAGGTCAAAGCTAAGCAAACAAAGAGAGAGATAGTCATCGAATAAGAGATGAATTTTATATTTTAAGATAAGAATGAGAATTTGAGAATTTTTAGTGGTGAGATAGGTTAGCCCAAGTGTGTTGACCAAATATAATGTCAAAGTTTGTAAGAAAAGGCATGAAAAGTGGTTTTGAGGTTTCTTGAGTGCATAGAATGAATGGTTCTCAACCTAATAAGGACTTTCAAGTGATCATTGGCATATATAACCTCTACATGGGAGCCTAATATTTTCATGGTATATGGGGAAGGGTCCCATATCAAATTTTCAAGCATTGGTTTCTATAATGAAGGGCTAATATTTATGATGGTTGTTAAGTCTAGAAGACGGTTATACCCTTAAAGAACCCTAATAATGACCTGATGTGAAAGATATTGTTTTAAATTTATATAAATGGATTGGTTTGTATGGTTTATTTATTTTATCATGAATTCAAATCTCTCAGGCATCTCTAGGTGTGATTAGTTTTTTAGGTAAGTGGACCCTACAAGAAAGGCCTTGTATCTCAAAGATTTACTCTAGCAGTCAGAGTTGACCAAGTCAAAGTATGTAAATCATTGAATGAAGAATATTAATACTTGTATTTTATGTCCATGGTGGTTTTTATTAGGTTTTATCATTAATATGTGATAAACTAGTTATATAAGTTGACTTGTCGCTAACAGACCTAATGATGCAAACAATAAGAAACCTAGATAAAAGTGAGAAGTTGATTAGGGATGTGTTATCATGGATTAGGGATGAATAAAAGAGCATGGATAATTTTTTAAATACTTGTAATACATGATAATGTTTGATATATGTTTTAGAGGTTAGTGGCTAAGATGAAAATATTGCTCATAAATTGACCTATCTAGTGTAGATGAGACATTGAAGGTGCAAGTTCATGAGATTGGTTGACAAGACCAATATTTTCATTTTAAAATAATATATATTTATATAATAATGGAATAATTATATAATAATATCATATAAATTAATTTTAAATCTATGAAAGTGTCTACATAGGTGTTGAAGGTCATTATCACCATGACTATGTTTGAAGGTAAACTGGTAGATCTAGGTAAACAAGTTACAGTGATGCGTTGGAGGCTCTTTGACCCAATTTAATGTATATAATGAACATGATGTTGTTTTTTTGGAAATTAATTATATATATATCATTTTTAGAATCTTATAACATAGTGTAAGAGGTTGAAATGTTAAATCCAAATTTACTTGTCAGGAAGAGTGAAGTCTATGAGAGAGAAGGTCAACAAATTGGTCGACAAAGCCAATATGTGCCATTAGAGATTATGATAATTTTGTTTGAAATTGTTATGAGGATATTTGAATATATTTTTAATGAATTTTAAGTCTTTTATTATGTTATATTATATGTTATAAGTTCATGTTTCCATGACTGTGTTTTAAGACTAGTTGGCAGTTCTGAGTGGGCTACTTGCAAAAAAGGGTTTGAGTAATTTTTACCTAAGTTGTGAAGTAAAAAAAATATGGTGCTGAACCTAAGGTCATGAATATTATGTATATATTTTTTTATTCCATGGTTTTTTGGAAAAAAATATGTTTTTACTTTAGTTATTCATGACAAACTTTCTGAGTATACAAAGGCATAATATGAACAATACTAATGGTGTGCTCCAAGTAGTGGTTTGAGTTAAAAAGTGTTATGAAGAAAAAAATAAAATTATAAAGGGTATATTTGAGTGTTTTAAAATGTGTTCCTACCATTTTATATGTTTTAATGTGTTTCAAGGAAGATAACGTATAACGTGTCTTAGAACAAACCTAATAATATTAGGTTTCCATGAGATCTAAATATGAGATAAGGCCTAATTGAGGTAGGTTATAACTAAAGGGAATAAAATAATGTTTTATCCATGTATATGAGATGTAATAAGAATAATTTAATGTCTTAAATAAGAGTGTAAGTGTGTTTGGATAACTAAGAAGGATATGAACACGAGACTTGTATAAATATTAGGCAATTTTAGGCCTATGTGTGTGAGAAGTGTGTTAGAAAATAGAAAAACATATTGAAGAGAATAATAAGGTATTTTAGAAAAATAGAGGAGTAAATATGATCAATTATTAACATTTTATAAGAGTTTTTTTGTATGATAATCAAGGTCATATGTCCTAATCAAGTGAAGAAGAGGACTAGTTGAGTGAAGAAGCCTATAAGGCAGTTTGAGAGGGTTTGAAGAGAGAGAAGAGTTGAAGAAGGAGATAATCATATGTTGTATGAGAAAAAAATGGTTTTAAAGGTGTTCAAGGGTTTTATGTGGCTGAGTTTTTTCTAAGTCATCTAGGGGGTTAGTGCCTCGTTACAAGTGAGTACTTGCTAAAGCCTAGCTGAGTTAGTGCTTAACTAGTTGGGGTTGGTACTCCATGTGAAGTGGGTGCTTCACTAAATTTGATGTTTGTATTATAGGAATGTAGTTAATTTTTAGATATTAGTGTGTTTTTTTCCCATTGAGCATTTCCCACATATATGGTGTGTTGACTTGTGCATTATTGTTTCATGCTTATATAGTTGATTATTTATGCATCACTTAGTCTACATATTGATGATTAATTAAGTGGAATTGATAAGAAAGTTTTTAAGACTGATTCACCCCCCTCAATAATTTTTGCGTCCAACACTATAAAATTTATAACATTTGAATCTAGTAAAGAGCTATTGGAGGAGGTAATTGGTTTTCTATGCATATGGGAACTATAGAAAAGGGAATCCAGTGTTCTTACAATAAGAGTCATTTTATTCATAGAAGGTGAGCAATTATAAGCCTCCAACCATGGTACAATCTTATTTTCATTACCTTTTTTATGGGCATAAGTTCCCACTTACATTTTCAAGTATTTAACCTATGAAGGGATGCATTCCATGATACATGTATCTTACTTCAAGCTACTCAATAATCTAAGGCATGGAAGAAGGGTAAATGTGCCCAATTTTATATTGAACATTGTAAGGAGGATGGGTGAATAATATTAGAAGGGAAATCCAAAATCCTTATCCCATCATTATCTAATTTAGTTGGTAGTTTATAAACATTTTAGGGATCAATGTCCCAAACTAGCATGGGAATATTTCTTGGTAATGTAAAAATTACTAAATGAGGAACAATAAGGAAGCTGTATACACATAATATTTTCAAAATTTTATCACTTACTGATACTTTTTATCTTGAAAGTACCTATCAAGTCTCAATATATTTGAGTGCACACCTTAAGGGGTACACTAGGAAAGGGGTGGGAAAACCATTGGTGCTTCATAGGATTGTTTTCCCTTTTTCCACTTGCTATCTACACATTTGTCTCCTAAAAACTTTATCCCTAAGTTTGTTATTATCTATTGTACCCTCTCTAATAATTTCCCACATTTTATCATCCTTTTCCTCACCTTAATCCCCTTTTTTCAGTTAGATGTACTAGGTCAACTAGGTCGAATTTATATAATTTTGGGTGATTTTAACTTAGGAACTAGTTTGGATCTTGGCCAACCTAGCTCATGACCTAGTGAATAATTGTCCAAAATAATGCTAGGTTGACTAGGTCGACCCTATCAACCAATATTTTTGGAAGGGTTTAGGGTCAAATACACCTATATATAAGTTCATTTCACCATTATTGGGATAAGAGATGAATATAAAATATATATTGTGCATTGCTTATTCACCATTCTACTTGAGGAACAAGCTTAGGGTTTCATACTTTCTTTGGAGATATGAATCTTGTCTTGTGGAAAAGTATTTTGGATGAATTGATAGGTTGTATATCCTAGATCTAATTTGTCTTTTTCATCCTTACATACCACAACAATCTATTGTGAATCACCTTGGCCAAGGGAGAGATTGAGGATCAATGGGTTCATCTTCAAAGGTAAGTATTCCTAAATTTGTTCCTCCTTTGTAAGAGTACATAGATATAAATTTATACTTATATTCTATACATTGGGATTATATATACATTGGTGTGAGTATATTTATTTTATGTATGTTTACTTTTATTGTTTCTAACCCCCACTTTGTGCCACAGGCTTTGGTGAACACTAGACTAGATTTGCTTTACTAGTTATTAGTTTAGTGACATATCAAAACATAGGACTCCCTTAGGGTTATTGTGTGATTGTGAATAATTGGAGGATTTAGAACCCTCCCTAACATGGTGTATTGTAGTAATAAATCCCCTAAATGGGTCTAGTGGATCCGCATATTGGTCATGTTCCCACTTAACAAATGTGTCCCCAATTGAAAGTGTATGGTATGATATATATTCTCTAAGTTAGGATTGATTTATACACATGATGAATTTTTTATTTCATACATTCTAGTTAATTTGATGTGAACCTAGCCCTTACAAGTTTTATTTCACTTATGTCTCATTATTTTAACATTTTTATTATCATATATTTATAATACTGGGTCAATAGTGTTGACATAGTTCTAACTTCTGTACACAGGATTAACAACATAGTCACATCCATACGAATACATTCTATTTGTGAAAGTTTTGCAGACTTTATTTTAGACTACTAGGTCACTCAGTCAACCCTATACACTTTCAGGCATCCAGTCCAACATACTAGGTCAACCTAGTTGACCCTATGCATTTTTTAGGAATTTAGTTTAGCATTTTAGGTTAACCCAGTCAACCCTATACATTTTTAGGCATCCAATTTAGCATACTAGATCAACCTAGTTAACCCTATACATTTTTAGGTTTTTAGCAAACAAGATTTGTAAAGCTAGGTTGACCCAGTTGACACATTTAGCAAAATTTACAAGTATAAATCAAGGTTCTTCAACATCAATCTCATATTTATTTACATCCTCCAATCCACCAAGGTTATTTTTTATCTTTATTTATAATTTATAGCATTTATTACAATTCTATTTTCATAGTTTGTAGTCTGTAAAACTACCCCTGTATAGTCGATTAGGTCGACCCTATTGACATAGTTTTATAAACTACGTTTTATCTGACAAACTAGGTTGACTGTATCAACATAATTCATTTTCAAACCCTTAATTTTATAGTAAAAAGGTGATACTATCGACCCTATTCTATATTCTCTGCATACACTGTCAACTGAATCGACACTGTACTATGTTTCAAAGTTGGAATTAACCCTTGTATGCTAGTAATTAGCTCACTTTTTCATTTATTTTTTCTTGTATGCTTATAATAAATCACATAGTCTAATTAGGTGGTTTTTAATATACTATTTAGTTACACTATTTTCTCTTTTATGCACACACTACCAAATCACAAAATCTTAAAAAACATTTTAACAATTATCTACCCAAGGCCAATCA
Source organism: Torreya grandis (assembly GCA_037957365.1). NCBI lineage: Eukaryota > Viridiplantae > Streptophyta > Pinopsida > Cupressales > Taxaceae > Torreya > Torreya grandis. The sequence goes on from JARHVA010000178.1 coordinate 3,942,426, forward strand.
ACTTGGATTTCATCACCAAGAGGGAAGATGATTTGGTTTTTTGGCCAAATATAAACATGTGGTTAATGTTATATATTGGGATAAGTACCTAACACCCTTATCACTATGGTGTGTGAACTAAGGGGGTAGACCTTATTGATGTAGTGGATTGCACTCGGGGTAGGACGTCTAGCTCCCACCCTTCCACACGCAACAATGGAAACTCCCCTCTCACCTGTGGGACTGGTGAAGCTAGAGGGGAGATTCTCTAGATAAGGGATAACTCCCTCTGATGTATCTTTTAGGCCTTGGTTTCTCCTACTGCTAACAAACAAATGTAAAAAAAAGGGGGGGGGGTGAAAAGGGAGAGAGAGATGCTGAAAACAAAACCTAAGCCTAAAAATGAAAAGGTGATACACCAGAAAAGTTGACCCACCCAGCCTAAACATACACTTTTCACCAGGAAGAAATGCCCATACACTTCATCTGATGTGGGAAACTCTTTTGTTTCAGTGAGTCAGGGGTCCGTAGAGATATAGGGAGGAAGGAACTAGCAAAGGTGTTTTGAGACACACTTTGACAACCTATTCACATGCACCTATATTCTTGCTCTAGACACTTCTGGCAGACCTGTAGAAAAGAGACTTCACAATGCACTGGACATGTTATAATCAATTTGTGAAAAACATGAAAGATAATGAATTAACACAAAAGAAGAACACAGACATATACTTTAAAGTGCAAGTCCAGATAGAGGTAAAAATGCTAAGTCCTAATTCAAGGTAAAATCTAGCATAGCTCTGCCTTACAAGCCCGAGAGATTTTTGGGTAGAGTTTTGCCTTAAGGCTAAGAAAGTGGATCCTTTCTAAAATGAGAAGATTTACAATATATAGAGAAAGGAAGAGAACTTGGTGATTTCTAGGAAATACTTTAGCACTCTTTTTACAAGCTGGCCCATGTGCACTCTGAGCCTTGGGAAGAGGGAGCCATTTGATTATCGGTTCCTGCTTTAATTTAGGTGTTCCACATTTATGTGAAAAACATGGCCATGCCTCTTTTCTAAAAATATACTACTCTCTTCTTGCAAATAGATTGTGGTTTGTCCCCTCATAAATGCCAAATGGAGAAAGCAGGCCGCACCACTCACTATTTACACCATTTGATGACCATCTAACAATAACTCACCTCTCCTCACCACTTGGACTACTTTGTCTTTTCTTTCACTTCATCTTGCTCCTTGCCTTGTCTCTTCCTAGATCCTTTAGCCCTCAAGGGATATCTTCTGGTGGGTCACTGCATTCCTTGGGCTCTCGCTGCTTGCCTTGGCCATTTTTTGCTAATTTGAGCGAGTGACACGTGGCATGTTCTACTGTAAAATAGGCAAGACACATGGCATCATCCGCTTGACTCATGGAAGCTTTAGGCACCCTTTAAAGGTCCTATGGAAGAGGACATGTGTCAGCTTTTGATTTCTTTAGCAATTTATCTGGGGCCTACCACAGTTCTCGTAAGACAAAAGAGAGAGATTGTGGAGGCTGACACTTGTCAACTTCTGTCGAGCCTTGCAGGGGACATGTGGCACGTTCTACTACTCCTAAAAAACATGTCAAAGCCTTTCATGATTGCCACTTGGCACCTTTCATGCTTTGGCTTTCTAGGTGTAAAATTGATGTTCGCAGGCCCGTCACAATTTGAATACCAACGGCTAGTCTATCTTCTTAAATTTGACAGCTTCTGGGATGTCACCGTCCCTGGCAAATTCCTTCAGCTTTCTACTTCGGCCTTTTCCCCACAGGCTTTTTTCTTGTAGGCTTTCTTGCTTTAGGCTTTTTCATGTGGATAAAAAGTCTGCAAGAATAGCCTTGTGACTTTGCCTTCAGAAATTTTCTCTCGGGCTTTTTGCTCACAATTTTCCCGAATTCCTTCAGACAAAAATCTGAATGAATTCATGACTTTGCCTTAACAAAATTTTGAAAGATATTTGCTGCTTCTTTTTGGCCTCTTTGAAGTGCTCCCTGCCCTCCGCAAGGGCTCTTGAACCTAAAACTACCCTTCGCAAGGGCACTTGTCCTTCGGGAGGCTTGAACCTTTGATTGAACCACTCCTTTGAACCAACTGTTGAACGAATTCATTGAACTGGTTCAATGGTTCAAATGTTTGTTGGACTGTTTGATGAACCAAGCCTATTGAACCATTTGGATTGAGTTGATGAAGTGAATCATTTGATTGAACCTGCCAATGAACTTTGCATTGAACCAAAACATTGAACCAAGCCGATGAACCGTTTGATTGAACTAAAGTGATGAACTTTGATTAAACCAAGGATTTGAACCGAAGCGATGAACCATTTTATTGAACCAAAGCAATGAAATTTGATTGAACTTGCCAATTAAACCAAGGCTTTGAATTGAAGTGATGAACCATTTGATTGAATTTGCCGATGAACTTAGCTTTGAACCAAAGCGATGAACTTTGCCGATTGAACCAAGGTGTTGAACCAAGGCATTGAACCGGTTCAATGGTTCAACGGTTCAAAGGTGCTAACTCTTGGAAAGATTATGTCATTAAACCACTCTTCCAACCTTAAGGAAAAGTGTCCTTGAACCATTTTAGCTTTCTTTCCTTATGAATTTCTTTAGACAAGAGTCTGAAGAAGCTTTGTAAAACCTTACACTCTCTGAACTGGTTCTTTGTCTGCCAAAAGACTAGACTTGCAGAGTTTGTAGAAGTCCTTGTGAAGTACGTAGAAAACTTGTAGAGTCCATATAAATGGAAAGACTCATGCAAAAATCAAAATTACTAGCTTAGAATAGCATGAAAAAAAGGGGGGACTAATTTTTGGCCTATTGGGCAAAAATGGTCAACAAATTGGCGACTCCCAGGGGAAGCATCCCTACTATGATTAGAGACCAGTTGCCTTCTAGTCCATTGGGAACAAAGTTAGATGAAACTATGAAAGAGTTAGTCATTGCCTTGAGGGATCCTAGAATCAAACATGAAGCCTTTTACACCACACACAAAGGAAAACACACACAAGGCTAAAAACACTACCTGTGCAAACTGCACTTAGGGAAAGCAGGAAAAGAAACTGAAAGGAAACTAATATATATATCTAACCAAGAATATTTGCCTCCCTCCTACATCAAAAGGAAAACTTCTTAAGTTCCCTTCTTGGCAAAAAGACTTATGGTGTCAGACAAGTGGCTAAATGAAAAGGAGAGTTGGTGACCTGCTCCTCTTGCCTATCACCTTGGTTGGCCTGCCTTTGAGTGGATTAGATTCAAACATGCTTCCAACATATACGTACTTTGTTTGTTCTTGGAATCTTGTTGAATACTAGTCCTTCATGCTGGTGCATTTCACCAAGAAAACTATGGCTGTTGGCTCATCACCATAAGCCCTTTGTTGTACATGGTCCCTTTACAATGCATCATGGTTTGACCCATTTCCTTCTGCTTCATTGAAAACCATGTCAAACTCATCCTCTGCTTCCTCTTGGATTTCTTGAAGAAGGGTGACTATGGTGATGTCTGAAATGGAATCAAAAATTGATTGTTCATCCCACATAACATCACCTCTTTATTTAAAACTTTCTTCTTCAAAGTTTTCCTCAAGGAAGATAGACCTCTCCTTTTCCTCCTCAAAGATTAGGATCTTTAGATGTTCAAAGATATTTTATTGATCCTCCTCCAACTCTAGTTCCTTAGCATATTCATCCTCTTCATCAAAGCAACAAGGAAGTTCATCAAACAAAGGGGGAGAGAGCTCACCATGCTTAAGTTCCTCTTGTATTGCTGGAACATCTGCATGTATGCGCGACCTGCATCTTCTCCATTACTAATGAAGTCTTCACAAGGGGCATCAATAATGATTTATTCTTCATTATCACTCATGATAGCCTCTTGGGAAACTACATATTGGACCTTTTGCTCCTCACTCACCTCTCATAGAACAGGTTCCTCCTTGAGAAGGGATGAAGTGGAAAAAACATGTGGAAGAGGAGGCAGTCCTTGAGTTAAAATCAAATGATTTTCCTCCTTCCACCTAGCTAGCACTTCATCAATATTAGGTGTAACCTGATAGCTCTCTTGGGGATGTGTAGATGGGGTGTGTTCAGACATGGAATGTGTCGCTGGGTTTGAACCATCCATCACACCTTGGCTGAGGAATCTCTCTCTGGATTCCAACTCTGCAATTCTTCTGGCTATATCCTCTTGGAAGCACCTTTCTTAGAGGTCACCAACATTATCATAAGTAGGAGCAGCCTTTTCCTCTTCAAGGTTTTGAGCAAAACCTTTCTTCTCCTTCTTTTTGCCCCATGATTCTACTATTTTCTTCTAGTTCAGGATCTCGAAGTTGGAATTTTGCTCCTACAAACAGGCAGCAACTTTGTTTTCTCCAAGGTCTTAGGGCTCCTCCACAAGGTCTAAAAATTATATCTCTCTTTCTCCAAGTAGTATCATCTTAGCCTCTAATTATTCAATTTTCTTGGCTAGATTATCCTAAAAGAGTCTTTCTTGGAGGTCACCAACACCATCATGTTGAATAGGAGCAGTTTTGAGAGAGATGTGCTGGTTCATAAAGTTTTCCCCAAAAGAAGATTCATGATCTAAGGAGTTTAGAAGGTTCATCTCCATGGGAGGTTGTTCTAGTTCCCTTTGATGCTTGAAGGCTAGGCACATGGGGTCAAGAGTAGGGTTGATTGATGCATTGGATGAGCTAGAATGGGCAAGTACCATCTGGTAGAAAGGATTTGGTGCATAAGAGGGGGCTTTCTTTAGGATAAGAGGGGGCATACAAGGCTGACTGCCTTGAATGAATGGATTCCTCCATTTTGCTACCTCCTCCTCCATGGATTGTAAGGCCTGAGCTTGCCTAAATAAACACACCTCTTTGTACATCAGCTCCTAATGATAATCATACTACTCATCTAGTTTGTCAATTTCCATTACCTACTTCTCAAACTCCAATGCCACCTCCCTTATCATTGAAGGGCAACTAGGAGAGCTACTTGAGGTGATTCTCTCAATATCTTGAGTTTGATTGAAGTCATATGAAGGAAAATAAGATCCATGATTTTGTGCAAAGGAATTATACATACAAAAATATGATTTCTGATGGCAGCAGGCTAGTTAACCAACTGATTCAACTTGGAGTCGCCATTGGTGTTGATGTAAAAGCCTCCAAAGGCTAGTCGATTGAAGAACACACCAAAAATTCTTCAAATCTTTGGACAAAACCTGTCCTAGTTGGTCCCACTGGGCATGCCAAAAACTATTGATGTAGTGGATTGCACTTAGGGTAGGACGCCTAGCTCCTGCCCTTCCACACGCAAAAATGGAAACTCCCCTCTCGCCTGTGGTACCGGTGAAGCTAGAGGGGAGAGTCTCTAGATAAGGGCTAACTCCCTCTGATGTATCTTTTAGGCCCTAATTTCTCCTACTGCTAATAAACAAATGTAAAAAAAAGGGGGGGTCAAAAGGGAGAGAGAGATGCTGAAAACAAAACATAAGCCTAAAAATGAAAAGGTGATACACCAAAAAAGTTGACCCACCCAGCCTGAACATACACTTTTCACCAGGAAGAAATGCCCATACACTTCATCTAATGTGGGAAACTCTTCTGTTTTAGTGAGTTAGGGGTCCATAGAGATACATGGAGGAAGGAACTAGCAAAGGTGTTTTGAGACACACTTTGACAACCTATTCACATGCACCTATATTCTTGCTATAGACACTTTTGGCAGACCTATAGAAAAGAGACTTCACAATGCACTGGACATGCTGTAATCAATCTGAGAAAAACATGAAAGATAATGAATTAACACAAAAGAAGAACACATACATATACTTTAAAGTACAAGTCCAGATAGAGGTAAAAATGCTAAGTCCTAATTCAAGGTAAAATCTAGCATAGCTCTGCCTTACAAGCCCAAGAGATTTTTGGGCAAAGTTTTGCCTTAAGGCTAAGAGAGTGGATCCTTTCTCAAATGAGAAGCTTTACAATAATAGAGAGAGGAAGATAACTTGGTGATTTCTAGGAAAGACTTTGGCACTCTTTTTGCAAGCTGGCCCATGTGCGCTCTGAGCCTTGGGAAGAGGGAGCTGTTTGATTATCGGTTCCTAATTTGACTTAGGCATTCCACATTAATGTGAAAAACATGGCCATGCCTCTTGTTTTCAAACAAACTACACTCTTCCTACAAATAGACTACGATTTATCCCCTCGTAAATGCCAAATGGAGAAAGCAGGACGCGGCACTCACTGTTTGTGCCGTTTGATGACCATTTAGCAATAACTCACCTCTCCTCACCACTTGGACTACTTTGTCTTTTCCTACACTTCATCTTCCTCCTTACCTTATCTCTTCTTGGCTCCTTCAGCCCTCAGGGGCTATCTTCTGGTGGGTCACTGCATTCTTTGGGCTCTTGCTGCTTGTCTTGGCCATTTTTCGCCAATTTTAGTGAGTGACACGTGGCGTGTTCCACTATAAAATGGGTAAGACATGTGGTAGCATCCAATTGACTCATGGAAGCTTTAGGCATCCTTTGAAGGTCCTATAGAAGAGGACATTTATCAGCTTCCACTTTCTTTAGCAATTTGTTTGAGGCCCACCATAGTTCTCATGGGACAAAAGAGAGAGACCGCGGAGGCTGACACTTGTCGGCTTCTGTTGAGCCTTATAGGGGACATGTGGCACATTCTATTGGTCCTAAAAAAGTATGTCAAAGCCTTCCACAATTTCCACTTGGTGCCTTCTGTGCTCTGGCTTTCTAGGTGTAAAATTGATGTTCATGGGCTCGTCACAGTTTGAAAACTAATGGCTAGTCTATCTTCTTAAATTTGATGGCTTTCGAGACATCACCATCCTTGGAAAATTCCTTCGGCTTTCTACTTCAGCCTTTTCCTTGTGGGATTTTTCTATGGGCTTTTTCCCATGGGCTTTCTTGCTTTAGGCTTTTGCGTGCGGACAAAAAGTCTGCAAGAATTGCCTTATGACTTTGCCTTCAGAAATTTCCTCTCAGGCTTTTTACTCGTAGTTTCCCCAAATTCCTTCAAAATTTTTGTTCGAAGAAAATCCTTTAGACAAAATTCTAAAAGAATTCATGACTTTGCCTTAACAAAATTTTGAAAGATCTTAGCCACTTCTTTGTGGCCTATTTGAAGTGTTCCCTGCCCTCCACAAGGGCACTTGTCCTTCGAGAGGCTTGAACCTTTGATTAAACTACTCCTTTGAACCAACTATTGAACTAATTCATTAAACTGGTTCAATGGTTCAAACATTTGTTGGACCATTTGATGAACCAAGCCTGTTGAACCATTTAGATTAAGCTGATGAACCAAACCATTTGATTGAACCTACCGATGAAATTTGTGTTAAACCAAAACATTGAACCAAGCTGATGAACCATTTGATTGAACCAAAGTGATGAACTTTGATTAAACCTGCTGATTGAACCAAGGCTTTGAACCAAAGTGATGAACCATTTGATTGAACCAAAGTGATGAACCTTGATTGAGCATGTTGATTGAACCAAGGCTTTGAACTGAAGTGATGAACCATTTGATTGAACCTGCTGATGAACTTAGCTTTGAACCAAAGTGATGAACTTTGTCAATTGAACCAAGGTGTTGAACCAAGGCATTGAACTGGTTTAATGGTTCAACGGTTCAAAGGTGCTAACTCTTGGAAAGATTATGTCATTGAACCACTCTTCCAACCTTAAGGAAAAGTGTCCTTGAACCATTTTAGCTTTCTTTCCTTATGAATTTCTTCAGACAAGAGTCTGAAGAAGCTTTGTAAAACCTTGCACTCTCTGAACTAGTTTTTCATTTGCCAAAAGACTACACTTGCAGAGTTCATAGAAGTCCTTGTGAAGTCCGTAGAAAACCTATAGAGTCCATAAAAATGGAATGACTCGTGAAAAAATAAAAAGTACTGGCTCAAAATAGCATGAAGGAAAAGGGGACCGATTTTCGGCCTGTTGGGCAAAAATGGTCAATAAACCCCAATACCAATTTAATACCATTGCTAATACATATTCTTTTTAGCCCAAACATCCTAAAAACATCCTTAGATTGTTTTTTAGTTCCTTTCTTACAACCAACTTCCTATCACATCTAAAATTTTACTCTAATAATCTAAAAATATTTAGGTTAACCACTTAGTTAGCTTTTACTTTCCAAGTTGACTTCTTGGTCTTTGCTCAATTGTATATTGTATTACAAAAACTTGCATAAGCTAGTGTCAGTGCAAGATTTTTTGGTATGTGCCTCAATTGGATCAGCTTCATTGACCCAATTGATTGTGTGTTTTGATTCATTCCTTGATTTCAAAATTACTTGCAAAATTTTCTTATTTTAGTACACAGTCATTCCTATCGACATAGTCTTTTAAAGATTGTCTATTTTTCTCTACTTACTATACTAGGTCAACCCTGTTGACTTTGTACATTTCTCCAGCTTTAACCTACTATACTAGGTCAACCCTATCAGCTCTGTATAGTTTTTAGCCCCTATTTTCTATACTAGGTCAACCCTATTGACTCTGTAGAATTTTTAGACCTTACTTTCTATACTAGGTTAACCTTGTCAATCTATATAGTTTATTGTCACTTCTTATTTCCTTATTTTTTAATTTTATTTACCTTGTTTAGTCCTTCTCCTTCATCATGAAATTTATGTTTTAAGATAATATTGAGTTAAATTCAGCAAAAATGATGAGTTTTAATAACCCTCGTAGGGTCTCCCATAAGCAAAGTAGGGCTCCTCTCCTGGATGAGAGTAATGTTCATATAGCCACTCACATAATGAATTATGGGACCCCTCCTCATTCCTCTTTTCTGCATAAACCTCTCTTCTCACTAGAATATCAACCCAAATTAGAGTATACCCTTGAAATGCTCTTATTTATCTCTAAATTTCCTCAACATCAAGAAAAGGATTCTCATACAATTTACCACCTCATGATTAGTGTTCAAGTTAAAGAGCCTCATTCACCTTCTCCCACATTCTCTCAAGGATTTGAAGGTACTAGTTTCTTTGACTCTCAACTTGTTCCTTCTATTATGACCCCTTCTCATATCATGACCTCTTCTTATTTAACTTATTCTACCTCCATGCCTAGTATATCCACTAGTATGGTAGGTTTTACATCTAGTGGGCCTCTCCCATGATCTGCTATCCTCAACTCTTCCATTAGTGCATTATTTTCTAACCAAGGTAATCATACTTCTATTTATTCACCTTCTCATCCCTTCACTAGTCCATCTTTTGACACACAAGTAAATTTTTCCAGTAGTGCCTTACATTCTAACAATTCATCTCAAGCTCCTACCAACACCAATAGTGGTACCTAAGCCACTCCTTCCAATGCTAATGCTTCAAATAAGACTAACAATGTTGATTAAACCCATCAAATTTTATTACAAATACTTAATCAAATGAATACTTTTCAAGCTCATAATACAAATCAAACGATGGGAATGTAAAATCACCTTCTCCATATTCAAACTCACCCTCAACCAACACCTTGGGGAACACATAATGAAAATGTTCCCCCACCTCCTCCTTGATATTCCCATGTCTATATCATACCTTAACCTCCTCTTGTCAACAAGACAATTAAACATCTTCAAAATGAGCCTCTTACAACTCAAAATGCTAATATTGATATAGGAGGTATCACCCCTACCATTTCTTACAATGGATCAAGTGATCCCATTCTTCATTTAAAAACATTTGGAAATCTCTATAAAGATTGGGTCAAATTAAAAACCTTTTCCACTACTAAGATATTAGCCAAAATCCTCATGGGTGATTCCTTATATTGGTATAACCAACTTAAAACTCATTCTATATCTGGTTTGGAAGATTTAGTGAATGCTCTAGTCAAAGAGTTCCAAACTAGTGATCCTCTTAAAAATACTTTGGCCCATTTTATAAATTGTAAGCAACTTGAAAATAAAACTTCCTAAGATTTTTTAAAAGGTGGAAAAAATTTCCAAAAAATGTAAACATAACATGGCTGATGATAACCTTTTCCATCTCTTTAGCAATGCTCTTTTTCCCAAGTTAAAATATCAGGTCTACACTCTCTCTTCATGTACTTTAGAGGATGTCATTGACTAAGATTAATATAAATATTTCCTTATGCATCAATTCAAGCCACCCCAACCTTATATGGGTACTGGTATCTTAATTAAGAACAAGAATCATAATGCTACCAATGATGGTGTCACAGACTCTTATGACACCATTCACCTATTCAAGCTATTGTTCCTAACCAATCTTTGGAACCAACTCCCCCTTCTCAAAAATACACCAATCCTCACTTTTCTTCACCTATTACCATTAATTTTCACAAAAAAAATATCCTCAGTTGAATTACTAAAATGTTTACCTAGGCCCTTACTATTATAATTTGATCCCACTTGTCCTATGAAATCTTGGTATGATCCCAATTTTTTTTTTTTGGTTTCACACTAGTTGGGGTCATTCTCAAGAGACTTGTAGACAAATTCATAATTTAGATATGTATTTTCTTCTTTGTCCTAATTTTTATCATGATTCTATCATTTGAAAGTGTCAACAAGACTATGACATTGCTTTTAACTCTCATGAAACAAATACTAAATCTCAATCCTTGAATCAAGCTATTACTCATTTAGCTATCTATAAATACCCTCTTCCAAATCACCAAAACCACCAAGACAAACAAGATAAGCCCATACCTTCCACCAAAAATGTAGAAAGTCTTATTGACCTAACTCTTGAAGAGAACAAGGTTAACATGACTAACATACAAAGGGTGGTTGCTTTCATCTATCCTCAATATATCTACACCCCTCCATTATCTCACACATTTTGTGTTATCCAAGATTCTTCTCTAACTCACTAACATGAGTTGGGTAAATATGACCTCATAACTTTCAATGACCCAATTCCAACTCCTCCCTTGGATGACACTTCCCATTCTATTTATATCATCCCTACATCTTCTTTACCTAACACTAATGATAATCAAGCTTCTATTAACACTTCTCCTACTAATTCTCAAAACCAACTTGAACCAAATACTTCACCTTTTCACCATAATTGATAACTTTATTCTAAACCTTCTCCTTCTTATCAACACAAATTCTAATGTACTTCAACTCCTCCTTCTGAGGACCTCATTCATTATGATGCACCTATTTCTAACAACCTTCTTATGGGTTATGATGAGTGGGATCCCATCATGGAACTCACTAATCTCCCATCCCAAATTTCATTTCTTGAGCTTATGAGAACCTCTCTTCATCATTTAAACCATCTCATACAACTCTTGTTCAAAATGAACATCTCTTGTCCTCCCCTAGTGGGATGCAAAGTAACCTTATCTGGATTTGAAGATAGATATTACAATAATGTGAAGAGATGTCCATTCATGTTGATGAAATAATAGACATTTCTCTTTTTGTAATTTTTTTCCATCACTTCTATGATTCTTGATGAGATTATACTTCGTGTAGATGATCCTCATCTATTCATTAGTGTCTAAATTGGTAATATCTAGGTTAAGTGTTCCTTGATTGATAAGGGTTCTAACACCTATGTTGCCTCTTTTAATTTTATCAAAACCCTTGGATATTCTAAATACAATCTCAAATCTACTTGAAACACATGCCAAGGATATGATAGAATTAAAATACCTCTTTTAGGTTGTGTGTGGCTTCCCATTACCATCCCACCTATCACTATTTGTGTGAAGGTGATGATATTTAACTTCCCTCTCTCTTACATCTTTTTTGATAGGCCATAGACTCAATGTATGAGATCAGTTACTTATTTCACTTAAGAATGCATTAAATTTCCTCATAATTGATCTATCTATAGGATTAAGCTTGACACTAACCCTTGGAATTTTGAACAATTCCAAGACTATGGTGTTTTCAAGATTCCTACTCTTGAACCTTTGCCTATTGTTCCATTTTAGGAGTATAAATGATTTAACTTTCCCATCAATTCCACTTGAGGTTACAATGGTCATCCTAAAATCATTGGTAATATTACCCTTAACCTCTTAGGTTCTGATGATGATTAAACTGATGAGATCAACCTAAAGATTAACATTTTTGATCTCTCACCTCATTTCATCTCTTAGTTTCCTAATTATTTACAGCCTCATTCTCATAAACCACCTTGTGATGATATCCCCATTATCTTGACTAAGACTTAACATTCCATTCATCAAACCTCATTGGATGACAAGGTCATCCTAACTTGCATTATTGATCTTCATGCACCTGACTATGATGATGGTTACACCTTAGATGATCTATTCTTAAGTGGTTTTGTTTAGGCCTATGATGCTAAGATTACCCATTATCATTCTTCCTTGTCTTAGTCTTTTAGTGCTTCTTCCTGTATTACATCATATAATTTTCCTAATTTTAGCATTTTCCCTCTTTATTGGAGGGTAGAGATGGTGGAAACACCTCCAATTTTTGAATAACCATAAAGGAGTATGCTTATAGGTCATGTTATGACTAGGTCTTACCACTTTTATATGTAGCTTGAACCCTATATACTACTTATCTGAGATGCATGATACCCTCTTTCATCCTTCTATAAACCCCACCCCTCTCTTAATAGATCCCACTTTGGAGCCCATTCCTACTCATGCTTTAGTTGAATCTGTACCTGCTTCTGATATCATTACTCCTTCCATTAAGACTAGTCCAATTCCTTCCCCACCACCACCTTCTCTTGGTGATGGTTTGCTTCCTTTACCTCAGTTGGCACCATTGCCCATCAAATGTGATGATGAGCATTCAAAATCTTCTTTTGATTCCATTACACCTCCTCCTATGAGTACCTCTATGAAGACTACTCACATGTGTATTTATTACTTCCACATCACATATAATCATTCCTATATACACTATCACAAGTTACAATAATATATTGATACTTTACATCTTTTTACCCTCAGTCCTCATACAAGGCCATACCTCCTTTGAAGGTATTATCTGAGTATATTATTAAGTATGGAGAGGTGTATTGTATTTGGCACCAATGTGACACCCATCACATCGATCATTGTCATATCCTTTAAAAAAATCTTAAAGATCACCTTATAGCTATTCTTAGACCTTATACCATTCCTCCCATAGGTCATTCTCACAAGACGCTCCCCCTTCTTCTCCCATGTTTCCACCTCCTATGGTTCCATTCCCTCCTTTGGTCCCTTGATCACTTACTATCCTTCTACCCATGAATTCTTCACCCATGGACCTTTCCTCACTTATGGTTCCTTCTCCATCTATGAGTCCCTCACCTATAAACCCTTCTCCATTGATGATACCTTATTCTTCCATAGAGTCTGATTCATGAATTATTCTGAGCATCCCTTGCCTAATATTCTTCCTCATCATGATCCATCAAGCATTCTTACATTTTCTATTGAGGAGATTAGACGTGAAGGATTTTCCCATTTTTCACTAAAGATAGATGAGACATTAGCTACAGTTTAACTTCAACTTTATAGAAATCTATCTGATGTTATGGATAATGTGTGTGGGTATATATATTAGTATTTATGCACATATGCATGGTGTTCTTACATTTTTATTTTTTATTCGATGTGTGCTCCAATTTTATCTTTATATATTTGTTATATCATTTAAAATTATGTTAAATTATTATTTATCTTACATGGTGACTTTGATTTCACACTTTATATATTACTTATAATGTCATTTATGTTCTCTTATGGATGTATTCTTTACCATTGATTTCTCTTTTCTTCTTGAGTTTATTTCTTACAAACTCCCTTATTTTATTTCATGATTTTTTGCTTTCTTATCTCTCTATACATAGATAATTATCATTGTGACTTGGTTATATAAAATTGGTTCCTTTTTCCTTCTTTACCATGTGATCAATTATCAAATAAATAATTTCATTATAATCTCATTTCACCAGTCCCCTTTAGATCTCTTTTTTCCCCTTATTCCCTTTTTACAAACTAAGTATATTCATTGTTAAGCCTAAGTGTCATAGTCATTATTGTCTTTGGTTACTTAACTTCCTTTAGCCTAAGCCTATAGATCATTCATGTGTGTCACTCAATCTCTCATGATTGGTCATTCCAAGTCCATATGGATGATGAATATTAAAAATCATTAAAAATATTCAAAATCCAACTAATTTAATAAAAGGTAAAAACATTCAAAATTCTTAAAATTCAAATCACATTAAAAGATGTGATTCAAGGCACATGAAGCTAGTCAAATCTCAAACTCCATATTTGGCCTCACGATAGAGACAAGGTCCATTGGGGTGAGGCAGGCTAGTAGATTAGAAAAGAAGAATAAAAAATCTTTTAATGCTACATACTTTCTCACACAAGTACCCAATCTTCATAGTAGACTGACAACTTTGTAAGGGGTCTTGAAGAATGGGGAATACATCATGGGAAGGTAGGTATATTTTAATTTTATTATACCAATATACCTTCATAATTTGATCTCATTAGCACACTTATTTGACTACACAGCTTTGGGTCTACAACGAACAAGTTTCCTTTGTATATTGATGGTCACTATTCACTTAGTGTCTTCTCATGTCCTTAGTATGTCTCTTATTTCCTAAGGTATTCTCATAAGATGACTTAGTTATGATTTTTACATTCCCTTTTTCATTCCCTATATTCTTCATATTTCCTCTTGAAAAACATTATTTTGTTCACTAATCACTTCCCTAGAGATTCTATTTATGAGTTGCATTATAAGACCTTGGATAGGACATGGATTTTCTCACAAATTACCACAATTTCACATTCATATTACCAACATCCCTTATTATCATATTTTGACATTTATTCCACCTCATTGGTGTTCCCTTTGTGAGTTGTAGTGTAAGACCATGGATAGGACCTAGCCCTCACAAAATTTTCCAATCATCCAAGTCACAATCAAAATTACATGTGTTAAATATGAGATAAGATGTGATTGATCATAAAGTTACATGTCATTGACATGCTTACCAAATTAATTTAATATGTTTTATAATTACTTTGTTATTATTTCACCCTTTTATATTCTTATTTTCTAATTACATGTAAGAATCCAACCATTTCTTGAATTTTTCATACTTCCCATCTTGAATTCATGTGACAAATTTAAGACCAATTTTCCAATTTTGTTTTTATTTTATACTTCTCAACATGATTTAGTATGATTGATTGACTTAATTGATTTATTTTTCTACCATTTGTCCTTTTATGTACTTTCCATTTTATTACATTATTTTCATACTTCCCAACAAAATTTAGTGTGATCTTACTTATTTTAATTTGGTGTTAATTTTTTTATTAGTTTAAAAACAAAACATTTTTCCATCATGTTTTACCACCCCTTTCATTTTTTATACTTAGTCATTTTCTTGTTATTACACATTTCCCAATTTGAAATAATGTGTAGTGCATTTTTGATTAATTATAGTTTACCAAGTCTTTTTGCCTAATTTTTTAACCATGCATGTGTTCTACATAATTCTAGAAAAGAAACCACAACTCATATATTTCTTATAGAATATACAACAACAAATAAATATATGTGCTAAAAATAACTATATACAAGCATCCATAACCACAACCATAATACAAACACATACAATCAGTATCCAAATACCCCAAATCACACACACACACACACACACACACACACACACACACACACACACACACACACACACACACACACACACACACACACACACACACACATCATGAATTTTAATACAAAAATACAACCATATACAAATCTCCAACTGTATAGTTGGTCCCCATCATGCCCATCTCATGGCCTAGCCATGCTACCTAATTTAACTATTTTTGGAATATTGGAGTCTTATTCCTAATTTAGCTAAGGGTTTGAGTTAATTAAATTAGAATATAATATTAAAATAATTAAGATACTAATTTTTATAATTTAATTGTATTTTTAATATTTATATAGATCTCAATAAATATGAATAAAATTAGACTTAGCTAGAAATCAGATGAAATGGCCGAGATAAGGTGTAGAATTTGCCGTGTAAGATTAGGATAGTGTCACAAATTAGGATATATATTTCATTTTATGAAAGGATAGGAGTTACAAAATAGGACACCTTGGGGTCTGTTGCTATATTCCTCTTTTACTATTGTTGTCCAAGAGACCTGAGCTTTATGGTTTTTATCCATTGTCCCTATGTGAGGCTACCTATGAAATTTTGGATACTAGATGTCTGCAAAACTCCTTGTAAAGATAATTTAGTCTTCAAATCCTAGATTCCATTATGCTCTGATAAAATTTGAGAAAGAGCGATACGTTGGTGTGTGTCAGATGCATTGAACATGTATCCACACCCATTATGTGGGCACACTACCTACATACCAATACTCTAAAGAGGGATTAAGCCATATGTAGTTCTCCCACTTGATGTGCTTTGTAAAATAGTGTATATGAAGATGAAACATACTAAACTATGTGTGCTTAAGGTAGCTAGGGATTGGTGTGAGGATTTGAATAAGCTTGTAGTTGTATTGGCTGGCTATATGTAGAGAATAGGGAAATATGCCTGAGTAGTCTTGCTTGTATTCTTGCTTTGTAATAATTATCAACCATCTCCAAATGAACTTTGAACGGGATTTTATAAATATTTTTTGGTCATGGGTCAAATTCAAACTAGGCCAACATAATGAGGAAGAGGAATCAGGAGAAAATGGTAACCTAGGCTCAAAATGTGATTGAATAAGAGTGCCAAACTTAGACACCCTAGGGTCCGATGCTATCGTCCAAGTTGGGCACTATTGTATTGAGGGTAAGAGACCTAGTAGATAGGATTGGCCTAGGAAATACTACCTAAAAGAGGTGGAATCACTATTTAGAAGGCTATAGATGACTGAGAATTAGTGAAAAGGTGCCTAGAAGGGTCATGAGAGCAAGCAAAAGGGACCTATAGGTTGGGTGTCACAAGCCACACTCAAGCTACCAATTTTTATATTTTATATGACTACATTCCCCCCCCCCATTTATTCTAGTGACACAACAAAGTAAAATACTAGGATAAATGAAAAATAAAAAGTGTACTTGAAATTAACTACAAGGGTGAAGCTCATGACATTGTGTGATGCTAGGTGTGCATAGAGAGAGAATGTTGTAAAGTGTAAATCTGTAAAAGAAAAAAAAGAGTAGATTAGTTATTACTAGGTATGATATATCTAAAATAAGAATATATAAAGATAGGTAAGAGAAAGAGGAAGAGAAAATAATAAGTACACCTCACCAAGTATGTGAAACAATACAAAACCTATTGTGATGTTGAGTGATGCTGAGTATGTGATGTACCAAGAGTAATATCACAAATGGAGTTGATTGCTCAATTTCTCAAGAGTGGCTCAAGAATGCAAAGGCTGGCCCTTTGGCTCCATCATCACCTACTAAGTGAAGCTATATGATCATGCATGTGCTAATTGATGTTTGTACTATGTGTCCAATTCCTCTGAGTAGGTGGCTCATGAATGTAAAGGCTAGATGTCCTTTGGATCCATTGTTTCCCCATGAAGTGAAGCTATGAAATAATATTATTATGAATGTATGTTGTATGAGATAGATCCTAAATCCCATGAATGTTTTGTAATTCGATAATGTAGCATGGATAGCTAATTTGTGTGCTAGAAACTAGGCCACTCTTGGCCACTCAAAAAAGGTGGAGATTAGTCTTGTATGAAATACAATTCAAAACTAGGTAATAGGCTTATGTAGAAGCCACTCAAAAATTATCCCAACCACATATAAATGAAATAAGTCATGCAACTAGTAAGAATACCTGGGTAATGTACTAAACTTGGAAAGAAAAAAAGTCAAATGTGTCACACATATTACCCCCAATCATTGGTGTCTAAAATATGGATTCTAATTTGGAAGTTATACCAACTACCTAATCTAAAACTAGAAGCAAGAGATATCATACTATACATGATGCCCCCTATATCTAGATTATCTAAGAAAAATTGTATTAAATTTGTTGATTCTGAATTGAACTATTGCTGACAAAACTATAATTGTACTTACTTTTCTATTTGTTTCTAAAAAAATTGGTTTTTTGCTATTTGGATAGGAGTGGCAAAAATGGAGTGCCAAAAATGTAAACCCACTATCTAACACTATAGGCTAATCTTACACTCTTATCTTGGGCTGATTTTGATGATTGTTCTATATTTATCACTATCTATCTGGTCTTTTATACATAGTTTGAAATCTAGATACTATTTTGGGTGTTTTAAAAGCTAATTTTTTGACTAGTAGGAGCTCTATTCTCTTTGACAAAATTGTTGTTTCCCCCCCCTCTTCTAAGAGTAGGAATGAAGACCTTGTAATGATTGAACTTAGAAAAAGGATCCTTGTAAGTGTGTTATGTTGTAAAGAAACATGATATAACAATGATAATTGCCAAGATATCTCAAGATATAACATGATTTGTAATAGAGATTATTAGATCAATAGGGGTATGCTTAGATAGATATAATAATGTAATAACATGTGTAATGTATTGAATTAAATCTAAAAGTTTGGTTAGTTTTTAGTTGTTAAGGAGGGATGAAGCATGATTTCCATCATGGCATTCAAGAAAGAAAGATAATGCATGATGTGGATCATGACATTGTAAATAATTGAAAATCAATCAAGCAATAAGCACAAAAGGAAAGAATAAATAAGCATACAAGAATGGTCAAGGGGCCAATCAAACAAGAGATATGGACACATGTCACTCAAACTAGAAAGCAAGCATACAAGGTATGTTCAAATGCCACATACACATACAATTGGAAACAAACAAGGTTGGCATGAAAGCCACAATCAGAAGAGTATAGGCAAAGGACATTAGAAAATGTCATAAGGCACACACAAGAATATAAGTGAAGGACATTGGAAAATGTCCTAAGGCACATACAAGAGACAAAAATGAACTAAAAAATGCAATCACATATAGCTACACTAAGAAATAAAGGAAAACATGTAAATGTTGGAAATATAATTGCATTTAACTAATCAAAGTAAGAAATGAAAGTATGCAAGACATGGAGTACAAGACTATGTAGATGATAAGAAATACATAAGTGCTATATACTAGTTAGTGTCGATAGAGTAATCTATGTAAGCTAGTAAATAATGTACATCAACATGATAAGTAGAGTGTGTGGTGTAGGAATGACATAACTTGGATGATGTAGTCATGTAGAAGATGCCTCTATAGGGTAGATATATCAATTTATATATTTCTCTAATGTAAAAGTAGGATGCCCCCTCAATGGGTAGAGTGAAGTAATCAAAGATTTGGAAGTCACTATACACACTCAAAGAAGATCAAGTGAAGTATGATAATGTAGATAAATTGACAAACAATAGCATAGAACATCAAATATAAGTCTAGCATTGTAGTAGAAATGTAAAGCATAGATAATGCATATAATTAAAATGTTTTTGGGTTTTTGTATTATTTGAATGTTTTTTGTATTTTTTAATGTTATATTTTTTTTGATATTTTGACATATTTGAATATTTTTTGTATTTTAACATATTTGAATGTTTTTGGATTTTAAAATGTTAGACTGCTATGTATAATCAATCATGAAGAGATTATGTACAAGAAAATACTAATAATCTATGTACAAATAATAAAAAAATAAACTATGTACAAGTAATTGAAAGGAAGCTATATACAAGTCGTTTAAACTAAGTAATATGTACATAATGATGTAAAAGACTAGGTTGGAGGTGTAAAGGGTCCAAGGATAAAGCTCGCTAGGGATGGAGATGGAGGAAGGGATCATGGTCATCATCAAATGCCTCAAGATAATAATCATAAGTATCATCATATTCTATAAATTTTATATGCATGGTGGCTATCTCCTCAGGTGTCAATAAGATCTGTGATCTTTGTGTAGTTGGAGATCTATCAGTCAGAATGGTGTCATCTTATCGATGGAGAACTGAAGGTTGCTTTGGTGGTGAATATGTTGAGTCTCCTCAATGATGTTTGGCTCTAGTAGTAGATAGCTTTGGTGGAAGTGGTGAAGCTAGTGTTGGTGGTGATGTAATTTGAATAATACCTTGAACCTATAGTTTATCTAATCTCTACTGTAAAGATGTACATGAGTTTGTATCATGACCTGTGATCTTATGAAAAAGACAAAATGGGTGACCATATTACTATGATAACCTACTAATAGATATATGTCATACTATAGGTATTGTGATTAATCCATCATCAAGTAACATTTGTAGTATAATATGTGGTTGATGTTATGTGCTGCCTATCTAAATTTGAATGACTAGCTCTATATCCATAGAGGTAACCATATGAACTATATGTGCCAATTGATCTATCTATGGATACAAATATGGAGTATATCTTGAGAGTGTAGTGTGAGATGCTAAGTGTGATGTAGGATGTCTAATGAGAGATATACAGTCATCTCGATACTCTCTTGAGCCAACTAGTGTAAAGCTTAATCCACACAAATAATCATCTATGAGTGTGGGTATCATATCATCATCTAAAATATCTTGGGAATATATATCAATATTTTTTATACATGGTGACTCAAAATTTACCATAAGGGGTATCTGTGATATGGGAATCTCATCAACTATAGTAGAAGATAAAAATACCATGAGAGTATCTATAACTATCATAGTAACTATAACTACAAAAGAGTTATATCTGTATAATCAACTGGTACTACTAGAAATGCTATTGATGAGTGTATAATTGTAATAGGTATAAGAACTATAATTGATGTAGTAGATAGAATGGCTGAAGCTACTATGATTGGCTGAATATATGGAGCTAAGGACATGACTATAAGTGGAGGAGTGTGAGATGTGATAGTCTCTCCTACCTCATATGTATGTATCTAATCAAGAGACATGCAATGAGGTGGTGAATAAACTATGATACAAGGTGTCCCATCTAGTGAAATAGTCAAAGATGACTCTATAATTCAATAATATTTTAATGGCTAGTTATTTACTGGGCATGTGTATAGGTATCCTTCATGGAGAAATTTAACACATCGATGAACTATAGAAGGAACTACCCCCATAGCATGTATCCAAGGTATTCCAAGTAAAATATTATAATGAAGAGGACTTGACATGATTTGGAACTATGTAGAGAGGGTTTTTGGCCCTACCATGATATCTAAAGTAATGGTACATAATGTCTATCATAATATATCATTAAACCCTCTAATATTCTTATATGATTTTTGTATGGATGTCATATCTATGCCCATGGTCTATAAGAATGTAATATTACATATATTAAGTTCAGAACCACTATCAACTAGAACTCTCTTAATTACATTGGTTTTGACTTGTACTTGTACGAATAGTGGTAAATTTTGATCAATAACTATTTGGGATATCATGTCCTCACGATCAAAAGAAATAACATCTTATGTAGTTTTTAACATGTTGACCATTGATGTAAAATAAAAATGCTCTAAATCAATGGGCATAGAAATTTGAGTGAGTGCCTGATAATTGAACACATTAGCTTTCTAAAGTAGTTCTAACATAAAAATCTTAACTAGTGTGTTTCTCAACTGATCAACAATATCATATGCCTTGTGCAGATCTGCTTGTACGGGTGGGTTGGGCCTATCAAATTGGCCATGATCTTAGATCCTTTCATAGAATATTGAGCAAATCTATGTATGGAGCAATGAAATCATAGATAAATTGTAAAAGAGGAAGAAGCTTGTCTTTACACAAAAATATTACAAAATATGACCTACTTGCAAAAAAATGAATTAAACTATCTTACCTTCCAAAATGGAAAAGTGGGGTACATATAGGGAACATTAGAGAAACATGAGGAAGCCACTAATTTTCCTAATTATATAATTACATTAAGATATAATTAGCCTTTGTGACCCTTTTATAATTAACCTAAGGAAGTTTAATTGACATAGAATAACCATAAGGCTGTGTAGGCAAAATCCAATAGGAAAAATCACTACACCAACACCCCACCTTAAACGTAGCTTAGATGAGATGAGAATTAGGTCATGATATTATAATGTTGATGAGGTACCCAAGTACATAGTGAAGAATCTCCATAGGAGGAAGAAGAAGGTGGAGTAACCCTAACCCCAATGAGAGTTCACAAATTAATTTATAGCAACTATAATTATAAATATATGCGAGATAAGGAGTGATTTCAAAATAAGGTTTGATAACATGCTAGATAATTGATGGGCTAAATAGGGGTTATAAGTGGATTTTTTTTTTGAGAAATTAGAAAATTTAACTTCTATAGATTATTTGAGATGGCTACACTCAAAAGTGAAGATGATATAAGAACATAAATTTTAGAAATGGAGTCTAGTTTATAAAACACTATTTTTTTTAAAATGGTCAAAAATAAGTAGGTCAAACATCTAGAATTCAAATAATAACTCCTACTTTATCACAAAAATAGAGTAGATAGTTGATCATGTTCCCACTCATTTTTTATCATCATTTAGTATTTTTTGAAACCAACTCTCTATGAAGGGCTTGGTTAGAATATCTACAATCTACTTTGATGTTGGATAATACCAAAGATCAATGACTTGCTCATTGATAAGCTCCCAAATAAAGTGCATGTGAATCTTTATGTGTTTGATCCTTTGATTGAGAACTAGATTTCTAAAAATATGGATAGTGCTTTGGTTGTCATAGTAGATGATTATTGGCTTATGAAATTAGATACCAAAATCAATGAGAATCCCTTGCATCTAGATTGCCTCAGTGGTGGCATTGGCAACCCCTTTGTATTTTGCCTCTATAGATGATAAAGCAATTTCTTGCTTTTTCTTACTTGAATAACTTATTGGACCTAAACCAAGTGAGAAACTATAGCCTAAAGTGGACTTTTGACTTTTAATATCTCCAACCTAATATGAATATGTGTATCTTATCAAATCAACCTCTATTCTTACTTTGTAGTGTATCCCATAGTTGTGCAAACCCTAGATGTAGTACAAAATCTACTTCATTACTTTCCAATGCAATTCATGTGGCTCCTGCATAAATTAGGAGACCATGATAACTACATAGGATATGTCAGGTCTAGTGTGTGTGAGATAGATAAGACTACCCATAAGTTGCTGATATGGAGTTGTATCAACTAATGATGTAAGACAATCAGCCTCAAGCTTCACACTAGATAAGAAGGGAGTAAGATCTGGCTTACAATAAACCATGTTTAACTTTGAAATAAAATCAAGAGAATACTTGGATTTTGATAAATTTATCCTATAATCTGATTGAATGATTTCAATCTTGAGAAGGTAATGCAGTAATCCCAGGTCTATCATTGAAAATTTATCTGAAAGTGTAATTTTCACTACTGAGATGGATGATTGTGAGCTCCCTATAATCAACAAGTTATCCACATAGAGAACTAAGATCAATAGATAATCATCCTACTATAAGGTATAGACATTCAAATCTGAGTGGCATTTGGTGAACCTAACTATGAGGAGAAAAGAGTCCATCTTGGCATACCATGCTCGAGGGGCTTGTTTGAGTTCATTGATAGATTTCCTAAGTCTATAGACCTAGGAGTAATCTTACACAAAGCCTTTTGGTTTCTCCATGTAGATCTCTTTTTTGAAGTCACCATGTAGAAAAGAAATCTTGACATCCATTTGGTGAACATCCCACTAATGTGCGGTTGTAATGGCTAGAGTTAGTTTGATAGATGTCATCTTGGCTACATGAGCAAATGTCTCAATGTAGTCTATGCCAAGCACCTGAGAAAACCCCTTTATAACTAAATGAACTTTGTACTTATCAATATACCCATCTGCACCATACTTAGTTATATAAACCCATTTGTAATGGACTAATTTTTTACTTTAGGAAGGACCAAGTCCCATGCTTTGTACCTGATTAGGGAGCTATACTCCTCTTACATAAAAAAAATCCCATTCTAAGATGACATATGCTTCATGAAAGGTTTAAGGATCTAAGGCAATGGCTAGGTAGGCATGTGAAGTCCCCTAAAACTATGGATGTGTCTACCTTGTATTTAATGGATTTCTAACCCATTTACTAGCACTTTGAAGTATTTTTTTGGCTTAAGTGGGACCAAAATTGTATGAGATTGGTGAATAGAGAGGTGAGTCATTATCATCTAAAGTGTGAGTATGAGATAGAGGAGAAGAATCCTCATGAATTATCTCATCACTTGAACTTGAAAAAGAAGAAGAAGAGTCATCCTGATCATCAAGAGGATTTTGAGGTGGATCCGAGTCATTGTGTGAGATGGAATCAATGTCCAGTGAGAATTTTAAAGAGTTTAGAGTGCCAATAGTGAGTTCAAGTGGGCCCTCACAAAACTTGACACTCCTTTCTATGAATAACTCATGAGTTTTAGGATGTAGGAGCCTGTATCCCTTGGTACCCTCTGCATACCCCACAAAGATACAAGAATAACTCTGAGGGACCATTACTTGGAATATATTCTTTGCAACATGGGCCATTTTTGGTGATCCAAACACTCAAAAGTGATCCATAATGGGATTATGACCATTCCAAGCTTCAAAATGAGTGATTCCTTTCAAGGATTTTTGTGGAACATGGTTTTAAATGTAGCATGCATAATTGATTGATTCAACCCAAAATTGAGGAGCAAGAGACTTTGATTGAAGCATGTAGTTGGCCATTTATTTTAAAGAATGATTCTTACGTTCAACCACACCATTATATTAATTACTGTATGGAACTATGTGTTACATATAAATCCCCTCTAATGTGTAAAACTACTCAAACCTATTGTTGACATACTCACCACTATTTTTAATCCTTAAGATTTTGATGAAACAATCTAATTTCTTCTCCATAAGTGCCTTGAACTCCTTGAAGTGATCAAATACCTCATACTTATTTTTGAGAAAAAACACCTAGGTGTACCTTGAAAAGTCATTGATGAATGTGAGTATATATCTGGTCCTATTGAATGAAGGTTTTGGAAATAGACTTGCTATGTCATTGTAGACAATTTCTAGCTTCTATTTGTCTCTTCTTGGTTTGACCTTGTCATATTTCTCTTCTAGATGCTTGCCAAGAATGTAGCTATTACATAGGCCATCTAAGAATTTGACTTTAAGAAACCCTTAAACTATGTTTTGATGACTGAGTTACTCTAGGTAATGGTAGTTTAAATGGCCAAACTATTCATACCATAGTTTGCTCACTCCTTCTGCATGAGTAAGTAGTGCACCTAAGGGTTGATCTAGGGAGAACTATGAGAAGGCATACAACCTATATTGATGATTATAATTCTCATAAGCCACTATGGTGTCACTATGAAACTCTTTGATAACCATTGAATTAGGTGTGAAAATAACTCACTTCCCTGCACCTATGTGAGTGATTTGGTACATCGATAAAAGACTGGTGGATAGTGAAAAAATACACAAAACATCATTAAATGTCTTATCACTTACTTCAATTGATACTTTACCACTAAATTCTGTCAAAGTTTCATCACTCATGAAAATTGAAGGCATAAAACATGGCTCTATTTCTTAAAATAGGTCCTCTGAGGAGGCCATGTGATAGGAACCACTTGAGTCAATAACCCAAGTCGAAGGCTGAGAAGATATTGTAACAAGTGTCTTGCCCTTGTTTTTACCCTTTTTTATATCTTTACCCTTTGCAAATTTTTATGTAGATGTGTTTTGAGCTGAGGATTCAAGAACATTGATGTTATTCTTCTCACACATCTTAGTCAAGGTGTCAATCTTCATTTTCAAGTGCTAAGATTTATCATGCCCAAGTTTCTTACAAAATTTGCATTTGAGTTTTTCCTTCTTAGGTTTCATGCTTGAGGAGGACTCATTTGATGATGTCTTAGGATTGGTATCTAATTTCTAATTCTTTTTATGCTCATAATCTAGTTTAGACTATTTCTTCTACTATTTGCCATTACTAGAAGGCTTCTTCTTATCCTGATTAACAATTAAGGCATTTGATTTTGAAGATTTTAATGCACCATTTAAACCAACTTATCTTGATCCTAAGTTAGATTGACAAAAAAATCATCGAATGATGGTATTTTCCAAGTGGGTCCAAATGCATGTTTGGTAACATGAAATATAGAGATGAAAACTGAATAGTCATGACCTAATTTTGTAAGCATGGATATAATCAACTGGTCATCTATTTTATCAATACCACATTATTTCAATTATATTCTTAGTGATTTAAACTTTGTAAATAAGTCATGTAGGGTGTCATAGTCACCTAGGCTCAATATGATGAGCTCATTCTCGAGCTCATGACCCCTCATGATGTCTTGCACTCCAAAAAGCTTGTTTAGGATGGTCTAGACATTATTGGCATTTTTTTGTAGATTTAACATGAAACAAGAGGTTAGAAGACATTGATAGGCATAAGAACCCATAGGCATATTCATATATATTGTACCACTTAACCTTTTCTATATCTATAGATGACTCATTTTCCTCACCCATAGTGATCCAATAGAGTCTTTTAGCTCTTAAGGTGAGCTTCATTTTAGACTTCCAGTTGAGATAATTAAATGGTGTGAGTGGTTCAATGTTTAGATCCATTATTATAGATTAGATTGAGATAATTTACATAATTAAGATGAAATCAAAGAATAGATTGCATAAAGTATTAGTACCCCCCTTGAACTATCAACAAGACCCTCCCTTAAGTTAAAATGTAACCCATGTTAAATATTAGATGTTGATCACTATCGAGAATGCATCTATGAATAATTAGTGTGAGAGAGTATGAGAGGGATGTTGAGCACCACCGATAATGCATCTAAGAAGAAAGGTACAAAAGGTTTGAAGTGAGTTTTAAGCCATTATACCATGAAGAAAATGGATTTTACAAAGGGCCTAAAAAATATCACCAATTCATATATCTTAAAAAACTATGCACTTTAAAAAAAATAGCACCCAAAATAGATCTATAGATTGAAAGTTTTAGCACTTACAAGTTCTTACTTCTACACATTCCTAGACCCTTTCCAAAAATAGATTTTTTTTTTCTAGACTTGTCATCTTTTATTGAAAAACTTAAGTAGAGGTACCCTATAACTCCAAGTAGTAATGACCCTTCAAAATTTTAGGTCGGTCTCAGAAGAGTAATCCAAAGTTTCTAGACTACTTGACTTCTGTAAGTAATCAACGTTTGAAAACCTGAGGAAATTAGTAATGATCCTTCAAAAACCCAAGTTGGTCTAGGAAGAGTAATCTAGGGTTTCTACATTTTTTGAATTCCATAAGTAATCAGCCTTTGAAAATTTGAGTAAGGCAATAATGACCCTTTGAAAACTTGAGTTAGTTTGCAGTAGTGTAAACTAGGTTTTTGGACTTGCTTTACTTAACTTCATAGATTTTCAAGTAAAATAACTGCACAAGTCTAAGTTGGTCTGAAGTAGATTAAATTGGGTTTTCAAATCTGCTTTACTTAACTTCACATATTTTCAAGTAAATCAACTCCACAAGTTTGAGTTGATTTGTAGTAGAGTAAACTAGGTTTTCGGACCTACTTTACTTAACTTCATGGATTTGCAAGTAAAACAACTGCACAAGTCTGATTTGGTCTATAGACAAGTAAGAGGACTTATCAAACAACTCAACTTATAAAGTTGAAGTTACTCACCAATAAAATTTTGATTTAGTCTATAGGTAAGTAAGCAGACTTATCAAATAATTCAACCTAGAAAAATGAAGTTACTCACTACTGAAAGTTTGATTTGGTCTACTGGCTAAGTAACAATGCTCCAAAAACTTGAATTGGTCAGCATAATCTATAATACATGCAACATGAAGTAGATCAAGTGTAGAGCTAAAATAATAACCACTTGTATATCCAAGTAATGTATAGGTTTGATGGCATGTAAATTGAGGCAAGCAAAACAAGTTCAAAATACTTCAGCAATGGAAATTCTGTGAGAGACCCATTAGAGATTTCAACCTGAGGAAGAAAAACCAAAAGGTATTTTTTCAAAACAACATTAGAAGTATATATTTTTGTAAAAAATGGAAAATGGGGCCTTAGGATGCTAAAAAGAGAGGAAAATTTTGACTATTCTAGAACTAGGTCATGTTTACAGTCAATCTAAGGGTTTTGACACCTTCTAAAACCAATGGCATAGTCTTTTTTGAGATCTAAAGATCTAGTAGAAAGTTTTGTAATAATTATTTAAAGAATCCCACCAAATAGTTTTTTA
This sequence comes from Torreya grandis, assembly GCA_037957365.1. NCBI lineage: Eukaryota > Viridiplantae > Streptophyta > Pinopsida > Cupressales > Taxaceae > Torreya > Torreya grandis. The sequence goes on from JARHVA010000178.1 coordinate 3,970,708, forward strand.
ATAGAATAGTGAATGTAGCAATATTTCACCACAAAGATTGCTACAATACTGGCAAAAATGGCTCTGATACCATGTCAGATTAGCCATGATCTTAGATTCTTGCAGATAAGATTGAAAAAAATCTATGTATAGAGAAATTAAATCATAGATAAATTACAAAGGAGGAAGAAACTTATCTTCACATAATAATATTGCAAAATATGACCTACTTGTATAAAATTGCATTAACCTATCTTACCTTCCAAAATAGAAAAGTGGGGTACATATAGGGAAAATTAGGGAACATGAGGAAGCCACTAATTTTCCTAATTAGATAATTACATTAAAATATAATTAGCCTATGTGACACTTTTATAACTAACTTAAAAATTCTTAATTGACATAGAATGACCATAAGGTCATGTAGGCAAAACCCAATGGAAAAAATCACTACACCAACAGGGCCTAGGACAAGAAGGAATAGGAGGATGGTAGGGTTCCTGACTAGGTAGGGGAGGCATGGTAGCACATCGAGTAACAACTCTAGCCACATTATCTACTATCCATATAGGAATAGTAGTATCTACGAGAGGAAAACAAAGATAATCGATAGGTCAAGTTGATGGAGGGACAAAGGGTGTTAATTGGGCTCTTTGGTGACATATAGTAACCTAGGGAAGAGCAAAATGGACCATACAACATAACTCGACATGGGATAAAGGCTCTAATTGAGGTGAGATAAGAGGTATCTTAACATGTTTAATAATAACTCTCTTAATATCATCCTATATTATGAAAAGTAAGCATGAAATGTAAATAATAAATCTTTGTACTAACATATGGTAAAATTCATCATTCATGTACATGAAAGGACTGAGTATCGTCTTCTTATTATTTATAAGAAATGCAAGAAATATGTGTAAATAAATGAGATTCATTATTTCTAGTATGTGAAATCTATTTTTAGATGCAAGGTGATACATCAAGCAAACAAAAGGACCTAGTATATGCAATTAGGGTTTTAAAAATGATTATTTTAAAAACTTACTAAGGAATTTTAAAAATTAAAGTGAATTTTTGATTGAAATATGTAGGTAAGAAATCAAAAAATTATAGGAAAAATTGTGATTTAAAGGGACCTAGTATGTGCAACTAGGGTTTGGAAGAAAAATATTTTTTAAAAATTACAATAAAATTTTAAAAATTAAATTGAATTTTTTATTTAAATATACAAGAAAAAAATAAAAAAAATTTGGAAAAAAATTGATCTAAAGGGACCTAGTATATGCAACTAGGGTTTGGAAAGAAATAATTAAAAAAAAATTACTATGGAATTATAAAAATTAAAGTGAATTTTTGATTCAAATATGCAAGTAAAAAATTAAAAATTTATTGGAAAAATCAACAAAGAATTTACCCTATGGTTTTTAGGGTTTTTATACATAAATAAAGTAAGTCGGGTTCACCAAATGATTTAACTATTTTATGAATATTAGAGTCCTATTTCTAATTTAGTTAAGGGTCTGAGTTAATTAAATCAACAAATAATATTGCAATAATTAAGCTATCAATTTGTATAATTTAATTATATTTTTAACCTTTTTATAAATAACAACATATATGAAAAAAATTAGACTTAGCTAAAAATCAGATGAAATGGTTGATAGGGACTGATGTTTGCTGTCTAAGATTGGGATAGTATTGTAAATCAGGATCTAGCTTTCATTTTGTGAAAGGATAGGAGCACTAAAATATGACACCCTAGGGTTTGGTGCTATAGTCTTCTTCTGCCACTATTGTCTATGAGATATAAGCTTTTTGGGTTTTATCCATTGTTCCTATGTGAGCCTACCTATGAAAGTTTTAATGTCGTATGTCTGTGCAATTCCATATAGAGCTGATTTAGTTTTAAAACCCTAAACTCCATTATGCTTTGATAAAATTTGAGAAAGAGGGGGTATTTGTGTGTGTAAGATGTATTGAACATGTATCCATAGTTTTTGTGTGGGCACGTTGCCTACATACCAATACTCTAAAGAAGGATCAAGTCATTTGTAGTTCTCCCACTTGATGTGATTTGAGCAATAGTGTATATGAAGATGTAAAATGCTAAACTAGGTATGCTTGAGGTGGCTAAAAATTGGTGTGAGGGTTTGAATAAGCTTGTATTTGTATTGACTGGTTTTATATAGAGAATAGGGAAATATGCCTGAGTAGTCTTGCTTATATTCTTACTTTCTTTGTAATAATTACCAACCCTCTCCAAATGAACTTTGAATGGGTTTTTATAAAGATTTGTTGGTCATGGGTCAAATGTATTTTCACTACGCTGACATAATTAAGAAGAAAAATTAGGATAAAATGCTCACTTGAGCTCAAAATGTGATTAGACATGAGCATTAAACTTGGATACCCTAGGGCCCAACACTATATTCCAAGTTGAAAGCTATTATCATGAGGGTATGAGACCTAGGGGGATAGGATTGGCCTAGGAAATATTGCTTGGAGGAGGTAGAATCACTATTTGAAAGGCTATAAATGATTGGGAATCAATGAAAAGATGCCTAGAAGGGTCATGAGAGCAAGCAAGAGGGACCTATGGGTTAGGTGTCACAAGTCACACTCAAACTACCAATTTTTACATTTTATATGACTATACTACCCATAGATGCTTTGATCTAACTCTTCCAAATAGAACACTATAAAGAGGCTATCTGAGATCTCAATCTTGATACCTACCCCTATAGATGAGCCACCTAAGCCTATACCTATGCCAACTAGGCCAAGGTTACAAAATGTGTCGCTTTCTCTTGATCCTATAACTAGGTCAACTAGGCCAAGGTTGCTAGATGTGTTTCTCTTTCTTGGGCCTATGCCTAACTCATCTATGTCATGGTAGCTAGATACACCACTTTCTCCTAAGTTAGGACTACCATGCTACTACCTCTCGTGCACCCACCCCTACCGATGGTTGTATCGCCTCTTTGTGTATCTACAACTACCTTATAGCCTCTCTAGCTAGTTTGGACCAACTCGTCTGAGTTGGAGCAGATGGTATAATGGGATCCTCTAGTGTGGTAGTGTCATATGGTGTCAAGGCCTCATATAGGATATCATGGAGTGTTTCCCTCATTAGAGATATCCATTTTGTCTCCTCATCCTCTGTAAAATCTATAAAAATCACACTAGATAGATATTATATCATTGATATATTTCAAAATCTATCAATCTTTAGTCTACCTCAAGTAAAGTTAAGTAAAATTTATTCATCTCTTATTACTTGGCTATGTGTTGACTATCACTATCTTACCATATGTGTGACTATCAAGCATAGTCTCCCCATTATCATGACCTCTAAGAACCTCATCTATCAGTCACCTCCCAAAAACAAATATTATAATCACGTATCTCTATCTTGGCCTGCTTGATGGATCATCTAGGATGGAGATATTCTCTATTCTCTCCTAATCTTGCTACCTCCATCAATATCATGTTTATAGTGGTCACTCATCCTCCTATAGTGGAGATAGTAGTGGTACCTCTAGTACTCCTACCTATGCATCCATCTCCTCCTACTCTACTACCTATCATGCCTAACCTATTCATGGTCTCTCACATCATGACCTGAGCTCTGGACTAATCACTGGTGACCTTAATCTTCCTCTCCCCCTTAGATCTCTCACATGTTAGGCCCAAAATGTGGGTACCACTATCGATGCCACTAGGTGAGGCTTTCCTATCTATCTTGGTACATATGCTACTAGATGTGGCTCTATCCACCAGTTATAGTGCCCTATTACCTCTATTTATGCCAAAGTTGGTTCCATTATCTCCCAACTCAGCCATATTGTAATGATGTGCCCACAAAATTACCATACAATATTTGCTCATCTTATTGTCTATAGTGCTAGAATGTGGGGCATGACCCACATTACCTATTCCTATCTCCATCTCTAAAACTAAGGTAACCTATCATTGATCCCATGGGGCATCCCAACTAGTTAATACATGATTTTATCAATAATATAATTGGTCCCACAAACTTTCTACCCTCTAAATAGCACTCTATATGTGTCATACACAAGTTGTACCCAGATGATAGATCCCAAGTTATATAAAACCCTCTGCTTTAACATTGACTGGCATAAGGCTATCACAAATAGTGGTACCTTGCCATCTAACTTGTGAAACAACACTCATACTATCACAAATCCTATCACAGCCTTTTGAATATCCAAATTTTTTGAGGTATATACATCAAAAATATTTACCCTTAATTTAGGGTATATCCTCTATACTCCCATCACCCATATGGCTAAGGCTCTTCTCTCCTCCTAACTATCTAGCACTCCCATAACCATGGGTGTAATTACTATGGGTAGTTCTAGGATGACATACACATCCTCCAAGGTGATACCCACCTCTATGGCATCCCCCTCCAACTCCCACCTAAAAGTGTTAGTCAATTATTCCCAGGATTCTAGGAACATGACTAATAAATCTAAACTCAAAGGAATCCTACACATGTCTACTATGCCTCCTAGGCCTAATGAGATCAATCCAACTCTATCCTCAATAGTTAAACACTCCAATAAATCTGGAATCCATGATGCATCCACTAAGGACCAAAATCTAGGCCATCCCTACAATCATAAAACAACAAAATATGTATTAAATCCTCCATATCATTCATAATCAAAATACATTCTTTTCAAATTTTAACTACAACAAGCCTAAATTACTTTAATTTATTCATTTTTTGTCAATTCAACCTATTTTTATCCTACTTGAACCTTTTATCCCTCAATTAGCCATTATGGGCCTTTTTATCACTCTTTCAGCCTATCAAATGCATTTTCGTACTATTTTGATCCCTTGGTCAAACACTAGTTTGAACAAAATTTCCTTATTTTGACTAAGTTAACTTAAAAATCTAAGTCAACCCCTCTTAGTATTGAGTTATCATAATGACATTTTATACTATGTCAATAACAATGTACTAAGTCAACAGTCTAAAACACACTAGGTTGGCACATACCTGCTAGGTCGACAGTGTGGATTTTATCAAATTTTAGCTTACTAGGTCGACTAGGTTGACCTAGTTGTTTTTACCCATCAACCCCTTATATTTTGCACAATAAATGCCTTTTGGTAGTTATTTCCCCAAACCCTTCAAACCCATTTCCCTAAATGGTTTTTCCTACCCTTATCATCCATTTTGGGTTTATTCTAATGTCTATAAATTATTTAAAGTATAAATTTATAAAATACACTTAAATTCAATCAAAAATTCAAAAACTAGCTTGAGATTCTTAGTTGCCTATTTGTGTTGCACCTGCTACCACTGTTGGGGGTCCCTCTCATCTATCCTGTCATCTCCTTGCCATATTAGTCATTTGGTCTCTCAAGATATATTTTTCCCTCCTAACAAGTCAAAAATACCAGATGATTTTCATTTCACCCTATTTAATATCACTTTTCAAAAAAATTTAAAACCTTTCAAATATTTTCTGTCAGATTCCTTATTTTGCCTATATCTTTATTTATACTAATTCAATTTTTGAACCATAAAATGTTCTATAGTCATGATGATGTAGAGAATGTTTTACAATACTATATGCCTATCTTCCAATTTTTTTGATTTTTGGCTATTTTTGCACTAACTTCTATAGGTTTGCCTAATGTTCTTCACATTTGGATGCATTCAATTCTCTTGTCATCTACTTTTTTATCTAAAACACTAAGGTAAGTAAATGTATGTGTTTCTCAATTATATCTTTTTATTTATGATATTTTATGCTTATTTCACTTTACTTAGAATCAACATTATGTGTTATCATGTTCTATTTCCCAAAGCACCATCCGGTGTTACACTCACATGACACGTGATGAGCTTCAAATGGGGCATATGTATACACATAATATGTTCAAATTTTTATCACTTAATGACACTTATATCTTATATAAACCCATTGATTCTCAATCTCTTTGAGTGCACACCTTAAGCGGTATATTAGGAAAGGGGTGGGCAAATCATTGGTACTTCACAAGATTGGTATCCCTTTTGCCATTTACTATCTATACACTTATCTCCTGAAAACCTTATCCCTAAGTTTTTTATTATCTATTATACCCTATCCATTTCATTCCCATATTTTATCCTCCTTTTCCTCACTTTAATCCCTTTTGTTAGTTGGTTGTACTAGGTCGACTAGGTCGACCCTGTACAGTTTTGGGTGATTTTAACTTATGAACTAGTTTGGATCTTGGCTGACCTAGCTCATAACCTAGAGAATAATTATCCAAAATTATTATAGGTCAAATAGGTCAACCCTATCAACCAAGATTTTTGGAAGGGTTTAGGGTTAAATCTATCCATATATACAAGTTCATTTTACCATTATTGAGAGAAAAGAAAAAGAAGAAAGATGTATTGCATATTTTATTATCCACCATTATACTTGAAGAGCAAGCTTAGGTTTTGATACTTGATTTAGAGATATGGATCTTGTCTTATGGATAAGTCTTTTGAATGAACTGATAGGTTGTGTATCCTAGAGTTGATTTGTCTTTGTCATCCTTACATACCATAACAACCTCTTGCAAAGCATCTTGGCCAAGGGATAAAATGAGGCTCAGTGGGTTTGTATTCAAATGTCAGTATTCCCAAATTTATTCTTCCTTTGCAAGATTAGATATATATTCATTTGTACTTATCTTACATGCATTAATATTTCATATACATTGATGTGAGTATATATCTTCTATGCATGTTTAATTTTATTGTTTCTAACCCCCACTTTATGCTACAAGCTTTAATAAGCACTAGATTAGATTTGATTTACTTGTTATTAGTTTAGTGAGATATAAAAACATAGGACTCCATTTGGGTTATTTCATGATTATGATAAATTGGAGGATTTGAAACCCTCCCTACCATGGTGTATTATCGTAATAGATCCCATAATCAGGTCTATCAGATCCCCATATTGGTCATATTCTTGCTTAAAAAATGTGTCCCCAATTTGAAGTGTATGGTATGATATATCTTCTCTCAGTTAGTATTGATATATAGACATGGCATTTCTGATTGCATATAAAAAAGAGGTAGTTAAACAAGAATAAATAGTATAGGATCAAGAAGGACTTGAAGCAAGGGAAAGGCTTGAGAGAGGAAGATGGAAAAACATCATAATAACCCCCTCTTCTTCACAATCTTAAAATAAAGGTGAGAAACCAATACAAAAAGAGAGTGTTGAGGATATCCCTTTAACATCAAGACCTAAAAAGAGATAGGGTTCCACCTCCTATTCCTAAAATATAATCACATAGAATCAAAATCAAGATAATAAGACACCATACCAATATGGCCCAAATTATTGTCCACATTGAAAGTGGAGAACATCTCAAAAGGATGAGGAACTTAGTAAAGAAAATGATCAAACTACAAAAAACTTTGGAGGATGAAACCCTAACTCATTTAGCTCTAGGTTCATATCCTTTGGTGAAATGGAACATTGGGGTCTCTCACTAGATGTAGCAAAAGGAGATATATAAATAAAAGCATAAGGAGAAGATGTATAAGAATAAAAAGAGATGGAAGAACAATCCATTAGTTTATCCATCTATCTATTACTATTGAGCAAGAGTTATATAAAATTAAATGAGAAAAAATGGAAAACATATTGTAGTTTGGGTGAGATATTAGTGTGGAAATTTGAAGCAAATTAGTGATGAGAAGTTTAGATAAAGAAGGAAAAAAATATCAGCATGACTAAAAGTTTTGAGAAAATTACATGGTCTTCAAATCCATTCTCTTGTTCAATATTCCTCTTACAAGGGAATACATAGCTAGAATTTTTGAGGTCATTACAAAGTTTGACCAAGGGCGTCAGGTGATACAACTTTAGTTGAAGATGCATATTTAGATCCATATATTATAGATGAATATTTTGTTGAGACTTTGTGGTGGATAACATGCCTTTTCCTTTTAGTTTTTATTTCATTATACATTTTTAATGTGTCGCACGTATTATGAGTGACTCAATTTTAATGCATGCAGAGTTTTCCCCATTCCCGTTGCTTAATGAAATTGTGATTAAACTTTGAAAAAATATGGTACGTTGATTAGGAGGGCCATGTGGGTTTACAAACATTCTTATTGGCACTTTATTTAGTTATTTAGTATTCTAAGATTTGGCTTAGTATACATCCCAGTTGATGCTTTAAGTTTATCTCTCTTGGTATAAGTTTATTTAAAAAATGTTTTTGTATTGGCATAAGGTTGTTTGATTTATAATGATTAATGCCTGAACTTAATGTTTGTTTAGTGAACTAAGTTGGCTATTTATGGATTGTTGGAAGATGTAATCCATGGTAGTTGTACAATACTATTTTTTTAGCTTTAGTATTTGAACATCCTTGTTTTGAACTTGGCTTGGAGATGCCTAAGGCAATCTATAGGAATACTATTTTATACTATTTGGTCATATGCAAACATGATTATAATTTTCTTCTCTCAAACATTTGTCTTGATATAAATACATACTTATTGGCATAGTTATAAATATATTAATTTTTATTACAAGGGTGGTATTTTGATATAATTAAATAACTTTGACTCTTCAATATTAACATCATTTATGAGTATGGAACATGAGACAACTATTATGTGATTGATATCAATTATTTTCCTAGTGTGTAATATGTTATTTCTAAAATGGGATGTTTCTTTATTTCCCAATAAGTATTTTATTTTCTATTGGATTTAGTTTTTGTTACAAATATATTTTATATTTAGGTGCATTGGAAAAATATTTACTTATTTTAACTGTTATATCTACTAATAATTTGAATCATATAATTTTATAATTAATCATAGGTTGATGAAACATGTGACAAACCTATAAAAATTACAAGCTTTACATCTCCTCATGCTTCATCTTGGAATGCCTTTAGAACATTGTACACGCAAATATGCATATGTTACTACATTAGAGATCAAACAAGTCTAATGTAGCTATCATCATCTACATGTTGGCACACTACACATTATTCCTTTGATTCTTTACTTTTCCTAATATATGTATCCACCTCTCTCAATGTTTAGAACTAGTCAACTGTGATCATTTTACAAGTTTTGAATAATGTTTAAATGATAAATCTTTGATAAAATTATTTTATTTTGAAAAATTATTATATATTAATGCTCAAATTAACTTTAATGCATTTTATGTGTTATGTAATATACATTTCAAAACTTTGAGGCTTTATACTTATCACAAATTCTAAAATTGTGGTATAAAGGCTATTATTGGCTTTAGATGTTTTATTGCTCTTGGTGCTTGATGATAATATTTATTTTTCCTTATGTGGATGTGTTAATGAAATTTTAATATTTTTTTTATCAAATTTGCATTTTTATCTATGTTTAACCTCTTGAATGAGTTAATGTGAATTTAACTTACAACATGAGGTTTCTTCTATGATTTTTTAGGATTACAAGAAAGGGCATCTAGAAGTAATTGTTCTTGATCCACCAGATTCAATATAACAATTATATAATCATAAGTAAATGCTTCAATATATTTCCAATTTAGATTTTTGTGTGATTGTGAAGGTAGCTTTTTCTTTCTCTTTCTCTTATCTTTATTTTTATTTTTTTCTTCCCTTTCATTTATGGTTATAATTTGATTTACTAATATTGGGATTCTTAAATTTTTGTTTCAACTTTATTTCTTATGTAATGACTTAATGCTACTCATATTTGTCATCCTTTTAACGCTTTATATTTAATAAATGAATGTATCATCTTGTTTTGGTTCATGTTCTAGGTAAGGTTGTTATTTCTGAATTCAATTCCTAACTATGTTGTTAAAGCAAGGATAAATTTACCACTGGGTATACTATTCATTTATAACATGCCAATATTTATTGTGCCTTTGATTTTATGATTATGATTTATTGGTGTACAAGGAGGCACTTTGAGGATTTTTCATAGAAATATTTACGTATCTTGTTATGTTCTTTGCATTGGTGAAGCCATTGGTAGTAAATGGTACAACAAAGTCACATGCAATTTCACTAGAATATGACTAGTTTAGTCTCTTAGAGCTTGACCCTCCTCTCGTGTTGAAATAGTTTATCGATCATAGTATAGAAGTATTGATATTATCTTCTATAGTTAATTTTCATTTGGTATTCTCTCCAAGTATATTTCATGGTAATTTCTTAACCAAATTTTTTGTCTCCATGCTGAGATACTTGTGGTCTCTAAACCATAGTTTGAATGTTTTGTAACCCATATATCCTATTTAGATATTATTTTAGTGGCCGTGTTCAACCTTGAATTTTTTGATTCTGAAGATGTTTGTAACTTTTGAATGATATTCAAATTTTCATAAGATTGTTAAATTAAGTTTTGGCATGTTTTGATAGAGTTATTGAATATTGTTTCATAATAATAAATTTGGGGTCTAGAATAGTGCACTTCTAAATTGTGTTTCCTCTTGCATTATTTTTTTAAAGATTTATACTTTTGAAGTTTGTTATTTAGTAAATAGTAATTGTGATGTTATGTGCTTGTAATTCATTTTTGACTTTATTTTGGGAGTGGTAGTGGTGATGAGAGGATTTCTATTTACAATCTTGGAAAAAATAAGGCAATATCAAACTTTAAAAATCCTTACATAATTTACATTTTGAATTGATTATTTATCAATAATATATAATGGTACATTCTCACTTCATTTATTATCCATTTTAAATGATTTTAGGTTTAATAAAATATATTATATTATAGGTTCATGTGCATTTAGAATTTTCATAAGATGAACTACTTTCAGTGGTATTAATGAAGGTGAATTATAGAGCATAGAGTTTTTAGTTGGATATATTTATTAATCTAATTTCAGAATCATGCAAACATCCCATGAAATAATGAAAGAGCAATAAATGTAACTGGAGAGACAGAAAACTATAAAATCCATGCTAATGTGCACCAATAACCAAAAGTTAGTTTGTGGGACTCAAAAGTAAAAAAATTACAATCATTCTAATAGGTTCTTTTAATTTTTGAAAATGGATTCAGAAACATACATTCTTGAATGTTTTGGAGCCCTTATTGAATTTGTTTTATATCATATTCTATATATTTCAAGTTTTTAAGTTTAGATTATGTTGTAATGCAAGTCCATTCTTATTATTCCATTTAATTAGAGATTTATTGTATCTCCTTAAAAGGTTTTCTTTGCAAATATGTATGGATTGTAATGTGCTTGGTTATTTTTTTAAGCTAATGATTGGCTTGCATTTATTTAGTTACTACAAAATCTAAAGTGAAGTTTGCATCTTACTCATTTGTATATGTTATGTAATGTTCATGAATGGTCTTGGTAACTAACTCTATTTCATGTATGCACAAGGAATAATTTGACCCATATACTTATACATGTTCATTTAAGCCTTATTTTAAAATTCACATGTATAATGTTCATGTTTAGTTTAGATCCCTAAAGATTTTTTTTAGTGCAAACATTTTGAGTCAATAAACAATAGTGGATAGTTATGAAATTGAATTTTCTTACCATAAAATATCTCATAAATCAAGTGACTATAGTACAACATCATATTTAAATATGGACAAGGATGTATTTGTTTTAAGACTAATCTAAGTTTGACTACTAAATATCATGACATTTGGCATTGAATTATAAATATGTTTTTTTTTGGTTATATTTTAGTTTTTTTAATATATTTTTGTATGAACATATCCAAAAATATATCCAAGCCCAAAAAAAATTCTACATCAACGTACCTAAATCCTGTATCCATATTTTTACTAGTGCTAGGGTTGACTGCTTAGTTATTTTTGGATGAAAATAGATACTCCACTAAATCTAGTTATTTTGTAATTAAAATAGATACTCCCTTAAGTAGAAATATGACTAACTATGTGGATGGTGATTTATCTTATCTTCAAGCTCTAGATTTGTGCCTTACAAAAAAAAATACAATCCTTAAAAGTAATAGACTATAGAGATAAATTGCATATATTAAAATTTATACAAGTTTGAATAAATATGGAAGTTAATTTTCAACCATGAAAATTACTAACAATTTTATGTTATGCAATTGATTGACTTACAAGTTGTTTCTATTTTCACTTTTTATAATCACTAACAAAATTCACTTATAGTTCCATCTGAAAGGCTGATAGGCTTATCCAAAGATATATTAAAATTAACAATACATTATCTTCCAAACCCCTTTTAAAATTTATAGAAAAGTATTTTATAGAGGGTAGAATTTTTTTTTCCTTATCCAACATGGATGGCTCATTTATATGTACTTATCATAATATATTAGTAAAGCACATTTGAATGATATCATGCAGTACATGGGGCATGGGGAGGATCAAGATTTTATAAGTTACTTTAATTTATAGATAAGTGCCATTATTTTTGCATCAATTTGAAAGAGAATGTTTGAGTTCTAGTTAATGTTATTCATTTCATTCTTTTCTATTATGTCATTATATATATATATATATATATATATATATATATATATATATATATATATATATATATATATATATATATTACATTGAATTTTGTAGAAAATTATATATATTTTTTATATAATGTCGATAGAATAGAAAATAAATTTACATATATGTGGTAATGTTTATAAAGATTAGCCAATGAAATTATGCCTAAATTATAGGATTCACTTGATTTTATAGAAAATTTTATGGGTTCATTCTTAAAATTATCCCTGCTTTAAAAGCATAAGCCTTATGTACTTTCGATTGAATATATATAGAAGCACCATCAAGAGGATATGTGGGAGGTGGATAGGGGTGAGGAAGAACATGTATGTTACCTTCATTTGAAACTATAGTGTGGGTCAAAATACCTCTTGGAATAATGATATCATGGACTTGGTTAGAGGGAGAGTAGCTATCACAATCTTGAGATGGGGAAGTAGAAGTTACTTGAGATTTCATAGACATATAAGACATATTATGGTTGATTGAAAACATAATTTTAATATACATTAGTGTTCTCCAATTCATTGCATGAGTATGAAATATATTGAATCTTCATATCTGACACCATGTAATCAAAATAATCATATCTTGAATTTGAAATTATACACCAAGAAAAACCATATAGCCATTATATTATGTACACAATAAATAACCGACCACTTCAAGAGATATATTATGTATTTGTTAAATCCAAGAGAGGGATTTTATTTAAAAAAATATATTTAATTTGAAAATAAGTACATTGTTCATCCCCTAAGTGGAATTTACTAAAAATAATAAATTGTAAATTTTAAAAAATCTATACAACAATTTGGTGGAAAAAATAGGTTTCTTATCCACTCAATCCAACTATCAAAAACCTTGAAGAATTAAAAAAAAGAATAGTTATGGATCATATATGAGTTGAGCGAGTGGGAGAATAACTCATAATACTATGAAAGGAAGCCCTAATAGTAAAATTAGTGCGAATACCCTAGGGAAAAAATAAAAATTACAATTTTTGTTTAGAAGATAAGGGGAAATTAGATATCAAAACTGAATCCCTTATACAAAATTATGAAATCCTAGAAAAAAGGTTTAAAACCTAGGGTTTGTAAATGTTCATGCAATATATAAGTTCACCAATATGTCTTATCAAAGTTTGTAATTTACCTAGTAATTAAATCTAATTAAGATAAAATGATTTGAAAATAAAATAAAATGTTGTAAAACAACTTTAAAAAATTATAATAAAAGAAAAGTATTAAAATTGACAAAACATGATTGAATGAAAGAAGATTAACTATGGACAATACAAAAGACTTAGTTGTTTACTATATGTGATCTTACTATATGGAATTGAACGGTGATTAGAACATATCAAATTAGATTGATTTTGTAAGTGATAAGAGAATTATGACTATAAATGAATAAGGTCAAGATCATCAGAAAGGGGACATGATCAACTGATATTACTATCCTTTAGTAGTTGATTGTTTACTTTGTAGGAAAATAAGGAAATTAGGGCATAATTTTTAATAGTTTCTTGAAATACACTTGTATGTAGAAAATTAACCTTTGGATGTTTACAAATGACACCAATCACACCCTGATGACTAGTTGTTGCCTACATATCCAATACTTTTAAGAGAAAAATCAAGCCCACATAGTTATCCCTCCTAAAGTGATTTATGTAGTTGTGTTCCTTTTGCCTCATGAATGTATCTATAGATGGATTGAATTCTTGAAAATGCTTTAATTAACTTGGATAAAATAGACTCTTGACTTGGCTAAGAGCTACTTCAAATGATTAGAATTATATTTTAGAAGACTAGGGAATCTTTGATCAATGTGCAATAGTGTAAGTTTACCTTAATATTAAAATTATCAATGGATAGAAAAGGTGACTTAGATGTGCCTTTTATTTAATATATTTTTATTAAATGAGCTCCAACTAATAGATATTCAACTATTGAAATGGAAATGTTATAATATACATATCTTATATTAATATATAATATGTTAAATTGTTGAAATGGAAATGCTAGAATATACATTATCTTATATTAATATATATTATGTTATAGAATTTAGAATTTGATAAAAATGGTAAATGGGCCTATAGATAAGCAAACTTCCCTAAAATAGATTTAATTCTGACTATGATTAGGAACTAATTGAAAGGACTTGGGTATTATGTTACATCCAAAAATATGATTTCAAGCTATGTGGGGACAAGGTCATGTAAGGAGGACAAGTCTATACTATGACCACATTCTAGTTGATTGTATATCTAATTTCTTAATTTGAGTCATTGTGACTAATTATGAGGGTTTCCAGGTTCTGTGTGAGATCCGAATATATGTGTGGAATACCTAAAAAAGATAAAACCCTTGTTCCTACACAATAAATATGATAGTTGTCAAATTCAAAATGGGGGAATACGGTTAAGGGAATAGTTGAGATATCCTCAAAAATCCTTACATAATTTAAGTGATGCCTACATAGCTCAAATGGGCCTTAGGCTAATGTAGTTCTCCATCCTAGGGTGATTGTGTGATCTATTATTATGAAACTATATTACTATAGCTATAAAAATGATTAATTTTTTTGACAATGGATCCCTTATTCTACAATAAACAATATTGAGACTTGGTCTATGATTATTAGAATGCATCAAAATTGCAATTGAAATAAATAATGCTATTTTTCTTAGTGTGTAGTGATTTGAAATCAACTTAATGGGGGGGTGCATTTAAGTGAATGCATTGATGTTATTTTTTTTTAATTTTGAAAAATATATAAAAAAAGTAGATTAAAAGATGGAAGGAGAACCTCTAAACCAAATATTTCATGGGGAAAGAGAAACAACAAGATAAGAGGATTTATACAAAATAAAAGCTCCTAGCTCATGTCACCATTGATAATATCCATATATGTAACATGGATAAAATGCCCTCAAACTTGCTTGGACCTCTCTTCATCATTTGTCATGCCACTATACCATTGAACCCTAGGGTCTCTTCTATTGCTGGTCTTAACTTAATAATCATCCACTTAATTTAGGGCTCTACCAACATACATTGGGATCACATCATCCATTTTTTTCCACATATATTTAATTTGGGTCACAAATAATTTTAATCTTCATGCATCTAAAGCAAAATTACTCGTATAATTTAGAGCACTAATCAAGATTTGAGTCTTATTAAATGATTATCTCTCAGTGTCTTTTGTTAACCATCCAAATCAAGTCAAATGTTATAGCTAAAGCTTTTGGTGGCTCTACCTAGACCTTACAATTCCTAGTATAAGATAATCCCTTCATGGTTTCTACACACCACACCAATTCCATCTCTATCAGGGTTACCTTTTGAGGCTCCTTCGATATTAATTTTTATCCTTCCTTCTAGAGGTACTTCATAACACACCTTATATTACCTTTTGAGGATGGTATAATTCTCATTCAAAAGGTCTAAAAGTTATTCAAGTAGGTGATATGGGAATTTATAAGATTTTCTACATCTTCAAGCATTAATACTCAAGGAGTTGACTATATCTAATGGCATATGCATGCAAAATAGAGACTTACATGTTATAGATTTGTAGGTCATTTTTTTGACTAAAGATAATTATCCTCAAAACAAGAACAAGGTCGAAACATGACACATGACTCAGTGAAAATGAGAGAAAAGGCACAAACCAATGAATATATCTCAACTAGTTGATGGCCATAAATAAAATTAGAATGACTAAGTATGCAAACCTAATGCCTATACATAGGTTAGGTTTGAAGATGGAAAATGTCTAAAAATGTCATAAAGAGTCAGTGAACCTTGGGTTGTAGTGTACATGAACCTTTCATAAAGTTGAGTATCTTTAATATGTCATGATGGAATTTAGAAACAGGGTTTATGATCTCATTTTTAGATTCATTTCTAATTATCCACCTACAATCACACTTTGAGAAGGTGAAAATAATAGTGTATTCTTGGAAAGATGTTGTGTTTTGGGAAACTTCAAAAGGCTCTAGAATCTAAATAGTAATAAAGTCATTAAAGATGTTTAATTATTGACAATTGAATACCTCGAAACTCAAATGCAATCAAGACCCTAAAATAGCCACCTATAACCATGGTGTAAAAAAGCATGAGAGGTAAGGTGTATGCAAGCAAAAGTGTAACATTTTGGAAAGGTGGTGGAGTTTAAAAAGAGTTTTAGGTATTTGACACTATAAATATTGGATGGTAGAACATGATCTTATTAGAATGTCCAATTCCTAATAGGGGGTGTGTGGAGGGCTTGCCCCCCACTATGGTTACATTATCTCGGTGAATTTTTTCCCTAATATGTAACCCTTATTTGATATTAGGGCATTGTAATCATTATAGTGCACTGTGTGTGAGTGAAAAGGAGATTGTAGTGGATGTATTTTAGGTTTATTCCTTTATTTGTTAGATTACATAAGATAAGAACTAGTTATTTTTGTGTGGATATAGACCTTATTGGGTAAACTAAGTTAAGTCTATCTCTCTCTTGTATTGTGTTTTATGCATTTTATTTCTATCTTTATTTAATTAATATTACTCTACATTCTATATTCCTAAAAATTAGTATTAGAGCTGAAGGTTTATTTGATAGATAAACTTATAGGAAAAGAGGGTTCTTGGTTTAAGTGAGAGCAATGGTAAAAGAAGGCAAGTTTATATTATAAGGATCTTATAATAGAGGACTATATATTATAAGGATCTTTTCCTACCATTGGGTGGAATAACAAAGAAGTCGATGACTATGAAGGATGAAGAATGGGAGGTTCTTGATAGAAAGGTACTAGGAACAATATGAAAGTGCTTGGTAGCATCAACGGAATTCAATATTTCAAAAGAAAAGACAAAAAGATGTGATAAAGGCATCAGATAGAGAGTATGAAAAACCCTCAGCCTCTAATAAGGTATTTCTTATGAAGAATTTATTTAATATGGAGATGTCAGAAGGTGGGTTTATTACTAATCATTTAAATGAATTTAATATGGTCACAAATCAGTTAATTTCTATAGGAGTAAACCTTGATGATGAGGTTAGGGATATTTTGATTATATTCTCATTACCAAAAAAATGGAATGGCTTGGGCATGACTATGAGTAATTTTATCTCTAGTTCAAAAACTTTAAAGTTTGATGATGTTATTAGTGTTATTCTTAGCGAGGAAATGCGACAGAAAAGCACATGTGAGACATAAAGCAATGATTTTACTATGGAGAATAGGGGAAGACAAAAGGATAGAATAAAGGGCCTAGGGAATCATGGGAAGTCTAAGAAGTGCAGATCCAAATCTATAAAAATGTTGGTGTGTTGGATTTGTAGGAAGAAAGGACACCTGAAGAAAGATTGTTGGTTTCAAAAAGGAAATTAAGGAGATGGAAAAAAAGATAACAATTAGGAATTAAATGTAGTAGGTGATGTGTTTCAAGATGATTTAATAATTTAATTAGATAATATTAATGATTTTTGGATGTTAGATTCAAGGGCTTCATTTCATATTACACCTCATAGGAAATATTTTCAAGACTATGTTTAAGATGATTTTGGATAGGTTTATTTGGGTGATGGTGAACCTTATAAAATTATTGAAAAGGGTAAGATATAGATAAAATTATAGAATGGAAACAAATGGTTACTGAAAGAGGTGAGATATGTTCCTGAGTTGAGAAGAAATCTAATTTTAGTAGGGTAGTTGGGAAGTGAGGGCTGCATAGTTACATTTCTAGAAAATTTATGGAAGGCCACTAAAGGATAACTGGTAATAACAAAAGGAGAGAAGGTAGGTACATTATATTTATTTACTGATAATGTTGAATCTTTTATTGAGTTAGCTTCTACAAAAGTGGATACAAAATTATGGCACCACAGACTTTGGCACATGAGTGAGAAGGGGATGCAAATTCTTCACTTAAATAATTTATTTCCAGATTTGAAGAAGGTAGATTTGGGATTTTGTGAGCACTGTGTGTATGGAAAATAGAAGAGAGTTTGATTTCTTAGAGTTGGGAAGACAAATAAGGATGAAAAGTTAGAGCTTGTACATACAAATGTATGGTGATCGGCTCAAGTATCATCCCTTTGTGGCTCTTCTTATTATGTTACTTTTATTAACGATGCAATTAGAAAACTTGGGTTTATTGCATACAAAAAAATTTGATGTTTTTGATACTTTTAAGAAATGGAAAGTTTTGGTTGATAATGAGATAAGAAATAAGTTGAAGTGTGTTAGATCAGACAATAGAGGTGAATAATGAAATAAGGAGTATGATAATTACTATTCATCCCATGGGATTAATAAAGCAAATATGGTTATAAGAACACCACAACAAAATGGTGTGTCAAAAAGGATGAACATGACAATAATGGAGTGTGCAAGGAGCATGATATTTCATCTAGGGTTATCCTTAAGTTTTTGGTAGATGTTGTGGATACTATTTTTTACTTAATAAATACAGGGCATTCAAATCCTTTGGATGATAGTATTCTAGAGGAAGCATGGAAAGGTAAAAATTTAGACTATTCCTTTTTAAAGACTTTCAATTATGAAGCATTTGTCCATTTTGATAAAGAAAATAGAACCAAGCTTGAAACAAAATCTAAGAAATATATCTTTATTGGATATGGACTTAATGATTTTGGTTACCATTTATGGGATTTTGAAAATTACAAAATCATTAGGAATATAGATGTGATCTTTAATGATAAGGCCATGTACAAAGATCAATTGCAAAGAAAGAAATAAGAAAAGTAAAATACAAAATATGTAGTACTCGATAGAATCACTGGAAATGAAATTCCAAAAGTATCAAAAAATTAGAATGTGTAATAACAACAATAATTACCTCAAATTATTGGAAGTATAGTTAGAAGATATACTAAAGTAGACTCCCTGAATGATACTCTCCTTCACTTTTTTATTTATTATTGACTAATGTTGGTGAGCTAAAAAGCTATGAAGAAGCAATGTAGGTATAAACAAAAAAGAAGTGGGAGCAAGGCATGAAAGAGGATATGGACTCTTAGTACATAACCAAACTTGGGATTTGGTTCAGTTTCTTTTAGGTAAAAGAGCATTGCAGAATAAATGGGTTTATAGGTTTAATGAAGAAGATGGAGGCAAAAATATATACAAGGCCAAATTTTTTGTAAATGGGCTTACACAAAATAAAGGTATAGATTTTGATGAAATATTTTCTCCAATTGTTAAAATGACTTCCATAAGAACTATTTTAAGTTTGGTAGGAGTAGAAGATTTGCACCTTGAACATCTATATATGAAGATTGATTTCCTTCATGGTGACTTGAAGGAGTAAATATATATGGAGAAGCCATAGGGATATGAATTTAAAGGTAAGGATAAAATGGTGTGTAGGTTGAAGAAGAGTTTTAATGGCTTAAAGCAAGCTCCAAGGCAGTGGTATTTGAAATTTGACATGTTTATGACAGAATAAAGTTATAATAGATGTCATTCTGAACACTATGTTTATTTTAAGAAATTAGATAATGGTAGTTATATTCTCTTGTTATTTTATGTAGATGACATGATTGTTTTAGACTCTAACATGTAGGATATAAATGAGCTCAAATAAAAACTAGTAAATTCATTTACAATGAAGGATTTGGGTGTTGTAAAGCAAATCCTTGGTATGAGAATAACAAGAGACAATAAAAATAGAAAATTGACATCGTCTCAAGAAGATTACATCAATAAGGTGTTAGTTAGGTTTAATATGCAAGATGCAAAACTAGTGAGTATACCTTTGGGATGGAACTTTAAATTAAGCAAGGAATAATGTCTTGAAATGTAGGAAGAAATTAATTACATGTAAAAAGTACCCTATGCTTCAATAGTTTGAAGTAATGTATACTTTGGTGTGCATGAGACCAAACATTTCTCATGCAGTGGGAGTTGTCAACAGGTTTATGAATAATCTAGGAAAGGAGCACTGGGATGTAGTTAAGTGGATTCTCAAGTACTTGAGAGGGACTGATAATAAATAATTGTACTATGAAGGGTTAGATGTTACCTTATAAGGATATGTTGATGCAGGCATGGATAGAGATTTATATGGTAGGAGGATCACCATAGGTTATGTATTCACTATTAGTGACACAACAGTTAGATTTGAAAATTATAGAAGATAGTTACTTTGTCAAATATAGAGGCAGAGTATGTTGTGGTTAGATAATCAAACAACAAGATGATATGGATGCAATGATTCATGGAAGAGTTGAGGTAGAAGCAAGAATATTTCAGGTTATATAGTGATATCTAGAGTGTAATTCATTTAATAAAGAACTCAGCTTCCACTCAAGAACCAAATATACAACTTAGGTATCACTTTATTCATTCCATTTTGGAGGATGGTCAATTGAAGTTGGAAAAGATCCATTTGAGTTAGAATCCTATAGATATGCTAACAAAGGAAGTCACAAAGGAGAATCTAGAGAGTTTTTTAATCTTTAATAGGTCTTTAAGGATAATAAGGAAGATGAAAAACATGCCAGGGTCAAAGTTTAAAGAAAATTCCAAGGAAGAGTTTTAGTGGTTAAGTTGATGCAATCAGTCTCCAAGTGGGAGATTGTTGGATGGTGGAGCCTAATCTTATTAGAATGACCAATTATTGATGGGGGGATATGGGGGGGCTTTCCCCCCACTATGGTCATTATGGGGGTCCCCCCTTGGTGGGGATTTGGGGGAAATATCCCATTGAATTTTTTTAATGAAAAATGTATTATAAAATATTGTAATTTCATATTAAAATTGGATCATTCACTATTAGGTCACAGATCTAGTGGTATAAATTATGTTTATGTATTTTTGCCCTTATATGTAACCCTCCTTTGATATGAGAGAATTATAATCATGTCAACACACTTTGCATGAGTTAAGAGGAGATTATAGTGGATGTATTTAAAATTGAACCCTTCATTTGTTGGACTGAATAAGAGAAGAACTAGTAGTTTCTATGTGGATGCAACCCATATTGGGTGAACTACATTAAATATGTCTCTCTCTTGTATTATGTTTTCTACATGTTAATTCCATCTTTATTTCATTAATATTGATATAAATTTTATATTCCTAACATAAAAAATATGTCATTTGTATTTTCAATATATTTGAGTCCTAAAACCCAAAAATACACTCAAACTTATCTAATGAACACCTACAGGGTACAGTTAAGAGTAGGCCAATTTTAACCTATAGAGAAGGCAAAGTTCATGAAGAACATTTAGGTATAATTTAGGTGAAATTTTAGGTGATTTAAACCATTTGAAGTTGAATATATTCAAAAGGATATCAAGATAAGATGATTAACATGACTTACCTCAAACCCCTACCTACACAGTCATAATAGTGTCTATAGGCCTGCCTAAGCTCATGAGAGGTATTTATTTGATTGAGGGAGTTAAAGGTTTGTGAGAAGGAATTTTGGGGGAAGAGATATATAATTCATAGATAATTTGATGATAAAAATAGATATGAAGTATTTACTAAATATATTGGCCAAAATAGGGATTTAAACTTTGCATACACAAGCCAATGTGAGCTACATGCCTGCTTACTTGGTTGAATGAAGGTCACTTTTCCAAAATAAAGAGAGTAATTATAAGGAAAGGAAGTAAACTTGAAAATATTTTCATAGTGTCATAAATATATAATTTATATCCTTGGACCTAATATCAAGGGATAGAATGAAGACAAGCCTTGTCTAGGCCTAACAATCTTAAGACCAAACATATAAACCACAAAGTTTAGTCATGAAAAAAGTGGCATTTTGGAGGTAAGGTGATGGTTTGAAGGGTTTGATAAGTTAATATAAATATTAAAAATCTCCAATAATAATCACAAACATGGGAAAATCAAGAAAATGCCAATTAGGCCTATAAGACCTTCCTCGAGTTCCTTTCATACATGACTGCATTTCAAGGCAAGTTTTATCTCACTTGTTATGACATTAACCTAATGTATGGAGATAAATGGATATTAGAGATGATAAAGGGGCTATAAACATTAAACCTTATGGTGTTAGTTTCTGGATTAGACCCATCACCTTCATGAACAAAATTTAGGAGCTCAGACCCCTCTCTAATGGCTTGCATGTAACTTGAGAGACACCATCTTGTACTCAAATATTTCATAAGGTTTTACATGGGAACTAGTGGCTTTTATAGGTGGTTGAGGGGACCCATAAATAAAATCTTGTGGAATTATGAGAGATAAAGAGGATTAGTTCTTTATGACCAATCCTTAAGAACAAAACATGCCTACAACCCTCCTAAAATCCTAGTAGTGACTAGTTGAGATAAATGAGCCTTTAAAGCACATGAAATGACCTGAATTTATCCTAAAAAATATTGGATATTTTTCAGGACTCCAAATATATTCTCCAAGTTTACTTTTTCTATACTTTGAGCTGTATGGACTACATTAATTGCACTATTTTTTAATGATTTTTAGTATTTTGCATAGTTTTCAAAGGTTGGACACTTGAAAACTATTGGGAGAGGTCACTTGATATGTATTTAATATTTTAAATACAAAAAATCCATACAATAGATCAAGTAAAAACCATTTTTCAAGGCAGTCTCAAATAGGCATAAAATGAGACTAAATTTCAAGGCCATTTCATGGTTCTCACACTTCAACAAGATCTTAGGGACAAATTTGACATAGAGGTTGGTGATATGATATGTAAATTTAATAACATGATTTTTTGTGGTTTTGCATGTGTGGGAAAGATCTGAAGTAGAAAATTAGGCTTCTAGGCAAGGAGGCCTAATTGAGAAGAGAAAAAGGCGAAAAAGGCACTTCCACTCACTCTCAGAGACAATTAGGCCTCCTTGCTTAGAAGCCTAATTTTCATTTTCATTCCCACTTTAGTATTTACATTGTATTTATTAGGCACTTTAGTATTTACATTGTATTTATTAATCATTTTCATTAGGATTCTAGGTATTTACTTTAGTATAAGACTAGTGCTTCATTTTCATTCCTAAAGTAAATATAATGTCTTATACTAAAGTCATTAATTTTGAATTTTTAGAGTTATCTTACTATTCTCTTAGATCAAAGAGGTTTACTAACACCCATCCATACTCCAAGAAATCTTTGGTTATTTACTTACCTATTAGGAGAGTTTTCTTATGTCCAATTTGTAAAATGGTAGCCCCAAGAAACCTACCTATTTTTGCATTCAATGGCCATAGTCATGTATCACTTTATCACTATAATTAAATTATTATGTTAGACCTCAAAAGTGTGCCTTCATACATGAGAGAAGCTACCACTGCTCCTATTGAACACATAATAAACATTGCCAATTTTTATAATATGCATAACATCACTAAAGAGGATGTTGCTATCAAGTTATTGGATATTTATTTTAAGGTAAAATCACTTGATTGGCATGGCACTTTTTCTCTCAACTCCATCATTACATGGGATGAATTGTGTGATGGCTTAAGAAGGAGATTTGAAGACAAATCTAATCACTTATCCTTGACTGAGCACCTGACTATAATAAAGAGAGAACCTCAAGAGGAAATTGAAGACTTCAACATAATATTCCAAATGACTTGGGATATGATCCGCTCTTGGTAAGGCTTACTTCCCATCATGATTTTCTTTATTACCTCAAAGCTTTCAATAGTGATATCTCTATGATGATTCAATCCATGAGAGGGGATACTTTGACTAATGCCTATGAGACTAACATAAGGGATGAGGATTAACTTATTAAAGATGGGAACATATATCATATAACTTACATGACTTTATTTCCTGATGTGAAAGATCTTATGCCCACCATTGCTCTCAATCCCACACCCAAACACAAGAAAGCTGCCTCTAATCAACTAAGAAAATTGAGGAAGTTCTGATAAAGTATATTAGAGAAGAGGTTAAAAATATTAATATAAAATAACAATAATATAAATTAAGGTCTTTTAAATGCCCTTACTAGCCCTACCAATCTTATCAAGCTCCTATACAACCCTTTCAAGGTCAATACTAAGGACAAGGGTAGCTAACTCAAGTGAGCAACACAATGGTCAAAATTATAATGCTAATTCTAATTCCAAAGCACTTGTACCTATCCAAAATAATCTTTTACAAGACCCTAAAGAGAATACTTTATGTTACTAACCTCATGACTCCTTCAATTATGCAAATGAATCATTTAGTCAAGCATATATGGCTTAATGGGGACCAATGCCTTCTATGGCTCATGAGGAGATGCATAGTGGAGGAGAGAAAAATAGAGGATATTATAAATAAAATGATCCCTTGATGAATTCATATCAATAAGACTCATGTGTAGTTAACTACCAAGGTATCTTGAATATTGTATCAAGCTCTATAGTTGTAAATATATGGTTAAAAAAGAGAGGGTTGAGGAAGTACAAGGGACAAGTGGTGGTCTAAATATGAAATATAAAGCACCTAAAGGATCAGGTATTTGAAATTTATCCCTTATGGATTAGGTAAATTATAAAACTTAGAATGCAAAATATCCTTCTATGCCTTCTCTTATGCATCAAGTTACACAAGCTAGTGGTAGTGATATAGCTCCTAGAGGACATGACAAAGTTGATAACTCTCTTATGAATATTTTGGATAAGATGAATAAGGTTAATTTAATCATCCCAATTTGGGAAAAATTTTACATCCTTGGACAAAGATATCTACTCCAAAATGAGCTCTCCAAGCTCAATGTATCACCTAGGTAGCCTAGTGAAAGAGGGGCAATTTTGACAAATGAAGTGAAGACCAAGGATGGGAAACTAATAAAAATTGAAATAAAGGATAAAACTCCTCTATTTTACTTCTCTATCATCATTGGAGACTTATTGGTATACAATTTTTTGATTGATAGTAGAGAATGTATATTAATCATGCCTAAAGAAGTAGCAGACAAGCTGAAGTTGAAGTATGAGTCACACTTAAAGGGGGTATTATAGTTAGATGGATCAGTTGCTAAAATGGTTATAATTATCAAAGGTTTTTATTTCATTCTCCATTCTTGTCTTATATTGTATATCTCCCAAGATATGGTGGTTGTATTTGTGCCACCTCATTTCTCCCTTTGCTTGTCAAGGGACTTTACTACTACGATTAGAGGATACTTGACTTCAAATTGGTCCTAGACAGATTTTAGGACTAGGTATGGTGATAAATTCTCTATCACGTCTAATCATTTGTCCAAGTTTCATGTATATCCCTATGTTACTAACACATCAAACATGAACTTCAATATCAATGAAGAGGGAGACTATCCTAATGGCAAAAAACCTTTAACACCTCTTGATGGCATAGTTGACCTATACCTTGATGAGTAGGGAACTAATCAACATGGGTTTGATCCATAAAAACTCATTGAAGAGACATGTCTTGGCATATATATCATACATGAAGAAGATGATGAGTTTCCTAAGGTAAAATTTGATGATGATCTTCAACAATTTGCATGGGGTAACTATTTTTTGCATATGGAAAGTGATTGTGATGTTCAAAGTATGTTAGAGCATGGTAATGAAGAAAAAGGACATGATAATAAACTAAGGAGGAACATATTCATGAGTATGATAGTAAAGAGGACATGATGATCTATGGTAGTAATACCATTCCATAATTCAAGAGTTTTAAAAGGTAAGTAGGCATGCTCTTCCTCAAATGAAACATGAGCTTGATGATAAGGTCAATGGTAAACCTACTGAATACAAAAAAGAGTGTCAAGTCCTTGTCAAGCAGATTGAAACATTAAAGGAATGTAATCAAGTCAAGGTAGAAGCTTGTGTGATTAAGGATCAACATATAACTTAATTTTATCTTGAGTCACTTGTAGATATGTTTGGAAAAAAATAAGACAAGTTTGATGCTTCTAGATGTCAAGCACATCATAGTCTAGATGAAAGTGAAGTTGAGAAGAATTTCATGAATATAAAGGAGAAAATTGAGGAGTGTTAATTAATCATAAGAGATAAAAAAATAGGATGAAATTTCAAGTAGACCTTAAGGAGATATAAAAGGACCATTCAAAATAGTATCAAGTGATACACTTGCAATGAACATAGGTATCATGAATGGTAAGTAATTTGATCACCTTCATAAGCAATTTTTATTTGACAAACATCCATCATATGGTGATTTTTATCATGGAGAAGTTTTGAATTTGAGAGCATTGTTTCTTAATTTTTATGAATAAATGAGGATCTATTTAATTACCTCAAACTTGTTTGAGGTCTGTACATAATAGGTTAGGTGTGTTGTTTTGAGTTTTTTGTTGTGTGGTTTTCCCTAAATGCCTTTAGAATAGTGTGTTTGATTTTGTGGTGTGGTGTGAGTTTAACTACTTTAGAAGGCATGTAAGTTTCATTTTATAGTATAGTAGTGACTCCATTTCCCAATGGTAGGATAATACCCCTGATATATTAGCATTGTAGGCATGCTACCCCTGTGAATCATTTATTTGTTGACCAATTTTTGACCCCAAGTAAAAAATGGTCAACCCCTATGTGTTGAAAATTTTAATAGGGTTATTAAAGTTTTTACATGGTGTTTTTATGCTCTTGATATGGTCTTAAAGGGTCCTAAATTATCTCCATGTGGTCACATAAGTCATTATCTAGCTTGCTCCAGGGTTTGGCCTCATATGTACTTATCTAGTCTTAGGGGTCATTTATAAGGTCTTGGTGCTGTCAAGTGTGGTCAATGTAATGACATGGTTTAGAGTCATTATAAAAGGTTATTAATGTGTATTTAATGTCATAATATAATGCATTAACCTTTTATCATGTTATTATGTGCTAAAATGCCACTTTGGTCACCCTTTTAGCTTATTTTTGAGGAGTTGTATGTACCACATTCAAAGGAAAATATTTCAAGAAATTTCACCATGTAATTGATGTTAGATATGGGTCAAATAATGGTCAAAACATGAAAAATTTGTAGTTCAATGCCTAAACTAAGCAAATTACTCCTTTACAAGCACTTTTGGGCACTTATATGGCCTTAGGAGATCATCTTCCAGATGAAAATGGTTTCAGAGAGACTCTTGGAATTAAAAAGGTCAGTTTTAGGCTTTGAAAAGATTTAATTCTTAAAGATGCATTAGATACTCTCTCTTCTCCATTTCTACCTTCACAAGTTCAAAAATATGAAAATATAAATGTATGGTACAACCAAGAGAGATAAATTTGAGAGATGAAAATTTGGACATTTTTATGGGTCTTGTTGGTGCCCAAATTTGCACTAGAGAAATTGGGCACTTATCAATAAAATTCCCATGTCCAAACTAGACAAGTGTCAATGTTTTAATCACTTGCCTCAGCCCATCAAAATATCATAATACATATTCATGATTAGTCATGTACATGTGTTTGCTTTCACCAAATGGTAAGTGTTCTCTCACTCCTTGCCAAATTCTTGAGGGGTACTTGCTAAAGATAGAAGTTACTCTCATTAGCTCTGAAGGAATAAAAAAATGTTGATTAAAAGTCCCATGGTGGGATAATACATGGTGAGAAGATAAGGGTATGACCAAGCTTTTCTCTATGCTTGGATTGGATGCTTTATGCTCAAGAGAGAGGTTTCTAAGACTTTAGATGAAATGGCTGATTTACACTTGATGTATTTTGATGATTAAGGTGTGAAATATATTGATGAATTGAATGAGAGGCATGTATTTATCTTAAGATACTTTTTGTAAGTGTTATTGGGGGTCAAGGAAATCTTGTAATTTTCCCTAAATAAGGAGAACTAGTGCAAAATGGTAGAAGTGGCTGAGAAGTCTAAACTCATGTCTAAATTAGACACATGGTAGATTATCAGGGCTTCAAATGTTTTTTGGATTATTATAAAAGTTTCCCCTCTTACTATGTTTGAGGCAAGGTGTTTAAAGTCCCCAAGGCTTGAATATTTTCACTTGTAAGAAAAAGTGATGTGACATGATAGCTCCTAAAAAAAAATTAGTTTCAACAACTTTTCAAAGATCACCCCACTTAATGCTTGGTGGGAATAATCCAAAAAAACCCTGAAGGCATGAACACCTAGACTTGTGGGACTAAATTATAACACATGTTGTTCTTAGTCCCAAAGAGGGTTCAAAGCTTATTGCACTTTTGCACCTCCATAAAATAACAAGTGAAAGGTGCAAACATCCTCAAAGGCCCAAAAAGATGTCATAAATGCATGTACCACTCATGTCACTCTACACCCTACAAGGAGAACCATTTGGTAAAATTGGGGAGCATTTATGTTTTCCCTCTCTTTTTAAAATAAGGCTCAAGAAATTAATGAAAGATAGGTGGTGATTAGCCATTGGGATTTAGTGCATTAATGATATCCATAATCTTGATATGCAAGGGACTATAACTTAGGTATTTTTATTCATTCTAAAATTACCCTTTGCATCCAAATCTTGCATTCGTGCTTTAGAGTTATATGTGCCTGAGTTAAGTGTAGTACAAGAACGTGATTGCAGTAAATTCTTCATAGACTTTCAAATTCTAGTGTACGTAACCATCCAGATTAAACAATAAGTTTCCCATTTGATCTTGATGTTGTGTTCTTTAAAGAGCATTAAGAGGTAGCTGAGGGATACTCAAGTGAAGAGTTTGTCTGGTATAGAAATGTTGCATTTAAGAATTGGAAATATGGTAGCATCTTTTACCATAATAAAAGGTAATGTTGTTTTAATTTTGGATTCAATAAGGGATATTGATGTTGTGGGGTCATATTTTGGGGCCGTATTGATTATTTTGCAACAACCTCACCCCCCCAAGTAACTACCAATGTCAGAACTAGTTACATTGCACCTACAACAACATTCCCTTTGGCTACCCTGTACCTAGAAATCATTATTATGTGTGCTCAAGCATACCAACTAGACATAAGGAATATTAACCTCAAATGACCCTTTGTCATTTGATGAAGTTGTATAGGTTGGAGTAGAGGTAGCCACCTAGGCCCAAGTCTCTCTTGAGAAAGAGGCAGCCTCCCTAGATATAGAGGCATTTGTTGAAAATGTCATCTCCTAGTCACCTAGTCAGGATAGAGTTCATGAAGGCGAGGATAGTCAAGGACCTAATGAGGGAGTTGAGAAAGAGATAGAACATGGTGACTAGGTCCCCACTAATAGTGTAGAGGTAGAGGGAGATGGGGGAGCAAACCTATAAAAGGGTAGCCCCACCCTTTTAGAGGAAAGTAAAGAGTTGGATATAGTAAATAAAGATGTTGAGGAGGATATCTCAAGAAGTGCTACTTCTATTGAAGTACCCCAAGGTCTCCTTCCTCTCATCAAAGTTCATGATCCAGTCCATAATAAAGGCCCTGAGGTCATGATTAGTGAAGAGTTGCTTGAATGCAACAAGGAGGTCATCATAGCCTTTTATGACCTAGGGGTTCAAATAAATAAAGAAGGCAAGGTGGTTTCTGAGCCTTCCAGCTAGACCATAGCATAGGGGAGTTCCATTGAGAAATTGCTCATGGATTACCACTAGTCAGGGTCAAATTTTGAAGTTTTGAAGTCGGTAGAGCCAATATTCGAGGAAAATCATGAAATAAAAGGGGATGGAAAAGAGCATGATAGTGATGATGACATTGAGTAATTTGTGTTGAACCCACCACCTAATCCCATGGTACTCTATGTAGCTAACTCACTATTAGGACCACCCCACATTGAGTTAAGGCTTTCCAAAATGTCTATAACCTTGGTGGGTTTCTAAACTAAGCCCCTTCTCTAGGTCATGTAATAAGTGAAAAAAAGGAAGATGTGATGAGAGAAATAGGGGACATTAATATAACAGAGATCATTTAGAATAATAAGGCCAAGCTCCCTAAGAAGGCTAAAACTTACTCTAGAACTACTTATAGAAAAATGGGGGAAATACATGTTGAGGTAGCTCTTCACCCTCTTGATGCATTAAAGAAATATTCTCCCCTAGAGAGTTACTCCATTTATAGTTGTAATCTCAAGGAGCCATCATGAAAAGAGTTGAAGCATAGTTTATCGGTTCTAGATAACATGGTAGCACAAAGGATGAGCAAAGATAATACCATCATGTAAAATCTAAAAGCAAAAAAATTAGGCTATGATCCAATACTTGTATAAGTTATTGAGTAAGCCATAGGTAGTAAATTCAACTACCATTAAGACTCTGGACCTTCCTCTTTTCCCCAAGTGATCACTAGATTTTGGCTAAGGTGATGAGCTAAAATCTAGAGGGTGGGCTATAGAAGAATGACAAGAAGATCTAAGCACCTAGGCCAAAGAGATCATCCATTCAACATTAGAATTCTTGGAAGACATAATAGATAAGGGGAAATATTGTGAAATCAAAATGTATCTTTATGATGTAGACATAAAAAACTAGTAGGAGATCCAAC
The DNA here is from genome assembly GCA_037957365.1 of Torreya grandis. Classification (NCBI taxonomy): domain Eukaryota; kingdom Viridiplantae; phylum Streptophyta; class Pinopsida; order Cupressales; family Taxaceae; genus Torreya; species Torreya grandis. The sequence continues at coordinate 4,001,652 of JARHVA010000178.1, forward strand.
TTAGGGTAAATGAAATGTGTAATATGGGAAGTGATGTTTTAACCATAGAGAAAATTGTCTCTTCAGATGATCACAAGAATCCCAAAGAATATCAATTGGAAATAAAGCATCGACTGATGTTTCTCAAAGAGGGAATCTTTGATTTAAAAGGAGAAAAGTAGTCTCTCAAGGCCACTACCAAAGAAATAGATGTCACCCTTAGAAAAATGGTGAACCTTGATGGGGTAGGTGATTTGATGAAAGGAGCAATACACATTGCTTTGAAAAGCCTCATTAATGCACCTCAAGGAGATTTTGATGCCCACTAAATAAGATAATTAGTATCACTTGAGAAAGATTGTGACCTAATAAAAGTGCTCATTGGGTGAAAATATACCACAATTCAAAAAATAGACACTTAGCTGGAGGAATCTGATGTCAAATTAAAATACCAATTTGGCCCAAATCAAAATGATATCATCTCCATGATTTAGAGGTATACCAATTACAAGAAAAATTTGGCAAAGGATTCAGTTATCAATGTTGATTCTGGAGCATAATCGATCATCCCAGTTTCTTCCTAGCTAATAATATTCTTTTCTCTTCTTCTCTCTCTCTCTCTTTCTTATTCTTTATTCTTGTTTCTCACTTGAAAAGCATTTTACTTCACCAATTAGTGGCACATCCTTTTTAAGGTTAGTTTGAATAATCATGTGTATAAGGAAGGGACATATTTTGTTTGTTGCACAAAGAGACAAAGGTTGTTTTATCCTTTACAAGGTTATTCCCCACATGTCTAACAAAAAATGTTCTTCCATGATGGAGTATCATGTTTTTTATCATCATGGAAGCATGAGCACAAGTCCAAGGAATCAAGTTTGTTACAACAGACTCTAGGCTTGAGAAATAATTTTCCAATTGGAGCATCTTTAGTAGTGTGTTGAGTTTAACTAAAATTATATAAGTAAAGGGGGTTTGTCCCTTTACAAAGGTTGGTTAATTTTTGAGTACAAAGATATAGCTTATGAGAGTTCTCCCTATTTAATTTTTTGTTGCCAAATTGATCCTTCTTGTAGAATCATTATCAAGCTTTGAGAGCATTCAAAATGTCTCCCTTGTTACATAAATGTTTTGCATGGTGTTCTGACATGTAATTTTCAAGACACATTGTATTTAGCTTTGATTTAACTAATATATGAAATATGTTCATGATTCATTATTTCTTCCTATTTTTGAAATACAATGCTCTATTTTACATGCTTAGTGGATTGGTTATCTGATGTGTGCTTCTTTATGGTATTCATTTAGGGTTCAAATCTAGAGTATAAAATCCTTTCCATTTTGATATGTGAGAATAGGGAATTGATAGCCTTCTTAAGGTTAGTCCTAGGTTTATGAATTTAATTGGTAGGAATTCTTGAATGGTTATTTGTAGTGTTGCAGGTAAAGTTTTGAGGTCATTTGTGCATGATTTCATCTTATCTATTTTGAACTAAAAAGCATTTGTTAAATGAAGGTAACATAGTTGTTATGTGAACGTCTCCATACTTATTTGCTAATCCATCCACACCCTTATCTATAATTCAAATTAACTTGGTTTTAACCTATCCTACCCTACAAATAGTACACCATTTGTATATCATAAGTACTATTTACCTTGTAGATGTATGAAGTTTTGCATATTTGAAATGCATCTACTCTAGGTGATTTAAACCTTAGTGTTGTAATCTCCCACTTATTCATTTATGTCCAAAGTTATTTTCAAAGTGAAGGTTGTAGTCACATATTTATCTATATTTAGTAGCTTGTTTTGTGGTTTAAGACATTTGCTCATTCTATGTGACAACCCTTCCCAGGTAGATTGAGCAAGCTTGGTTATGTTCTAGTCAAATTTATGTGTCTTTGCATTAATAATTCACATGGAGGGTAAACTATAGAATCCATCCATATGAGTGAGATACCCCATAGGTCCTCTCACCTTGGTTTAGGTAGAGCTAGAAGTAGTAAGTAAATAACCATACCCTTTGTAGGTGCCTCCTAGTCATTTTCTCAAGTCTAGTCTATTCTTGATGCTAAGCCCTTCCCCAGTTGCAATGAAATTTTAGTGGGTTCTTCATTTTTTTGTCATTTGCTTCAAATTCATAAGGCTAGATCAGAGAGGTGTATAATTAGGAACCAACACTTTTTTGGCACCATTGCTGGGGGTAATTCTTGTCACTTATGTTATCGAGGACTCTTAGAGAGCTGTAAGTGCTTTATATTATCACTATAATGGGCTATTTGTGTTAAGTTCATTAACATCCTTATAGTTTTTTGGATAAATATACTAAATATATTTACCCCTATTTCACTAAAATATTCTATATTCTTGATGTTGTTTTCAATATTTGGAGGTGATATTTCAGCAAATTGCTGTGTAGATTTATTTTCTAGTCTAGAAGTCCTGCTTCTAGTGGCAACTCCATTGTATCAAGGTTTGAATATTAGTGCTTACTATATGTTCCCTTCTCCACTTTTAAGAATTTTATTTAGATCTAAAAATCTGAAGGGTACTAGATCTTTCTTCTAAAGGAATCCATCAAAATAACTTATCTTAGAACTAAAAATCCCATCCAAAATAAGACAAGTGTGGAATCCTATTATGGGCCAACTCCTGGGCAATCAAGTAAGACCTAATTAGTTTGTTCCCCATTATATTCCCCCCCTTTTCTCTAATATTCCTTTTGTGTAAGGATACTAGAGCACCTTTGAAAAATCTGGATTCCCTATGAGTCAGGCTCGTCTATAAATGAATTTTTCTCCTCATACTAGGCCATTAAATATTCACTTTATTTCCCCTCCTTCAAGTCCTTCACATAGTGTTTATCCCCAATCATCCCCTAGTTCATCTTCATCTTTAGATTTAAATATGGGGGACTGTGACTTGAGGAGAAGAATATTCAATGTTGACAATGATAATGATGGAGAGGATGATAAAGGTTTGGCTAATAGACGTAGACCTTTTCTGATGCTAAGGTTTCAACCTATTAACTTTAATGGTACACCTAGTTTCCCTAATGTGGTCCTTATAAAGGTTAGAAATATACTACCTAAGTTCTAAGGGAACAATGCAATATCTGGGGAACAACATTTGAAAGCCTTCTTAAATATCATTGAGGATTATGAGATAGATCTTGAAGATGTATGTATTAAACTCTTTGTGAACATGCTTAAGGATGAGGCCTGAGAATGGTTCAAATCCATCCTTGATGGATCCATAGACACATGGTAAGCTATGATTAATCTTTTTAAGATGAAATATGGTGATATCATAGATCATAGATTCCTTCTTGTTGAGTTTGAGAACCTAAAGAAGAATCCAAATGAGTGTGTGAAAGACTTCAATTCTAGATTCAATAAGGTATTAAGGAGAATGCCAAAAGATATTAGGCCTAGTGATGCTACTTCTTTGATCAATTATTGTGATGCATTAAACAAAAAGGTAGCTTATTATCTCTGAGATAAGGCTCCCATGAATTTAAGGATGGATTTCAATCTAGATGTCCAGATGAAAATAATATAAAAGCTATAGGTAAGCCTTTGAAAAAAGGGCTGATGTCAAATTGGTGAATCTTGAGAAGCCCCAATCATCTCATAAGAGTATAGACTTAGACGATATGGTAAAAACCTTAGCCACTACAGTAAAATAAATTTCTTACAAATTGGCTAGAGCTAAAAGGGGAGTATCTCAAGGACTTAGTAACCATGATGACAAAAGGAATCATCCTCGAGATCAAGGTCAAGGTAGGCCATAGTTCCTAGTCAGAAATAATGATAGGGAAAAAGGCCTTGCAAGGGATGATAGGAATGAAATAATTTAGAACAAGGGAGGTGGAAGGGAAGTACTAGATCCTTTAGCTATAAAGATTAACATAGTCAATTGTGACATCGACTGGTGGGATGAGTACTTCCTTCCTCATCCCTCTTGTCACAGAATTGATGATGGTGGTCAAGATGTAGATGAATTTGAAGCTATGTATGATGAAGATGACATTTACATGGTTGATTTATAAGATATGAAAAGCTACACTTTTGAGGAAGACACCGTGAATGTCTCAAAGGTCTCTAGTTCTGAGGATACCCCAACACATGAACATTTTACATTCCAAGTTGAATCAGTTGTGACAGTGACTTCTCCATCAATAAAGCTGATGAGTGCTAGCACTGCTTGTGCATTCTAGATACCATGTGAAAAGTTAAGGGTACCTCTTCTAGATTTTATTTGTGAAATAAACATGATGCATGAGTATGAGCTGCCAACTCATGATTTTGAGTTCTTAAGGTCAATGATGAAAGAAAAGTATAGATACTCCCCTCCATCAATTGAAGATCGACAATTGATTATTAATGCTACAATTTCCCAAGAAAAGAAGGAATATAATTTGAGGAGTAAGGACCAGGGTGCTCCTCTAAAAGAAAAGGATTCTGCCCCCCTGGAGTAGAGACTAAAGAAAAGGGGATTACAAGGAGTAAAGAAACCCAGGGGTCTAATAGCCCTGGATTTGTACCTTATAGTACCAAATCAAGAAACACCCAAGATAAAATCTAAAATCCTTTATTGTCTAGTATCCCAAGGAAGGATGAACCTAAGAAGCCTTCCTTGAAAAGTGAGGTTAAGAGTGTTGGTCCCCTTGCTTTTATTCCCATGACTCTTGAAAGATATATCCTGAATGAAAGTTACAAGACTACCTACTGATACTCCATTGCCCAAGTACAATATTTATGATGTGGCTCAAGTATTGAGTCAGTTGAAGGTCACCATACCATTTGTGGAATTGATTAGAATCTCTAATCATAGGAAGAGAGCTTTTGAATATTTAGGATTCACTGAGAAGATCACTACCAATGCAGTTGTTGAAGCCAAGCTTCCTCTCACTCTCTCTATGGGAGGAGAGAACACATCAAGGCCTCCTGAGCACCACTTAGAGGTATAATTGGGAACACCATTAGTAATAAGTCAAATGGATGTTGATATTTTCTACACCACCTTGCTAATTAATGGGCTAGTTGTCCATAATTACATGCTTGACTCTGGTGTATTTGGTAATATCATGCTGCTAGTAGTGTTGAATGAGTTTTGTATAAGGATAAATATAGCATATGGATGGTGCCTTGATATGGATTCTAGAGAAGTACTTATTTTTATCATAATCAAAGGATTGGTGGTGCAACTCCATAGTACCCCAAAATGTTTATGAGCATGGACATTGTTGTTTTGGATTGTCCACCAAAATGGCGTATGATGCTATCTAGAAAATGGGCAGATAGTATTGATGGTAGTGTTCAGATGGATTTATCCTATACAACTATCCCACTAGATGGGATAATGGTTCATTTGAATCATGAACCATAGATGATCCATGTTTTAGAGGATCCCAAGTATCAATTGAATGAAGTGTTATATCTAGATACAAACATCGGTAATTTTGTGGGAAATGTTGAATACATAGAAATGCCTCTTGAATATGGTATATTTGATGAAGAATCCATCTAGATCATGCATTTTGATGGAGCATGTTAAAGTTTTTAAAATGGGGTTGGGGTTATTTTTAATACCCCTGATGGTCAAGTTTATAAGTACTCTTTTTAATTAGCTTTTGGGTGCACTAACAATATTTTAGATTATAAAGCACTCCTGATTGGTCTCCAAATTTCTAAAGATTGTAGATTCAAGAAGTTATTAGTCAAGGGCAATTCAAAACAAGTGGCGAAATGAGTTTGAAATGTTTACACCATAAATCATAAGAGGTTGAAGTAATACCATAATGGTGTATGGGACTACTTGGAATGGTTCAAAGATTTTTATATTTAGTACCATGCTTGAGAGCTTAATCACTTGGTAGATATGTTGGCAAAGAGAGTTTTAGAATTTAGAGCTAAACATGAGGGTTTTCCTAATGAATATGAGGTTGAGATATTGGTAAGGCCCTCTATCCAATACAACATTGATCATTGGCAAGTCTTTGATAATGATGAAAAAATAAAGAAGTTTCTATGCTACATAAATGAATTTGAAGGAAATATCATAGAGTTAGACTCTATGGTACAAGTATGTGATGGAAAAGAAACCTTATATGAAAAATAAATAATCCAGTTGAAGACTAATATTATCCCAAGAGGATTTGTTAGCCTAGAAGAAACCTTTGATGGAGCTGACATAGTCAAATCCAAAAACATTTCCATATCAAAGGATGTAATTGAGATTAATATTGGGATAACAAAAAAGCCAAAGAAAATTTGGCTAGGCACTCATATAATTAAAAAAGAAAAAAGGACAATTTATTGTGTTATTAAAGAAGTACCAAGATTGCCTAGCATGGTCATATTTAGAGTTGAAAGCTTATTTGGAGGATTTGTTCCAACATGTTATTCCTCTTCACCTCGATGAAAAACCATTCTACTAGAAGCAGTGACCCATCAACACCATCTTGGCCACTAAGATGAAAGAGGAGTTAAAGAAGTTAAGAGATGGTGGGATCATTCAACACATCAAATATTCATCATGGGTGGAAAACTTGGTCCCTATCAGAAAGAAGAATGGAGGCATTCAGCTTTGTGTTGATTTTAGAAATTTAAACAAGGCTTCTCTAAAGGATAATTATCCATTGCCTAACATGGATAGCATACTCCCAGATGTCACTGCATATGAGCTACTGTCTACTCTAGATGACTTTTATGATTATAAATTGGTGGTAGTAAAGGAGTCTGAAAGGTCCAAGACTACTTTCACTACCCCATGGGGTATTTACATGTATATTTGACTGATGTTTGGTTTGATGAATGTAGGTGCCACTTTCCAAAGAGATATGGATGTAGCCTTCATTTGATTAATCAACCAATTAATTGCTATGTACCAGGATGATGTTACAGTGTACCAAAGGGAGTGACCACTTAGCGTATTTGGAACAAATGTTGGTTAGGTGTAGAGAGTTTAGGATTTCCCTCAATCCCAAAAAATGACACTTTGGGGTAAAAAATATGAAGTTGCTAGGACATATTATATCCCAATAAGGTGTTATGATAGATCCTGAGAGGGTGGAGGCCATTGACAAAGTATCCATCCCACAAACTAAGAAAGGTATTCAATCTTTCTTTAACTAGATTAATTTTATTAGAAGATTTATTTCCAACTTTATCAAGATTACTCTACCTATAATTTCTATGCTAAAAAAGGATCAAATTATAAAGTGGGAGGAGAAGGACACCTAATCTTTTCAAGATATCAAGATAGTGTTGAAAACTACCCCAGTGCTTACTAGTCTAGATTATAGGAAAGATTTCTAAATCTTTTCATTCACCTCCATGTATATTATTACCACAGTGTTGCTACAAAAGAATGATGAAGGCCATGAGTAACCAATTGCCTTTTTCAATAAGGCACTACAAGGATATGAGTTGAGATATACCATAATGAAAAAATAAGTCTTTACCCTTTCGAAGGTTGTTAAGCAGTTCAGACCTTATATTTTGAGTTCAAATATTATGGCTTATGTTCCTCATACTATAGTGAAGGACATATTGACTCAAAATGAAGACACTAACAAAAGATATTGATGGGTCAACAAGATTCAAGAATATGATGTGGAGATACATACTACTAAGTTGGTTAGGAGTATGGGCTTGGTTAAGCTGATGACTAAATAAAATTTACATGCTATGGAAGTAAATAATGTATAAAGAGTAGTTGAAAATATTGAGTCCAAATACAACCAATATCTATGGTACAAAGATATAGTCTATTATCTAAACAATCTAAATTTCCCCTCCCATTTAGATAAAAATCAAATAAGGACACTAAAGTTAGTATCTCAAAAATATCTTCTATTGCAAGATGATCTAACATGGAGAAACCCAAATGGTGTCCTCTTGAGATGTTTGGTAGAGAATGAGATTTATTAAATAATTATAGAATTCCATAATGGTATGTGTGGTTGTCTCTTAGCTCCTAAAGTCACTTCACATAATATTTTGAGGGCTAGGTATTGGTGACCCACATTATTTTGGGATGTTAATGCCATGGTGAGAAGATGTGAGGAATGTTAGTTATTTTCTAGAAGAATGAAGGCATCAGGATCACTTCCTCTAAAGTTAGTCTTTGTTGAGGGACCTTTTAGGCAATGGGGGATGGATTTCATAGGTGAAATTATTAGATGCCTCAAGTGTTGGTCACAAATGGATTTTAGTGGCTACTGATTACTTCACAAAATGGGTTGAAGCAATCCTGACTAAAAGATCAACTCACTATGTGGTCATTAATTCCCTATTGAATAATATAGTTTTTCAATTTGGAGTGCCAATAAAGGTCATAAGTGATAATGCTATGTGCTTTAGAGCCAAAAAAATAAGTACATTATGTGAAGAATATGGGATAGATTTAACATATGCCTCCAATCATAATACATAAGGAAATGGGCAAGTTGAGTCTAGTAATAAGAATTTGTTAAAAATCATCAAAAAAACCATGGATGATAATAAAAGAAAATGGGGGGAGTAGTTGAAGTTTGTTGTCTGGGTGGATAGGATAACTCTAAAGAGATCTACTGGAAAGATCCCTTTTGAGTTCATTTATGGAACTCAAGCTATCTTACCCTTAAATATATAGTTACCCACCTACCAGTTGATGCAACAAATAGCTGAGAATGAGGGGGAAACAAACCACTATGAATATAGAATTGATCAAATCATTGAGCTCGATGAATCTTGATGACAAGCTCATGAAAGGCATGTAAAGTTTAAGGAGCACCTCAAAAGGATCTTTGACAAGAAAGTCACCCTAAGAACCTTTTAGGTCAGTGATCTAGTTCTATTATGGGATAATAGGCATGAGGATAAAGGACATCATGGTAAGTTTGATTCCTTATGGATGGGCCCTTACACGATTGATTACCAGATAGGGAACCATACATTTTATCTTAGAGATATTGATGGAGAAATTTGAGAAATGATAGTTAATGGCAAACAACTTAAGTATTTCCTAGACTGAGTCCATGATTGCCTTTGTAAATATGTACATAATGTGTTTTCCTTTCTTGTCTTTGTGGTCAAGCTATTATCCATGTTTTTATAGTATTTCCCTTCCCTTTTTATTTGTTGGTCATTTTTGGCTACCCTATTGTAACTATGTGTTGAAATCCTTAGACTCTATGGCCCATTAGATATGTGACCAGTTTGATATTATTTATGTACCCACTAGGGGTACCCATCCCTGAGCAAGAGCTTATGTTAGTGCCCAAATTTTCACTAGAGTAATTGGGCCCCTATCAGTAAAATTCCAAGGTCCAAATTGGATAAGCGTCAATGTTTTAATCATTTTCCTTAGCCGATCAAAAGATTAAAATGCATATTCATGATTAGTCATGTACATGTGTTTTCTTTCACCAAATGGTAAGTGTTCTCTCACTCCTTGCCAAATTCTTTAGGGGTAATTTTTGAAGATGGAAGTTACTCTTGATAGCTCAAAAGGAATAAAAAAATGTTGATTAAAGGTCCCATGGTGGGATAATTCATGGTGAGAAGACAAGGGTATGACCAAACTTTTCTTTGTGCTTGGATTTGATGGTTTATGCTCAAGAGAGAGGTTTATAAGACTTTAGATGAAATGGCTGATTTACACTTGATGTATTTTGATGATTAATGTGTGAAATAGCTTGATAAATTGAATGAGAGGCATGCATTTATCTTAAGATACTTTTCATAAGTGTTGTCGGGGGTCAGGGAAATCTTATAAGTTTCCTTGAATAAGGAGAACTAGTACAAAATGGTAGAAGTGGTTAAGAAGTCTAAACTCACATCTAAATTGGACACATGAAATATTCTCAAGGCTTTGGATGTTTTAGGCTTATTCTAAAAGTTTACCCTCTTAATGTGGTCAGGGTAAGGTGTTTAAAGTCCCCAAGGCTTGAATATCCAAACTTGTAAGAAAAAGTGATGCCACATGGTAGCTCCTCAATTTTTTTTCAATTTCAACCACTTTTCAAAGATTTCCCCACTTACTTCTTGGTGGGAATAATCCAAAAAACCCTCGAAGGCCTCAATTCCCAAACTTGTGAGATAAAATTATGACATGTGTTGTTCTTGGTCTTAGAGAGGCTTCAAAGCTTATTATACTTTTGCACCTCCAAAAAATAACAAATGAAAGACGTAAACATCCCTAGAGTCCCAAAAAGATATCATAAATGCATTTCCCACTCATGTCACTTCATACCCTACAAGGAGGACCATTTGGTATAATTGGGGAGAATTTGTCTTTTCCCTCTCTCTTTTGAATAAGGCTCAAGTAATTAATGAAAAATAGGTGGTGATTATACATTGGGATTTGGCACATTAATGGTAGTCATAATATTGATATGCAAGGGACTATAACTTAGGTATTTAGCTTCATTATAAAATTAAACTTTGTATTGAGACTTGCATATGTGATTTTGAGTTATATGTGCCTGAGCTAAGTGTAGTGTAAGAATGTGATTACAACTAATTCTTCATAAACTTTCAAATTCCAATGTGTGTAGCCATCTAAATTAAATATTTAGTTTCCCATTTGCTCCTCATGTTGTGTTCTTTTAAGAGAATTAAGAGGTAGCTAAGGGTTGCTCGAGTGAAGAGTTTGTCTGGTATAAAAATGTTGCATTTAAGAATTGGAAAAATGGTAGCATCTTCTACCATAATAAAAGACATTGTTGTTTCAACTAGGGATACTGATGTTGTGGGGTTGGATTTTTAGCTCCTATTGAATGTTATGAAATAACCTAACCCCCCAAGTAATTTCCAATGTCAACACTAGTCACATTGCACCTGCAACAACATTCCCTTTGGCTGCCCCATACCTAAAACTCATTATTGCATGTGCTTGAGCATACCAACTAGACACAAGGAATATTGTTGATGGTGGTCATTCTATTGTATGATCATTCACCCCTTTGGTCCTCAACACCATGTTAGGAATTCCTCCTTAGCTAAAAGGCATTTCACTCTCCTAGGAGGAATGCCATAAGTATGCAGAAAAGTACAAAGATATCTGGGAAATTTTTAATTCTTATTGGCTAGCCAAGAGGAGACAAAAGGTCTCTAGAATGTCCAAGAGCTTAAAGATAACAAAGCTTAATGAGTTTCCCCATTGCATCATTACCTGTGCTTCTAAGATTTATGGGATTCCTACCACTAAAATTTTTGAGCCATGGATGTTCCTAATTATGATCTGTGTGTTGGAGGGAAAGAAAAAGTTGGACTAGGCCTCCATACTCAGTGACAACTTATATATAAAAATGATTGAAATCCAAGCTGTAATTCTTTTTAAAGAAGTATTTATAGGTACCTTTTATATGTCTTCCTATTTAATGTACAACCTTGTTCACAATAGGACTTTCCAAGGGCTCACCAGGAATCTTTCAGGAATGAAAATATATGAGGTATATCTAAAGGTTACCCTGGAAGGATTCAAGAACAATTTTTATAAATTTTATAATTGGTTTTTCAATCTAATAACAAGTGTCTTATTCCTGTTAAAAAGCTTGAATAGAATGTCTATAATTGCCAAGTAAGTAATTGAGAAATATGGCACCACTTATATACAGTTCACAAGATTCACATACATAAAGGTAAGTGTCTATTCTGGATGCCCAATCAAATTACCCAGGTACTTGGATGCCAAGTTGAAAGTGATGGAGCTAAGCTGACAAGTGGTTCCACCACATGAAATGATTGTAACAAAAAAGATAAACAATTTTTTTCAATTTTTTTATGGTGATAGGGTTTTATTCATGTCCTTATGTGGTTAATACAAAGGGGTTGGAATAGGAGATGAGTTCATATTCACTTGATAAAATGCCACCCTAACCTAATTTTGACATCATGTGGTTGATAAACATGGCCACTAAAGTAATGTTGCATAATTCTCACTATGAGGACATTTGGTGTGACGACATCATAGAGGAAGATGTTTAAAAATTGGAATTTATTAGACAAACTATGCAAGAAGTCATAGCCTAAAACATTTCTCCCATCCCCAAAGACATGGAAAATGATAAATTAACATTATCTTCATTGTGCAACAATAATAATATTGAAGCCCAACCCATTGCTCAGCTAGATATTGGTACTCAAGAGGATGATTCAATCCTTAGGAGATTAATGTGAATTATGAAGAAAACCTTCAAATGGCTTAAGGAGCATGGGGTTGACCTCAACACATATGACACTCCTACTCTCCAAGAATTAAGGCAGGTTAAGGAATTGAAGGCCTTTCTCCTAGGATATAGTGGTGACTCTATGGTTCCATCTTCAGCTACAACTAGTAAGGGCAAACACAAGCTTGGGGATACTGAGTTACCAAACTAGTGAACATGGAGAAAATAATAATGACATGATCCAAGATTGGGTTATCCTTTTCAAAAATAACAAGCTTGGTGGAAAAATGGGGTAAGATCCTTATAGGGTAGGTCACACTAGCTAGTGCCACTCCTATCTCCATTTTAGGAATGGGAGCCCCAACAATTATAACCATTCTAGCAGCTACTCCTATAATTACCCCAACTACTATCCCACATGCTCCACCCACACAATAATTAGTAGTCCATCCTCTTCTAGTGACATATGCAAGAAAAAGAGGAGGGGAAGACCAAGAAGAGAAATCAAGATCGAAATTAGTCAAGAAAAGTCTATAACCTCTAAGTAAATCACCTATAAAGAAAAAAGATGTTGCATTCAAAGACCCTATCTCTAAATAAATCCCTATGAAGAGGAGAGAGGACTAGGCCTCAGATGCCCAAAGAGTGAGGGACATGAGTGAGCAAGAATATTTAGATGAAGGTAGACCAATTACTAAAGTAATGAAGAAACAATGTGCCTTCACCCCTCCCCAAGTGAAGGCTAGATAAAAGACTCATAAGGAGAGGCCACAAACCCTAGTAAAGGCCCTGACATGGGACCAGTCTATAGAAGAAGAGGTCTTGGTCATATAAAGAAAAGGTGATGAGGAAGGCACCTTAACCTCAAATAACCCTTTATTATTTGATGAAGTTATATAGGTTGGAGTAGATGCAACCACCCATGCCTAAACCCCTCTTGAGAAAGAGGTAGCCTCCTTGGATACATAAGCATTTCTTGAAAATGTCATCTCCTAGTCACCTGGTCAAGATAGAGTTCATAAAGGTGAAGATAGTTAAGGACTTGATGAGGGACTTGAGAAAGAGCCAGAACATAGTGACTAGGTCCATATTGATAGTGTAGAGGTAAAGGGAGATGGGGGAGAAAACTTACAAAAGGGTACCCCAACCCTTTTAGAGGCAAATAAAAATTTAGATCCAACAAATAAAGATGCTGAGGAGGATATCTCAAAAAGTGTTACCTCCATTGAAGTACCTCGAGGTCTCCTTCCTCTCATCAAATTTCATGATCCAGTCCACAATAAAGGCCTTTAAGGCCATGATCAATGAAGAGTTGTTGAATGCAAAAAGGAGGTCACCATAGCCTTTTTTAACCTAGGGGTTCAAACAAATAAATAAGGCAAGGTGTTTTTTGAGCCTTCCAACCAAACCATAGCACAAGGGAGCTTTATCAAGAAATTTCTCATGGAGTCCCACTAGCTAAAGACATATTTTGAAGTTTTGAGGCAGGTAGAGCTAGCATTAGAGGAAAAGCATAGAACAAAAATGGATGGAAAATAACATGATAGTGATGATGAAATTGAGCAATTCATGTTGAGACCACAACCCAAGCCCATGGCACTCCATGCATCTAGCTTGTCATTGGCACCACCCCACATTAAGTCAAGGCTTTCCACAATGTCTACAACCTCGACAAGTTTCTAAACTAAACCCCTTCTCTAGGTCATTAAACAAGTGAAAATAAAGGAAGATATTATGAGAAAAATAGGGGACATTGATGTAATAGAGATCATTTAGAATCATAAGGCTAAGCCCCCTAAGAAGCCTAAAACTTACTCTAAAACCACTTAAATAGATAAGGGGGAAAGAAGTGTTGAGGTAGTTGTTCCCCCTCCTGATGCATTGAATAAAGATGCTCCCCTAAAGAGTTACTCCATTTATAGTTATAATATCAAGGATCCATCACTAAAGGAGTTTAAGTATAGTTCGTGGGTTCTAGCTAACATGGTGGCACAAAAGATGGATAAAGATAAAGCCATCATGGAAGATCTGAAAGTGAAAAATTAGGCTATGATCCAATACTTATAGAATTTATTGAGTAATCCATAGGAAATAACTCTAACTTCCATTAAGACTCTAGATCTTCCTCTTTTCCCCATGGGGTCACTAGATTTTGGCCAAGGTGATGAGCTAAAATCTAGAGGGTGGGCTATAGAAGAATGGAAAGAAGATCTGAGCATCTGGGCCAAAGTGATCATCCAATCAACATTAGAATGCTTAGATGACATAATAGATAAGGGGAAATATTGTGAAACCAAAATGACTCTTTATGATGTAGACATAAAAAATTGGTAGGAGATATAGCTTAGGGTAATGAAATGTGCAATATGGCAATGATGGTTTAATGACAGAGAAAATTGTCTCTTTAGATGATCACAAGAATCTTAGAGAATTTCAATCTAAAATAAAGCATCATTTGATGGTGCTCAAGGATAACATATTTGATTTAAAAGGAGAAGAGTAGTCTCTCAAGGCTGCTACCAAAGAAATAGACACCACCCTTAGAAAAATGGTGAACTTTGATGGGGCAGGTGATTTGATGGAAGGGGCAATACATAGTGCTCTAAAAATCCTCATTAATGCATCTTAAGGAGATTTTGATGCTCAAAAAATAAGACAGTAGCATTTGAGAAGGATTGTGACCTACTCAAAGTGCTCATTGGGCAAAAATAGGCCACGATTCAAAAGATAGCCACTTGTCTAGAGTAATCTAATGTCAAATTCAAATACCAAGATATCCTAGATCAAAATGATATCACCTCCATGATTGATAGGTATACCAATTACAAGAACAAGTTGGTGAAGGATTCAGTTATCAATGTTGATTCTAGAGCATAATTGATCATTCTAGTTTCTTCCTAGCTAAAAATATTATTTTCTCTTCTCTCTCTCTCTCTCTCTCATTATTTATTCTTGTTTCCCACTTAAAAACCATTGTAATTTTCCCATTAGTGGCACATCCCTTTCAAGGTTAGTTTAAATAATCATGTGTATAAGGAAGGGACATATTTTATTTGTTGTGCAAAGAGACAAAGTTTATTTTGTCCTTTAGAGGGTTATTCCCCATAATTTTAACTAAAAATGTTCTACCATGATGGATTATCATATATTTTATCATCATAGAAGAATGAGCACAAGTCTGAGGTATCAAGTTTATTACAACAGACTCCAATCCTGAGAAATAATTTTCCAGCTGGAGCATCTTTAGGAGTGTGTTGAGTTTAAATAAAATTATATAAGTAAAGGGGGTTTACCCATTTACAAAGGTTGGTTAATATTTGAGTATAAAGCTATATCTTAGGAGATTTATCCCTATGTAATTTTTTGATGCCATACTGATTCCTCTTGTAAAATCATTTACAATATTTAAGAGCATTCAAAATGTCTCCCTTGTTACAGAAATGTTTTGCATGGTGTTCTGACATGTAATTTTTGAGACACATTATATTTATCTTTGATTTAGCTAATATATGTAATATATTCATGAATCATTATTTCTTATTATTATTGAAATACGATTCTCTATTTTACATGCTTAGTGTATTAGTTATCTGATGTGTGCTTCTTTATGGTATTCATTTAGGGTTCAAATCTAGATTATAAAATCCTTTCAATTTTGATATGTGAGAACAGGGAATTGATAGCCTTCTTAAGGGTAGTCCTAGGTTTATGAATTCAACTAGTAGGAATTATTGAATGGTTATTTTTAGTGTTGTAGGTAAAATTTTTAGGGTCATTTGTGCATGATTTCATCTGATCTATTTTGAATTGAAAAGCATTTGTTAAATGAAGGTAACATAATTGTTATGTGAATGTCTCTATACTAATTTGCTAAGCCATCCACACTCTTATCCATACTTAAAATTAAATTGGTTTTACCCTATCCTACCATGTAGATAGTACACTATTTATATATCATAAGTACTATCTGCCTTGTAGGTGCATGAAGCTTTGTATATTTGAATTGTGTTTAGTTTATGTGATTTAAACCTCAGTGCTGTAATCTCCCACTTATTCATTGATATCTGACGTTATTGTCAAAGTGAAGGTTGCAGTCACAAATCTATCTTTAGTATCTTATTTTTGGGTTCAAGATATTTTCTCATTATGTATGACAACCCTTCCTAGGTAGATTGAGCAAGCTTGGTTATGTTTTGGTCAATTTTGTGTGTCTTTGTGTTAATAATTCCCATGGAGGGTAAACTCTATAATCCCTCCATATGAGTGAGATACCCTATAGGTCCTTTCACCTTGGTTCAGAAAGATATAGAAGTAGCAAGTAAATAACCATACCCTTTGTAGGTTCTTCCAAGTTATTTTCTCAAGTCTAGTCCATTCTTGATGCTGAGCCCTTCCCTAGCTGCAATGATATTTTATTGCATTCTTCATTGTTGTTTGTCCTTTGATTCAAGTGCACAAGGATAGATTAGATATGTGTAAAACTAAAAATAAATAGGTCCTAATTGTCTCTGATTTGTTTTCATTGGTTTATAGATTCATGGTCCCTCATTTATGAACAATCGCTAAGAGTGACAATAGGTCACTATGCCTTATCCATTCAAGCAGGGTCAATTTTTGATCATGTTTCTTCATGAAAAAATTATATGGAGGAGAATGTTTTTGTGGAGTGATTTCATAGGATAATATTACCCTTTTCATGTTAGTTTCATCAATAAATTCAACTTCATGAAGTATATTCTTCAAAGGAGAGAGGTGTCTTAAGTGTGTGAGCATATCATCCTGTTGCAAGTCTATTTTTTTTTGAGATGTTTATCATCTTCAAGAGTTCCAAGAGACTTATATTTCATGGAGGATCCCTATATTTCATAAGATTCATGTGCTATCCCTTGGAATGTGATCCTTATATGTAGACTCTGAATGTCTTAGTCTTTGAAAGCATGGTCTCTATCACAAATGGTTTGTTACAGGTCTAAATTCAATCTTTGCCAAATTGGTAATGAATAGAAATGATAAGACATGATAATAATAATAATAATAATAATAATAATGAAAAAGCTAGAAACTCAAGAAATGGTTGTGAATCTCAATTCACCCTCCAATGAGGGATTTAGACAAGTTTTATTCACCTAAAAGTATACAGACTTGTAGGTGAGCATTCATTAACTCTAAGGTTTCATTTTGAAGTCTTTAAGCCATGGAGAAGGGTGACATATACTCCTAAAAAATTGTATGACCTTGATAGACTCCACTAATATCACTAAAATCATGAATTAATGACGAGATATTCACTTTTAATGCAAAATCTTGTACATGAGGTGACTCTATACACAATACATACAAGTGAATGGGCACAAGTTGAGGATGGTATAATGCTCAGTCAAAAGGTCTAGAAGTTGTTCAAGTAGGTGATATGGGAATTAAGAAGAGTTGGTACATATTCAAGCATTAAGACTCAAGAAGTTGATTGTATCTAATATCACATGTAATGAAAATAGAAACCAACAAGTGATAGACATGTAGGTCCTCTTTTGGACTAAAGCTAATTGTCCTCAATTCAAGAACAAGATCAAATATGACACATGAATTAATGAAAATGAGATAAAAGGCACAAAATAATGAAGATATATTAACTAATTGAGGGCCATATATAAAATTAGAATGATTGAGTATGTAACCCTAATGCCTATACACATGTAAAGTTTGAAGATCACAAAGGTCTAAAAACATCATAAAGAGTCAATGAACCTTATGGTGTAGTGGAAGTGAACCTTTCATAAATTTGAATATATTTAAGATGCCATGATGGAATTTAGAAACTAATTTTAGGACCTCATTTTCAAATTCTTCTTGAAGTAACCACCTACAACCACACTTTGAGAAGGTGCAAAGAACAGTGTGTGCTTGGAAATATGTGGTGTTTTGGGCAACTTGAAAAGGCTCTAAACTCTCAATAGTAACAAAGTCATTAAATATGTTTAATGTTTGGAAATTGAAGACATTGAAGCTCAAATGTAGTTAAGACCCTAAAATAGCCACCTACAACCATGGTGTAAACAAGTATGAGAGGTAAGGTGTATGCAAGAAAAAGTGTAACATTTTATAAAGGTGGTAGAGTTTTAAAAGAGTTTTAGGTTCTTAACAATGTTAAAATAAGTCATTTTTATTTTCAATTAATTAGATTTTAGTCCTAAAACCTCAAAATATACTCAAACTTATCTAATGAACACCTACATGTTACAATCAAGAGTAGGCCAATTTCAATCTAAAGAAAAGGAATAGTACATGAAAAACATTGGGGTCTATATCAGGTGAATGTCTAAGAGAATGAAAGCATATGAGTTTGTGTATATTCAAAAGGAGATCAAGATAATATGACTAATAAGACTTACCTCAATCCCCTACCTACATAGTCAAAATAGTGTCTACTGGCCTACCTAAGTTCATGAGAGGTATTTGTTTGACTGAGGGAGTTTAAGGTATGTTAGAATGAAGTTTGCGGGAAGAGATAGAAAATACATATATAATTTGAGGATCAAAAGAGATATGAAGGATTGACTAAATATATTGGAAAAAATAGGGGTTTAGACCTTGCATATACAAGCCAATGTGATCTTTAGGCTTGCTTCTCTGCTTGAGTGAAGGTCACTTATCTAAATTAAAGAGAGGAATTATGAGGAAAGGGAAGCCATTTGAAAATGGTTTCATAGTGTCATAAATATATCGTTTATATCTTTATACCTAATAACAAGGGATATAATGAAATCAATCCCTATTTAGGCCTAATAAGCTTAAGACCAAACACACAGACCACAAAGTACAGTCATGAACAAAGTGAGTTTTTGGAGGTAAGTTGATGTTTTTAAGGTTTTTAGAAGTTAATAAATAGTAAAAACCTCCAATAATCATCACAAACAAGGGAAAAACAAGAAAATTCCAATTAGGATTATAAGACCTTCCTCGAGTTTCTCTCATACATGACTACATTTCAAGTTAGGTTTTATCTCACTTGTTGTGACCTTAAAATAATACATGGAGATAAATGGATTTTATAGATGATAAATGGGCTCTCACACTTCAACCTTGTGGTGTAAATTTCTATATTAGACCCATCACCTTCATGAACAAAGCTTAGGAGCTCATACCCCTCTCTAAAGGTTTGCTTGTAACTTGAGAGACACCATCTTGTACTCAGATCTCTCATAAGGTTTTGCATGGGATCCAGTGGTGTTTGGAGGTGGTGGAGGGGACCCATTAATACAATCTTGTGGCATTAGGAGAGAGAAAGAGGATTATTTCTTTATGAATAATCCTTAAGAATAAAACATGCCTAAAACCCTCATAAAACCCTAGTAGTGACTAGTTGAGAGAAATGAGCCTCTAAATCACATGAAATGACATGAATTTATACTAAAACCTCTTGGATATTATTTATTACTCTAATTATATTCTTAAATTTTACTTTATCTGTACTTGTAGTTGTATGAACTGCATTAAATGCACTATTTTTCAAGGATTTTTGGTATTTTGCATGGTTTCCAAAGGTTGGACACTTGAAAACTATTGGTAGAGGTCACCTAAGATGTATTTAATATTTAAAATATAAAAAATACATACAATATATCCTAGAATTGATCAAATAAACATCATTTTTCAAGGCAGTCTCAAACAAGCCTAAAATGAGACTAGGTTTCAAGGCCATTTCATGGTTCTCACACATTCACAGGTTCTTAGGGATTTAAATTTGACATGGAGGTTGTTACTAGGATAGGTAAACTAAATCACATGATTTTGGGTGGTTTCACATGTGTTGGAGAGATCTAGAGCATAAAATTAGGCTTCTAGGTAAGGAGGCCTAATTGAGGAGAGATAAAGGTAGAAAATGGAACTTCAACTTACTCTCAGAACTTAAAGCTTGGCATGGATATGTAAAGACATAATGGGTCCTCAAATATTCCCTTATTTTTTCATTACATTTGTACACTTATCTACACAAGTAAGTTTACATGATTTTAGGTTATAAGGAAAAAAAGCCTAATGAGAGCTCGAGGAGCAAAATGGATTTGTAGGAGTTGTTCCAAGAACCAAAATGATTGATTTAGGTCTGATAAGGTATTTTGATACCTTTCATGGAGATATAGTACTTTAAATAAGATTAACTCAAGTTTTGAACCACTTGGATAAAGTTAGGCATGTGAAATGAAGAGTTTCAAGACACCTAAGCATATGAATGATGAGTGCCACTGAAATGTCAAACCAAAGGAGTTTATAAATGTAAGTAAGGTTTTTAATGAGAATGTATAAATTAATTCATGGAAAATTGATGATTTAGAATCCCATTTGTCACTCCTCTTATACAAGGAAGGATAACTTTTAAGAAGATGTGCAAGGTGTCAAGCTGAGTTTCTAACTCCTATGCCAATTAGAGATTGGAGCATATTCAGAGGGGAGAAACATGGTGGTGGAAATATATTTAAACTTTTCCATAAATATTTATTTTTAACTCTCACATGGACACTTTGTAATCTTCTTCTTCTACACCCCCCTCTTTCTCTTCCTCATTCTCTAAATAGGCTATCACTTTTGGCCTTGTAAGGCATCTACATATGGTATGGTAAATCCATGATAAAGTGACTACTAATTTTACCTTTGAATAAAATACTTAAATTTGGTTTGAGTTTTCAAATTATTTCTTAAGTGTGTGAAGTAGCTCATGGTGAATGGCAAGTGGTAGTTATCTCTCCTCGCGTTCATCCCACTCTTTAATGTTTGGTGTAAGTAATCTGACTTATAACAAGTCACATGAAGTGTCAATGGTTATTTTTAATGTTTTAAAGTGTGAATAAGATTATTAGTGTTTATGATAATACCTAATATTTGTCTACCTAGATAAATTCATTGCATTATACCTTCATGTTGAAACACTTTTGTTAGAAGAACCTTGGGTGTCGAGATCAGTTTTATGAATTACCTTTCATAGTGCATGTTCAAGTATCTTTATAAAGTTAATATTGGTGCATAACCTATATTATATTAGTTTTAATATCCTTATATACCTTTTAATTCAAATTAAGTAGGTTAGTGGTTAGTTTTAGGTGTTGTGCAAGGGATCTAGCCCTTCAATCTAGAGACTCATCTCTCCCATAGGTCACACACAACTTGAGAGATGTTTTTTTTTTACACTAAATTTAAGGAGGCTAGAGTAGACCTAATTAGGATGAAATTTTTATTGATAATATTAAGGATCCCCTCAGATGCCCCTTGGGATGCCACTTCCATATTCTCAAAAACCCTCTAAAACTTAGCATTTTATACATACGATCTAATTTCATTTTAGTCTCTTGAATAAGCAAAAAATATATTTTACTATTTTATAAAATTGTTATAATAATATATCAATGGGTTATACTATTTAAACCCCTAATATTCTAGGATTTAATTATCAATGATTAACTTAAGATATGTAAGAATCTAATGCCTTCTTGACACCCTCATTAATCAATTTATCAACTTATAGAGCTAATAGTTCTTTATTAGATTTTATACCCACTCCTTGGGCATTATTATTCTTTGATATATTTTTAATTTAGCTTATCCCTAACTTTGTATTATCCCTACTTTTTCTTGCTAAACCCATAATAGCCTCCTTTGGACTTTGTTGGCCTTGTTGTGCACTACCATAGACCCTATTATATCTGGCTTAGCACTGATGCCACACCCTAACACTTGTTTAAGGATAGGAGATGATGAAGGAGAGATCTAGTTATTTTTAACATTATTTTCATTAGTTTCATTCATTTTCCATGAATTGCTTTGCCTCTTGATCAATAAGAATCTTAAAGATTTCATACTTGGAGGATTTAAGCTAGGTTTGCTCTTTGCTTTTTTTTTTGTTTCCTCCTCCTTTTAGGTTGTTCAAAACCATCTTATTGAGTTTATTCATTTTGAGAACTATTTCCTTTTTGTCTAGTTTTGTATTCTCAATAGGAGAAGTGGGGTTTTGGATCAGATTATCCTTTTGTATGTTCAGGTTATTGGGAAAAACTTGGTCTAGATCACTATGGTTATGAAATATACTACATTAGAAAGGTATTACCTTATAGTCCATTTATTGAATCTAAGTAAGACATGTAGACATATAATTCCTAACACCATTATGTTAAAATTGTCAATCTTACTCGAAATTGGTGAAAATGCACAATTTGGGCCAAAATCACTTAAACACACTAAATGGTTTGAACTTGTTGTATACAAATGCCAATTTAGGCTATTGTATCCCTAAATGAGGCAATGATTTTTATGTGATTATTAAATTTGATCAAATTATTTTAATTCAAAATGATGAAAATGCATTTTAGTGTTCTAGATCACTCTTTTCTTTTAGTTTGGAAGCACATGTCACATGCATGTGTTATTTTATGTCGACAACATCCTAAATGGGGTATTGTTTCATACACAAATAACATTGCCTTCTAATTTTTTGTAGTCAAATTATGGCCCAATAATATGACTTTCTAACTAGTTTGATTAATGAAGTGAACCAATTTCCAAAGAATTTCACTAAAACTGATTAATCTTAGGCAAATTAAACCAAATTATGAGCTTAAGTAAGAACTCCATGGAAGTTATTGAATATTTCTTTATTGGAAATTGATTCCTATTAAATACATCATCAATTGAGGTCATTTTTTGGGTGACATCTATAATCCATAAAAGAAACAAATATTAGGATTATGGCTTCTCGTGCCTCTTTAATTCCCCTTCCTCCCAAATCATTATGAGGATATTTATGGATTTTATTTACATAATTAGGTTAATTCATGGACACACATATTGATCTTGAGATAGAAGGTCATGGTTGTTCCTGATCAATTTAGAAAATCTATAAATAGGAGGGCTTAGACCACTTTGATTAAGCTTAATTTATGTAAATTTATAATGCAAGATTCTGTCCACAACCTCTCCTTGTGTTGATAATTATGTTTTATTTGTAATAAGATAGCTTCATTGATAGGCATAGCATTGATTTTCATATCATGAGCCTATATTGTACTTGGTTTTCTTGAGATGGTGGAGGAATTTGGCTTTCACCATTGTTGATGATTGGAGAACCAAATCAAGGGGAAAATCACATTTTGAGCTGCTTATGGATGGTGGGTGATCTTGGGAAGGTAATGTATGTTTGCTTTCTTTCATTGAGTTCGTAATTATCATTTATACACCCCATTGAATAGGTTGGCCTAGATTGTTATGTTCTTATGAATTTATTGTGTTTTTCATGACTAATGCTTGATCTAACCATATTTGTAATCCATATCTACATCTTGGCATGCCTGGTAGGATAACACATCCCTCTCAAGCAAGGAAGACATTTTGGCAATCTTAGATTTCATTAAAAGTCATTAATAATTCCTTTAACATCAAATTTTAGCTTCTTTTTCCTGTATTTTTAATGTTTTTATTGATACACAAGTCACATAGTGATTGACATTGGTTTCAGGTGATTGACATTGGTCAAGGCTAACTAGCATCAGTTAGGTTGTAGGGAAAATATAGCTAACTGTTTGTATTTTAGATATTTTCTCAATTTTGTAGTTATCAATTTTGAGTTTTTAAGTCTCTGGTTTGAACATATTTACCTAATCTAGAAGTTTATTTTGGATATTTTATACTAACATTGTGTTAACAAGATTTTTTTGTCAAAATACTTTTTGTATATGGGTTCATAGGTGACCATTATCAGTCATTTTTGACTGGCAAAGGTTTTTTATGACCAACATTGATCTTGCAACAAATAACATCAGTCACTATTAACCAATGCCAATCTCTATGTACAAAAAATAAAGAACTTGAGAGCAAGAAGCCAAAATTACTTATTTCATTACAAATTGTGCTTCAAAGCTTAAGGAGACTCTAACTTTTCTTGCAAGACCCACATCGAAAAGTGGTTAATTTGAGCATAATTATGTCTTTAACCTACCCTTTAGTGTTTAAAAGGAACTGTTGGCCATTTTTGACCCACATACCAAGCTTATGTTTGGATAAACTAGGTTGTTGATGGATGAACAGATATATAGATGCAAGTTGGGCTTCGAGGTAGATTGGACATGTTTTATCATACTTAGCCATTTCAGCTCGACTGTCACCAGAATGTCACACAAGATTAGTTATGGACCAACCATATTAAACATTGAATATATTCACTTCAAGAGATCTTGGGACCATCACATCAAATAGGTTTACTATTTTTGACCTCATGAACATTTATTAAAAATTTGGGGTCTCTATATTTCTCACACTTCAAGTTATAAATTTTTTAAGTTACTCAAATAATGTGGGATGTTCATGCCAACATCAAAATAAAGGTTAGGCATAAATCCATTTATGCTTAAAATTGATGATCTATGGGATGCCAATCATGTTCTACAGGATGTATAATGACAATTGATAGAATGTCAAATTTAAGAATAGAATGAGACAAATATTATTGAGCTTAAATTTGATAGTCACATGAATGTTAATGATGGTCATGTGAAAATCATTTGATAGAAGTGAGGACTTCATTTTTTAGAAGTGAGGACTTCATTTTTAAGGTTATGAACTAGCCATTGGATTTTAAAAAGGGGGTCCTAGTAGATCAATGGTTGGCATTTGATCAAGATTTTACATCTAATAGTGAGTGACGATCAAAGGGTCAGTGAATCTTGAGAGCAAAATATGCATAATCTAGTAGAAGATAAACAAGACACATGCCTTTATACAAATTGAAATAAATGGAGCAAGTTGAGTCAACATCTCAGTGAGCCAAGTTAGATTTCAACAACCAATCAAATAAAAGACATGCCTTAGATTCTCGATGGAGTTTGAGGAGCCATTTTCAACCATGGACAATAGGGTTTTGTAGGGTCTTCTTGACACCATTGGAGCTGGTTTAAATTCCATAGAGTGGCCTAACTAATGTAGTAGGATATGAAAAACATGAGGGACCACCATTAGAGCTAGATGTGATATTTATTTTAATAAGTTATGACTTAAAGGGTTCTTTCTCATGACTAGTTTGTCATTTCTAAAGAAGGATCCATGCTCAATGAAATCTTGGCTCCTATAGAGTTAAATTAGGCCTTTTTAGATCTACTTGGGTCTAGGAAAAAGGATATGGTATATGTGTCTAAATTAATATGGAAAACTATGGGAAAACCAATGACCTTAGATTGGTTTTATGTCCATATATGGGATCTATAACCTAAACATGGAAATAGAATGGATAAGTGATTAATGTAGAGGGTCCTTGTACTTCAACATGTCCATTTATTTTACAAATAACCACCTAAAATTCACAAAGCCATGTTTCTATAAAATCCATAGACATGAAGGTTTTACATTCAAGCACGGGATGACATGAGGAGTTGAAGAAAGAATCTAGTATTGGGAACTATGGTTAGGAGCATTTAATGCATCCTTGGAACCTTTGGAGAATTTCTCACTCAATAAACCATAGGTAGCATCCTAATTGATCAAAAAGGTGGTGAGGTTTTCATCAACAAAAGGGAAAGAGGTGGTAGTTCAATCTCATTAATGACCTAGTACAAAGTGTTCTTTTTTTGATGGCATGTTTTCATCTCTTCCCTTTATCTTCTCCTACATATCCTAATCTCATTCCCATTGAAGGGATTCTTAGCTTTTAGAATTTTGGATTCTTTCTGGGATAATGATACTCATTGAAAATATTAAAAGAGTATTTTCATTTGATATGGTTAAACCCTATCAAAATAGTGTAAAAACCACCTTTTGAAGTAATAGGATCAAATCTTTACTTGTATCTTATCTTTAAACAATGTCTAGTATGCTTGTGTGTGGAAAATTTATGAAAGAGATTCTTCCTAATTTTATATCCTTATACTTGCCTCTTTTGAATGTGTTTTTAAACTAAATTTCAGGTCTAGATTAGTTTTCTATTTGGAACTCTTTTATGAAATATTCATGCAACTAGTGAGATTAAGTGAGCCATAGTTATCTTTTCATGATCTAGTGTGTGTTCAAGCTTATGTGCGCATCCATTTAAGTTTGGTGTATCACCCCTTTAGCTTTCTTAAGAGCCATTAACCATATTTCTAACCCTTTTCCCTATGAATCATTAGTTTAGCATTATTTTTTTGGTGAGCATCAAGAGGAAACTGGCCTTCTTCAAAGGTTCAAACCCATCATAGGATACCCATAGCCTAGGATTATTCCCATTATATAGCTCAATTGGAGAGAGCCTGAAATACCTCTCCAAGGTAAAAATTGAGCCTATAATAGTTTTTAGCATGCTTGATGGGACCATAGTCTAAAAGGACCATTAATCAAAGTTGAGGATAGTTTGATCAAATTAATAACAATCAAACTTCCAAAGAACAACATCTGGTGACTCCAAAAGAAAGAGTGAACACTCTAATGTAGAATAGTAGTTATCTCTCATGATAAAGGTAACAACAAGATTATCCTCAAGAGTTATTCCATTTAAATTTATTGATCTACCTTTGAATTTAGCTAAAAGACTAAGGTTTATTAATACACATCCATATCAGGGGAACTTTGCTCCTAGGTCATTTTCAAGGCCTACCCCTGTATGAAAAATTTCATTAAATCCTACCATTACCATGGTAGTCCCTAGATATTTTATAGATTTCAATGGCCAAATCCTTTTAGTTCTTGATCACTATGATCCTATCCTAATTTCAACCCTTAAAATTGTCCCTTATTCCATTGGAGACCAAACTACTACACCCTCTAAACACCTCATGGGCATAGCCAACTTTTGCAATATCCATAATGTCACCAAGGATAACATAGTTATTAGGTTGTTAGCTACTTATTTTAAATGAAGGGCCATATATTGGTATAGAGACCTTGTTTCTAATTCCATTCAAACTTGGGACCATTTATGAGAGGCCTTATGTAAAATATTTGAGGACAAAAGTGACCATTTTTCACTTGTAGAGAAACTAACTACCATTAAGAGAACTCTTCATGAAGTCATGTAGGACTTCAACACAAGGTTCCAAAAAATTGAGATAGAATCCTAGTTTCAATTAGACCAACCCATAATTTTGACTTTTTATATTATTTTCAAGCTTTAAATAGTGATATAGTAATGATGACCCAATCTATGGGGGGAAATATACTTCCAGATGCTTATGAAGTGGCCATTAAGGCATAAAATTATCTAGTTCAAGTTGGCAAGCTTACACCTAGATCAATAATGCCCTTGTTCACTAAAATTATACCACCTCCTATTGATATATTTACACTTGATGTCATCCTTCCTATACCAAAAATTGATGCAATACTTTGCACCAAAACAAGATAAGGCTTCCACTAGTGGATCTAGTGATTCCCAAGACCAAAACAACATCTAAGAGCTTAAAAGTATGTTTCAGTATTTTATAAATGAGATGGTAAATGTTAAGAGGTATCAAAATTTTAATAGGCCTTATCAAGGTTCATATCAACCTCAGCAACATGTTTTCCAAACAAACATGCCACCATATAATGGAAACTCTCAAAGCCAAGGTTAAAACCAAGGACAAGGGAAACATGGTTATAATAGATAGAATGGATACAATCCTAATGCTTATAGCACCTCCAACACATTGGTGTTAGCTCAAAATAATGTGGCCCAAGAAGTGTAGGGTACCATAACTTAGAAACAATCTTTTGGTCAACATATTATCCCAAATATTGATCTTAATGAAGCCTTCAATGACTAATGACAACAAACTAATAATTTTGGGTATAACCAAGCTCTCATGGCCTAAAATATAGAGGTGCCTATGGTGACCAAAGAAGGGTCTCCCCAAGGTCAGGGGTCTAATCAAGGACCAAACTAATAGGATGTCACCATGGTCAATTATGAACAAGGAGAGTGTTATGCACTCAGCCAATAGGCTAGTCCTAGCTAAACATGTATACCAATGGTAATAAATATAAGGTTTAAAATAAGGAACATGGATGGTAATCGAGAGGCATTCAAAGATATTCTTATCATTACTCCTTCACTTACAAATCCCAATGAACTTGATATCACTCCAAAAATTCTATCAACTCTAAAGAATCATACGTAAGGGGATCTTCTTATGCCCCAAGGCTCACAAGTCCAACAAAAAAAGTGGTGGCTCCCAAAGCACAAGCAAAGGTTGATGGTTCACCCATCAACATTGTTTAATAGATGAAGAAATATAATGTGAGTGCCAATGTGGGATATGCTCTCCTTGCCAGGTCAAGTGGACATTATTCAAGAAGGAATGCCCAAGATCAATACTATAATAGTTGTTGCCAAACAACTAAGTAAGGTGAATGAAGTTATCACCAATGTAGTCAAAAGGCCTAGTGAAGGGAAATAAAACAAGGTAGTCAAGCCTCCCCCTTTCTACATTTTATTAATCATTGATAATTCTCTAGTACAAAATTATTTAGTAGAAAATGGGCTAGTACCTTAATAATGCCAAAATCCATAGCTAACCAGCTTAGCCTAACATATGAACCCCAATCTAAAAGCGTGCTAAAACTTGATCACTCATCTACTAATCCATTTGGTATAATCAAATATCTAAATATGACCCTACATGTTTGCCCTAGTGTCTTGGTGGAGTAAGATGTTTTTATCCTTGATGTACCCCCTCACTTTTCACTATGCCTATCTAGAGAGTTCATAGCAAACATAGGGGGATATCTTACATCAGATTAGTCTTATATGGCATTTAGGACAAGGTATGGGGCCAAAGTGTCAATCAAAGCTGATCCCATTGATCAATTCCATATAGAACCCTATGGACCAAATAACATGAACACCAATGACACCATTATTGATGAAGATGAGTTCATTTTTGGTCAAGATCTAAACACTCATCTAGAAGAGGTACCATAAATGTTTTTTGGATGAGCTATAGAATGATAGTCAACTGGTGGAAACCTTAAAAGGTGTTAAAAAAAGGGACTTGGATGTTTATTATTTACATGAGGAAAATGAGTCCATGTCATCCAACATAAATCCTTAAGAGGATCTTAGTGGTCTATGGAAGATGTTTGTTATCACTTGGATTTGCACTCTTTGAGGAGATGTCTCAGCTCTCCTCATCCAAGTGGCATAATTGAAACACCTCTAGGCTATGGGTGAGCTTAGGAATGAGGTGAATCTCTAGATAGGGATAGCTCCATTGATGTACCACTTTTGGATCACTATTACACCTATGATTATAAGGGAAATGGGAGAGGAAACTAAAATTAAACTATATTAAAGGAGGCGATACACCAAATTAATTTATGACTACCACCCAGTTGCATATTACACATGAGAACAAAGGACTAACTAGACATATACTCTTTTAATTTGAATTTTCTCATATCAATGTTTCATTGCGAGGTCATGGTGAATGTTTAGGCTAGGAGGAATAGATAATAGGTCTAGAATGAAACTATTGAATAGGCTAACTCACTCAACCTTCACAATTCTTAGAACACTTCACATGACTTTCAAGAAGAAGTTACAAATAGGTGAGAGAATGAGACAATAATGTTAAGAAAACTATAGTCATCACTAAGTAAGATCCATCATTCAAGTATACATACTATGAATAGTCATATAAGAGGTAAAACTAGTTTTATTTATTGATTTAATGATATGCAAATGAGTAGGGATTTTCCATACTCATGTGGAGCATAATTTACAAAGGCTAAAATGGTTAGTTCTTATAGAACTTGAGAGAGAGATAAAAGAGAAGAGAGAAGTATAAGGGTCATAAGGACACTTGTAAAGCTGATAAAATGAGTTACTTGTGCATGAAAAGGGAATGTTAAATTGATCGTGCAAGGTTAATAAGCACAAGTGTCACCCTAAGTCATGAAGCTCTTAAAATGTGGCATAAGAGTTCTCAATTTTCAAAAAAAAACTTCTTTCATCATTAACCCATATTTGAACATCCCAAAAGTAACAAAGAATAGTTATAATGATTGGAATGAGAGGTAAGGGTTTTATACATGATTCTCTATGCATTGGTTGCATTCCTAGTCATCTAAAATCTTCTAGAAGTAAGCCATCATTGCCTATACTCAAAGAGAACTCCTCTTTCACACACCCCTCACACTTTGTCTCCAAAAGGAATCATTTTTCCATTATAATTTATAAAATTGAGTGTATGACACTTTGAAATACCCTCTGTATCCTTAGAGGCATTAGGAACACAATAAAATTAGTTTATTTGAAGTTTTTCACCCTTCTCACTACCATGTTCACTATCCTAGTTCTCACTGGCTAAGATGAAGTAGCTAGTAAACACACTTAAGAGTTTTTACAAGGTATGTAGTGGACATGGGGAGTTATCTTAAGTCTCAATCTTCCTTCCAAAGTTTATTTCATCTCTTGAAACCTCCTAGAACCTACACATTGCACAAAACTATAAAAAACACCCTATTTTGCACTCCATCCATATAATTATACAATCCAAAAGGATGGGAGGAAATTGAAAGATTATTATTCAAGGTTAAATAAATTTCATGGTCATTTCACCCCACTTTGATATCCCTCCAACCTCATCTTCCCAATCGGGTCCTTATCTAAGGGTTTGTAAGGGTTTTGAGTCACTTTTGCTCTTAAGGATTGTTCATGAAGTTTAGACATTGGAATTGAAAATAAATTCCACAAATGAAAATTTTAATATTTCCATAAAGCTCCCTAAATTCCTTTAATCTCCATTCAAATCTTCATGAAATATGTGAGCATTTGAATTTACATTATCGAGCTTACTTTCACATTCCCTATAGACTTGGACTATCTCTGAGCCAAAAATGGATTTCTCATAGTTTTATCTACCTTAAAAAATATTGATAACCTATTTAGTGACCCCAAAAACATTATATAATAGGGTATAAATATCACTAAAATATATAAGTGAAAGTGACCTCTCATTTGAATTCTAGGCCTAGCCATGCCTAGTAAGTTTGAGGGTTTAGGCCATCGTATTGGGATTCATCCCTATATGAGATGTTTTAATTATTTAAATATGTGTTTTTAAACTCCCTAAACCTCCATTTAATTTTTAATCAACATCTAACTCACCTGACCATTGCCATTTTCAAAAACTATAGGTTTGTGTATAAGGGAAGTTCCCTTTATCTGAGCTAAAATAGAGGGTACTTCCCCTATTATCTCAAAACAAATGAATATTGAAAGGTATTTTAAAAGTTGTGAGTATATCCCAAATGAAAATTTATCCTTTTATTGGGTCATTTGACCCACCAACTCTTCTAAAACCAAAATAGACTATGTAAAGAGTACCATGTGCAGGTGTAGACACCGCAAACGTGTCTGCACCTTGGTTCTCCCCCTTGGCCCTTTTTTCCCACCTAGTCCTCCTTGGTCCCTAACCCACCTAGGGCTTATTAATTAGAAATTAACATCTATTTTTAATTAAATTAGGCCCCCTTTCCACCCTACCCTTGCCACCTTGGATCCTCCCTTGAATCCCTCCACCTTCCCCCTAGCATTTATTAGGCCAAATCTCACCATTATATCCCCCCTCGTCCATTTTGGCATCCTCATGACCGTTCTGCCCATGACCCCTCGCTCGGCGGCATGCAAGAGTGGGCAGAGGCTATTTTTAGCCTCTGTGCCCATCCTGCGACCGCCGACGTCGGTGACCCTTCGGCCGACGTCGGTAAAACTGCCGGCGTCGGCAGCCTTCATTATCCCCTTCTGCATCCGTTGCACCCCATGGACTCTTGAGCTCGAAAATAGATTCTCTTGACGCTTCGGCTTTGATCTCTCCTCTATCTTGACCTCGTGCAATAGCAGCAACAGGTGAAAAGGCCCTGGATCAGCATCTTCTCCTTGCAGCAACTCTTCTGTGGCTCCAGCAACATCTTCTTCTCTCTTCATTCAGTAAGCTAAAGGTAAGCTAGTCTGGGTTTGTTATTTCATTGTATTCATTCATCTATATTCTATTGTCTTTTGCTCCCTCTGTCCTTCCCCCTTGAGAGGCTGCAAAGCCTTCTCAGGCCCCATCCTCTGTGAATCCTCCTCTTCCCTGTCCTCTGTGTCTCTCTCAACTTCCTCACCCCTCTGCCAAAAAGACCTTGCAACAGGTACCCAACCCGAACCAGGCCAATCCCAATCCATCCAAACTTGTCCCCGTTCAGTCTCAGACCCATCCACAGTCCAGCAAGCAACCCAGACCCGACTACAGGCCACAACCCTGACCGACGCCGGTCACTTCCCCAACTGACGTCGGCAGGATAGCCGACGCCGGCGACATTTCCGACCTCGGCGACTGTCTTCAGCCCAACAGCTCTTTCAGGTAATCATTTTGTTTGCTTCTTTCCTTTCTACTTTCTTTGTCATTTCTGTATTCTGGCATTCTGTCTTTTATCAGTCACTTATCTCATCAAAACAGTGGGTTGACCTCCCTTAAGGAAGTTTTTACACTTCTGGGAACAAGCCTTTTGCTTGGCAACCCACTGCCTATCTGTCTAACGTTTTTCTTGTCCTAGTTTCCTTTTTTTCTTGCAGGTGTCATTCCTCCACAGCCAAAGAGGAGTGCTCACAAACGTCTGGATTTACGGTGCGCAATCTTTAGTCCAGGTACTTCCAAGCCTTGTCCATTACTTTCTTTTAGTTTCTTTCTTTTTAGTCTGAAAAGCGAAATTTGAGGTAGAAACATCTCTGGCACGCCCGGTGGGACCCTAGGTTCCTCCTGGGTTCCTTTTTCTTTTTCATTCATTTAGGTGCATTTAGGCTCCTTCTCTCTTATCTCTTTCTTCTATTCCAAATGACACTATAAGCAAGGACTAAAACGAATCTTTCTTCTTTGCATTCTAGACTAGTCTAAATATCATACTCTCGTCCCTTTCTCCATCTTGTCTTCATAACAACATCACATTTCGACTTGGGCATTAAAACATATTGCACTTTCATTTCTGCTTGTGCTTGCATTAGTCCACATCTAGTAACTTAGGCGCATATTGAATAAATCTAGACACTTGATGTTACACTACCGAATCACATGCACTAAAACACACATAAAACATACCTGAGACAAGGCCCGACTGGGATTTCATCACCCAGCGGATACCTTACCCGTCCCGGTGACCCTACTTGGATTTCATCACCAAGGGGGAAGCCCACTCCGTTCTCTGGCGGAGGATAAACTCTAGGCGAGGTATATCTTGGCTAAGCGAGACCAGCTAACCACTGGAATTGTGAAGTGAGGGGAGCTTGCTCCTTAGCACCAGGCCACGTACCAGACCCTAACACAGATCTTTGAGCACCTAAAGCAACACCTGAAACCATCTTTAGACTGCCTTCTTCTAGGACCCATTTTTTAGCCAATCTCCTCGAACATTCATCTAAGGCATAAGCCACAAGTTTCTAAGGTTAATTCCTAGGATTTATCGCTTAGGCTTGTCTGTCTTTCTCTGTTTTCCTCTTCTCATCTGTTTGTTTGAGTGTGTGAGGACGCTTTCTTCTTTATTTTTCCAAGAACCTTTTGGCTCTCTGGAAAACACAGTGATCGACATCGGTTCTGCCACCGACGTCGGCTTCCCCTGTCACCGGCATCGGTTCTGCTACCGACGTCGGCTTCATCTGTTACCAGCATCGGTTATCTGACCGACGCTGGCCTTATTTCCTACCGACATCGGTTTTTAAACCGACGTCGGTCTCTGTCACTGTCCTTTTTTTTTCAAAACCAGCAACTTGAAGCCTGTCTTTTCTCTGTCAAAGACTCCATCCTGGTTTTCTGGAACTGAGCAACACAGTTCCTGAGACCTGAACCTTCTTTGCCTTGCATGGTTTTGACTCGAAGCCAAGCCAAAGCTCTTGTCAACCACGCTAGCCGTCAACCACTTCCGTCCACCCCGTCCGTGACCAAGCCTACAATGGAGTTCAACTCGGAGACCGAAAGGACTCCCGTTCGTCCAACCCCGCCGCAGACTCCCATTGTCCAAGAAGGGGACCAAGACTTCGAGCGATTCTTGGACCTCAACGTCAAGGCCTTGCAACATTATCTCGCGCATAGCCGAACGCGAGACTCCTTAGGCAATCCAATCTATGGAATGCTAACCTCCCTTGTCGCGACTACGGCTGTATCGACAGCATCCGTAGTTCAACCTTCAGACACCCAAGCCATCGCTTTGACCACTGACCAGACTTTGACCAATCTCCCAGGTGTGGCCTCCCCCTCTATCATTGGGCCCACTTCCATCGGGGTTCCGGCCTCTTGTCAACCTCAACCCGCTCAACCGCTATCCACTCCATTTCAAAACCTTGTTGTCTCTATCCCGCCTACCCTGGCCCCTATCAACACCAGGGTGGCTTCCTACCCCTTGGCCCCCGTTACCACAGTCCAACCTCTCGTGGCAACAACGGGCCCAGCTATGTCTTCTAACCAACCACCTTTAGCATCCACCTTTGCCCCTGCGATTAGTCATCCGTACATTCTACAACCGACTATGTCGCTCGCCTCCTCTAACCTCTTCCAAGCACCCTACAACTTAGGGGGCACGCAACCCGTCAATCCGTCGGCAGACATCATCAAGATGCTGATGGACAAGATGACCAGTCTTGAGACCTCTGTTTCCGGCTCGTACAACACTCTTTCATACGAGCAGATCTGTAACGAGCCCATTCATCCTTCCATCCCAATCAGACCATATCCTAGCCAGTGAGAGCTTCCGAAGTTTTCTCGCTTTCAAAACAAGGAAGACCCCCAACAACACTTGCGGGCATTCAGACACGCCTGCTACCTCATTGGCCATGACGATGCGTTACTCTTACGCACCTTTCCTATGTCTCTCTCGGGTGCTGCACTTGACTGGTACAGCTCCCTTCCTAGCCATTCTCTCTTCTCATTCATGCAATTGGCTCAGCTATTCCTCGATCACTTTTCTATCAACATAACCAAGAAAGTCTCAATCACGGACCTCTATTCTATTCGACAATTCGAGGATGAGTCCATAGCCGACTTCGTTGCTCGATGGAGAGGCCTTATCAACCAACTCTCCTTTTCCTTGCCCCAGGCTGAGCTTATTGAACTCTTTTCTCAAGCCTGTGCCCGACATATCTCTTCCACCCTGAGGGTTCAAACCTTCCGCACTTTTGACGAGGCCTTCACGATGGCCCGCAAACTAGAGTTGCGTGCCATCGAGGAGAACAAAGTCAAGTTGCGGAATAAGAATCCCAGCTCTAAGGCCAATGACTCTTCCTCTGCCAAGCCATCATCATCCAATTCTAAATCCAAGGCTTCAGCTAATGCCGTGGTTGTCAGACCTTCATCTTCTTCGACCAATCAGCCTGAGCCCTCTACATCTCAGAGCGCTACTCGGCAATTCCAGCAAAGATACATGCAGCGACGATATACTCCTCTCAGAGAATCATATGTGTCCGTGCTGGAAAAGCTTCTCAAGCAGGGGGCCCTCAATCTCCCTCAAGCCCGACCTCCACCGCAATTCGATCCCTCACACGCCATCCCCGCGTGGTATAGGGAGCATGACTTCTGCAGCTTCCACCGTGTTAAGGGCCATGACACGGAGAACTGCAAAACCTTTAAGAACATAATACAAGACATGCTCGAAAAGGGGGATCTCATCTTAGACAATCCAAATGCACCCCCTAATCAGGCCATCGACATCTTCAAACAACCTTTTCCCAATCATCCGCCAACTCAGAACAGCGTCCAGACCTTAATTGACGACAATCATGAGCACAACGTTCGAACAGTCAATACGGTCTCCCCTTTCATCCCCAATCAACCTCTTGAGGTTAGTCCATCAATCAGTCCGTCACATGTGGACGAACCTCTCTCCCCGGCTAGTTCTCCATTGACCTCTCTCATCTTGGAGGACGCCTCGGCCTTACCTGCACCTCCGGTCTCGCCATCCCCCGTTCTATTGCCTATGGAGGACCCGACCCTTCTTACCCCTCAGCTGCAAGTGGGGGGCCCCGTCATCCCTGCCCTTTCCCCGCTGGAGGAGCCTCGCTCCCCGGTTTCTTCTCCACCCAGGGAAGAACCTGTCCCTCCTTCATCCTCATCTAAATCTGTCATGACTTCACCATACCCTGCACCCGTCTCGTCTTCAACCGCGCGACCATCAACATCTTCCTCTCAGCCATTTTCCTGGTTAGTGGAGAAGATTGAACTTCTCCCTCCACGGAAAGTGACGCCTCAGGTGTTGTGGGAGCGTCTTAAAGCCCTTCAACATACCCGTGCCCTCTCATCACATGCCGCTAATCCTCCCAAGGCAGAATCTCATCAGACTCTTGACAAAGACCAGACCCTCAAACCTCAACCAAATCCGTCCAAACCAAAGCCTGCGTCTATCTCGTCCAAACCCATCAAGTCATTTGGCATTCGTCCTGTCTCCACCCTCACTCACCCGCAAGTGAAGGTGGACCTAGGCCAGACCTCGACCAGCAGTACTCTTCCAACCAAGTCAAGAAAGACTGCTAGACCACAGAAACGAACGCCTCCTTCTCCGTCACCGCTGCCATCTATTTTGGGCCCCCATCCTTCGACCTTGGCTAGCATCCTTCCCACTCCAACCTTCAACCAAAACTCGTTGCCTCCTTTGCTTCCTCTGCCTACCTCCAGTCGTCCCTCTCCTAAAAAGGCGTTCTCAATCACCAGGCCAGAGCCATCTCCATCTGTCACCGCGCCATCAACCCATAAGGTGGTACGAAAACCTCTTCTAACCTCGCCTAAGCAAAAGTCACCAACCTCGCGCATATCAAATAGCACGGACCCTCTATTGGGCTCATACTCGTCAATATTACGCCGACTTCTCCAGACTTCCGACATAACCCTTCCGCCCATCAAGCCTTTCCAACCTCTCAGGTCCAAGCCCTCCTGGTTCGACGATACGAAAATTTGCTTATATCATCGTACACCAGGACACGA
Organism: Torreya grandis; assembly: GCA_037957365.1. Taxonomy (NCBI): domain Eukaryota; kingdom Viridiplantae; phylum Streptophyta; class Pinopsida; order Cupressales; family Taxaceae; genus Torreya; species Torreya grandis. Next base: position 4,038,715 of record JARHVA010000178.1, read on the forward strand.
CACCGAGACTTGCTGTGCCCTCAAGGCCGTCATCCGCCACCATATGGAGAAGGACACTCTTCTCCTTGAGGACACTCTTGACCAGACCCCGACTCCTTCCTGTCCAACTTCTTCAAACACGTCAACATCTCACCAGCAAAACATGACCCCTTCTTCGCCTCCCATTTTTGAAATCAATGCCATCCGTATAACCACTAGGTCGCAGCAGGACAAGGCCAAAGCAAAAGCTGCCATTCCTTGGACCTATCCCTTCGTCAAGCCACCCCTTGCGCCCAAGCCTAAAATTTCTATCCTTGGCGCGTCCCAACCTTCTTCATCTTCCTCTTCTGGACCAATTCACAACTCCATGCTGAAGCAGCTTCACCAGACACCGGTGAAGATGTCTCTTTACGACCTTATCCAAACTTCGCCTCAGCACCGTCAAGCCCTTATCCAAGCCTTGCAGGCAGTGGAGGTCCAACCCGAGGACCCCCAACCACTCGCTGCCCTCGTCCATTCTTTATCTCCTGTCAACTCCATCACATTCAGCGATTTTGAGATTCCCACATCTAACACAGAAGATCAGGACGCCGCCCTCTTCATCACTGCCTATGTCGATCAGACGCGCATCAAACGCGTTATGATCGACGGCGGTGCTAGCATCAACATAATCTCTACCCATGCCTTTGATCAGCTGGCTCTTCCCAAGAACTGCGTCTCCAAAACTGACGCGATCTTACGCTCTTTTAACGACACCACCGCCACGACCATTGGCACAGTCATCCTCCACATTCGCATAGGCCCACGCACAGTCTCGGAGCTCTTCTATATCATCGAAGGAGAGTTTCAATACAACCTTTTACTGGGCCGACCTTGGATTCGTGCCATGGCCTGTATCCCCTCCACCCTGCACCATTGTGTGAAGTTTGAGCATGACGGGCAAGTCCACACCATTCCCGCTGACCCTTCACCCTTCAAGACTTGCAACACCACCTATCGTCCTAACGACGTCCTCATTCCCATCAAGCCGTCCACTCTGGCACCACCTCCATCTGCGGAAGCTTTGACCAGTTCGCAATCGGCGGTTGCCCTCACCCCTCCTCTTCAAGCGCCGACCAAGGACCCCATGGAAGACATCTTCCAACGACTATCACTTGGGGAATACCACTTGTTGACCCTCGACATGTTCCAAACTCCACAAGAGTATGGACGCCTTCACCTCAGTCCTAATTACGACCCTCGAATCGGGACGGTCTTACCTTATGGTCCTCCTCACTTCCAAACCAACTTTGTCTATGGGGGGCTTAATCAAGCCCCTACCTACGGCACTTCTCTTTCTTCACCTCGACCTTTCACATCTGATTTCTCGTTTCTTGGCAACCCCGCCTTTGCACACACTTACCTTCACAGGTGTGCATGGAAGGGTTTTGGTTTTGGACGTTATGAGCAGGGCTCCCATCAGCCCATCGAGCCGCTCAATGATCACGATGCCAAGAAACGGTATGGCCTGGGATATCATGACCCCACTCAGGCTCCTTCCGACCTTTGTCCCAAACCAACCATTGACCAATCTCTTTCAGACTCGCCCATTTCTCCTTCGTCACCTACGGAGTCGGTAGTTTCCATCCCTCCTAGTTTTTTTTTTCATAAACACCATCCGCCTGGAACCCCTGACCTGTCAGCTCAATGGGGTGCCCAGGTCTCTCCCTCTCATCTTTCCTAGCATGGTAGAGGATGAGTCGGCAACCATTCACACTGTCCACTGCGCTGACGATGACGCCATCCTTTCCTACATGGGTGCTGATGACTCTTTCGTCCAGTGTTTCCTCCCTTCCGAGACCCAGGTTATGTTAAATGAATCCACCATTGACATCAACCTCCCTTCTTCTTTCGATGTTCCTCACGTCTTAAAGATTGGCCAATCTTTAGATACTCAGGAGCAGCTTGACTATGCCCAGTTCCTTTCCAACCATAGCAAGGCCTTTGCCTGGACTTACAGCGACATGCCTGGCATCGACCCTACCATTGCTACCCATAACATTGTCACCAAACCAGAGGCTAAGCCTGTTAGGCAGAAGCTTCGAAAGATGCATCCTCGCGTTGCGCTTCTTGTCAAAGAGGAACTTCAGCGCCTTCTTTCTGTCTCCTTCATCCAACCCATCGATTATCCACAGTGGGTCTCTAACATCGTCCCAGTTACTAAAGCAACTGGGGGGATTCGGATCTGCACGGACTATCACGACCTTAACCTAGCCTGTCCCAAAGATGACTTTCCTCTTCCTAACATCGACCAGCTTGTTGATCTCACGGCCGGCCATGAGATGCTATCTCTCATGGACGGGTTTTCAGGATACAATCAAATCCTGATCACACCAGAAGACCAGCACAAGACTACCTTTATCACCCCATGGGGGACTTTTTGCTATCGAGTCATGCCTTTCGGCCTAAAAAATGTGGGTGCCACTTATCAGCGCGCCATGACTTACATTTTCTACGATCTCCTCCACAAAATCATGGAGGACTATGTGGATGACCTTCTCGGCAAGTCCAAGCTCCGCCGCGACCACTTGACCATTCTCACAATCATCTTCTCTCGTCTCCTTCAATACAATGTCCGCCTCAACCCCAAGAAGTGTGTCTTTGGGGTCCTCTCAGGCAAACTTCTCGGCTTCATCATTTCTTTCTGTGGTATCGAGATAGATCCCGCCAAGATCCGCGCTATTCTCGAAATGCCGCCCCCGACCAATCTCAAGCAGCTTCGCAGTCTACAAGGGAAGCTCCAGTCCATTCGCCGTTTCATCTCGCAACTTTCAGACCGCTGCCAACCTTTTCATCACCTCCTTAAGAAGGACGTCTCCTTTAAGTGGGATGAGAACTGTCAAGAGGCTTTTGAGGCCCTCAAAGGCTATCTGGTCTCTCCACCAGTCCTCATTCCACCTAAGGATGACCAACCCTTCTACCTTTATGTCTCTGCTACCAACCATTCGTTAGGTGCCATGATCGCGCACCGAGACGAGCATCATCGCGAGCAAGCGGTTTACTACATCAGCCGAACACTGGTCGACTATGAAACTCGGTATACTCATACCGAGAAACTCTGTTTGGCATTAGTCTTTTCCACTACCAAGCTCCGCCACTATCTTCTCAACCACAAAACCTTTGTCGTCACTCACACTGACCCTCTCAAGTACATGCACTCCAAGCCATACCAGAATCAACGTATGGCTCGGTGGCTCATGCTGCTTGCTGAGTTTGACTTCGAATTCATCCAACAGAAATCTATCAAGGGGTAAACCATTGCTGACCAACTGGCAGATGCCCCTCTTCCCGACAATCGACCTTCACACTGTGAGTTCCCTGACGAGTCTATCGCCACACTTTCCACCGATGACACCATCTACCAGATGACTATGTTCTTTGACGGTTCCAAATGTCAACTCGGTGGGGGTGCGGGGGTCATCCTCATCCCACTCGACGGGGAGCCCTTGCCTCTATCTTTCAAGCTTGACTTCGATTGTACCAATAATATGGCCGAATACGAGGCCTTAATTTTGGGACTTCAGACTGCCCTTTCTCTCCACATCAAGTCTATCAACATCTTCGGCGATTCGCAGCTCGTCGTTAATCAAGTTAACGGTTCATATCTCTGTAAAAACAAAGTTTTACAGAGGTATAAGAATCGTGCTGACACTCTTTTGGCATCTTTCGACCATTACCTCTTACAGACTGTTCCACACTCTACGAACAAGTTTGCCGACACCATGGCTTCTCTTGCTTCGCATATCCCGTCTTCATCATCATCATCCCGCCTTTTTGTCACAGTGCATCGCATACCCTTGCCTTCATACATCTCTCCTCACATCGACCATATCAATACTGTCAATTCTAGCCCACAAGATGACTGGTATAAGCAACTTGTGGACTACTTGTCTCTTTCTGTCACTCCTCCCAACCTCTCTAGCAATGCACGACGAGCTTTCATCAAGCGCACAGCTCGCTATACCATGCTAAGGGGCCTTCTCTATAAACGAGGCTTTGACGGCCTCCTTCTTCGCTGTCTAACCTCCACTGAAGCTCCTCAAGCCATAAAGTAAGTCCACGACGGGATTTGTGGTGGACACTTCAGTGGAAACTCGGTTGCCAAGCGCCTCCTTCGCCTGGGTTATTATTGGCCCACCCTTCATCAAGACTGTAGCGATTATGTTCGGCGTTGCATCAAGTGTCAGCAGCACTCTAACCTGCTTCATCTCCCCAGTCACGCCTTGCAAGTCGCTCAAGATTTTTGGCCTTTCTCTCAATGGGGCTTGGATCTCATCGGTGAGATCAACCCTCACTCGTCTCTTCGTCATCAGTCCATCATCACTGCCACTGAGTATTTCACCAAGTGGGTGGAAGCCATTCCTCTCGTCTCCACAAAAGCCGACAAAATTGCCGACTTCATCAGTAGCCACATCATCTGTCGCTTCGGTGTCCCTCACAAAATCATCACCGACAACGGCAAGTCCTTCAAAAACAAGACTGTCCAAAAACTATGCGACTCATTTGGCATCAAACTCAGCTTTTCTTCGCCTTACTACCCACAAGCAAATGGGCAGGCCGAGGCTTCCAACAAAATTCTCACCAAAATTCTCATGAAGGTGGTCGACGATACAGGAAGGGATTGGCACGTTCATATCCCCTTCACTTTGTGGGCCTACCGCACTAGCATCTGAACCTCTACGGGTGCTACCCCCTTTTCTCTCGTGTACAGAACAGAGGCTGTCTTACCTCTCGAGGTACAGATCCCGTCTCTCCGCATCTCCCTGCATGACATTCTCTCCAATGACGACTTTCGTCAGGATCGCTTAGCTCAACTTGAGTTACTCGATGAGCGTCGTCTTGCTGCCCTTAATCATCTCCATGTCTACCAAAGTCGCATAAAGTGGGCCTATGACAAAAATCTGCGAGAATGAGATTTTAACATCGGAGACCTCGTCCTCAAAGAGAATCAGCACGTGACCAATATGGAGCGAAGTAAACGAGGTAAATTCACCCCCAATTGGCTTGGACCTTTTATCATCACGCACAAGTATGGGTCAGGGACTTATCGTCTGTCTTCCCTCGACGGACGGCCAGAACCTGAGCCTCTTAATGCGTTGCATCTTCGACCTTTCTTCTGTTAGTCGCGTACTCGTCTACTTGACACGTAACTTAAGCTCGTCCCTTGAGCAATCCTCGTCCTCTTAATCCTCATCCCTTTCAACCCTATTCCCCTTTAACAAGTCCTCTACAACCCTTTTAGGATGCAGTGATGCTTTGTCCTAATAAAAAGGGGCATCCTTGAGCTTCTACAGTCTTGTCCGTGACTCTCATTCCTATCAATAAATCCAAATCAAGATGTCAAAACATATCCATGGTCACTAAATCAAGTCAAGTCAAATCAAAAAGATAGACTGATCCCTCGAAGGACAGTTGTACTATCATTGCTGTATTACTAGACTGATCCCTTGAAGGACAGCTAGGCCAACTTTTCAAACATTATTAAGCAAAAATACAGACCACTCCCTCGAAGGATGGCTATGACTACTCTGGCAATAAACAGCACTTTTCTTAGAAGCTTCCCGCATCGATCAGCTTCGCAACATGACCATTACATCAAGTGACATCTCTATGCAGGCTTCCCGCATCGATCAGCCTGACACAAAAAAAAAAAAAAAAAAAAAAAAAAAAAAAAAAAAAAAAAAAACGAGTCACGGACATTGGCTTGTAGTTGTCTCAGGGTCTCCTACAAAAGGGGCAAGGTTATTCCTACTCTTAAACTGGGTTACCCTATCCCCCTTCTATCACCGGCTCAAGGGACTTCGAGCTCACTTTAATGTCAAAGTGATTCGATTACCGTTCTAACTCAACACTGGTCATCGACGCAATGCATGAACGGGGCTTTTGTTCTAATAACCCCTATCTATGCTTCCTTTCTGGTCTTTATCAATGAAAGAGCAATTTGCCTTTCACCTTTTCTCTACACTTTGGTCACGCTTTGGCCACGTCAATTATCGACTCATCCTTAAACCTAGCCAACTTCAACATTTTTTTTCAAACCAGCCTCGACATTTCCAACATGACATCAGGCATCATCCTTGTCCTTTTTGCATAGTTTCTATGGACACCAATACCCATGGAAACTACCGACCAGACCCAATTTATGTTAAGCATAAACCAATACTTGCTGAAGCATCAATAGACCTTCTATTCATTTCTAGCATACATCCATCACGACTATGGAAACTTGCTAGGGATGAAAGACTCTCGACCACTTCTACAGAAGACACCATCTGTAGCATCCTTTTATCCTCATCTTTTTATCCTCATCATTTCGACGCTTGACCACATCCAATCATCGACCATTTTGACCCTCGCAGTCTGAACTACATTGGTCTGAGGCCCTACGACCAGGGCTATGTAGGCAGCACTCAGATGACACATCTTCTGAGGTTAGCTCGACCACCCCCGTTTGTTCGTCTCTGTGATGGACAAACCCTCTCTTCTTTGACTCTTATCACACCCAACTTCGTCAACTTTGACCAAGACCAATCATTCCCTTTGATCAAGACCAATCATAGACCTTTGACCAAGACCAATCATCGACTTTGACCAAGACCTATCAATCCCTCCGACCCCCCTCCCTTTTAGGGAGAACTACATCGGCCTGAGGCCCTGTCACCAGGGCTATGTAGGCAGCACTCAGATAACATGTCTTCTGAGGTTAGCTCGGCCGCATCCTTTCATCTATCCATCCTCTTGACCAATGACCATCGGCGATCATGCCTATCTCCTTCGACCTCGACCACTTCCAAGACAATGTTGCCTTGGTTGTTTTTTCGTGTATGCTATTCCACGGCTGGTTAGCAGAATTGTCCGCAGACTTTTTTTTGACCCTTCACAAGTATAGGATCACGAGCCAGTTGATCCCCACTACTTGTGACTTTTTCATGTTTCTGGGAGCACTTCCTGAGCCCTGGATACCTGGGACACGACGACCATTTGGAGCTTCAGCTTAGATTGAGTAACCCGATCAGCAGACGACTAAATGTTGGGGCCCGGTTACTTCAATTTTGGCACTCCTTGACCCTTGACCATGCGACAATTTGACCCGACTATCCCATGACGTGGTATACGCGCAATCATGACTTTTGCAGCGTTTTCACTCACCTCTCTCTTTCTCATTCACCTTTTGTCAAATCAGCACCTGACATCAGGTTCCTTCTCTCGACTCCTGCTTTGAGGGGGAATACATCATCCTTCACCTGGGGCAACCACTCCCTGTTTTTGTCTTGCAGTTCGTTCAGAACAACCAACAAGACAAAAAGGGGCAAATGTAGACACCGCAAACGTGTCTGCACCTTGGTTCTCCCCCTTGGCCCTTTTTTCCCACCTAGTCCTCCTTGGTCCCTAACCCACCTAGGGCTTATTAATTAGAAATTAACATCTATTTTTAATTAAATTAGGCCCCCTTTCCACCCTACCCTTGCCACCTTGGATCCTCCCTTGAATCCCTCCACCTTCCCCCTAGCATTTATTAGGCCAAATCTCACCATTATATCCCCCCTCGTCCATTTTGGCATCCTCATGACCGTTCTGCCCATGACCCCTCACTCGGCGGCGTGCAAGAGTGGGCAGAGGCTATTTTTAGCCTCTGTGCCCATCCTGTGACCGCCGACGTCGGCGACCCTTCGGCCGACGTCGGCAAAACTGTCGGCGTCGGCAGCCTTCATTATCCCCTTCTGCATCCGTTGCACCCCCTGGACTCTTGAGCTCGAAAACAGATTCTCTTGACGCTTCGGCTTTGATCTCTCCTCTGTCTTGACCTCGTGTAATAGCAGCAACAGGTGAAAAGGCCCTGGATCAGCATCTTCTCCTTGCAGCAACTCTTATGTGGCTCCAGCAACATCTTCTTCTCTCTTCATTCAGTAAGCTAAAGGTAAGCTAGTCTGGGTTTGTTATTTCATTGTATTCATTCATCTATATTCTATTGTCTTTTGCTCCCTCTGTCCTTCCCCCTTGAGAGGCTGCAAAGCCTTCTCAGGCCCCATCCTCTGTGAATCCTCCTCTTCCCTGTCCTCTGTGTCTCTCTCAACTTCCTCACCCCTCTGCCAAAAAGACCTTGCAACAGGTACCCAACCCGAACCAGGCCAATCCCCAATCCATCCAAACTTGTCCCCATTCAGTCTCAGACCCGTCCATAGTCCAGCAAGCAACCCAGACCCGACTACAGGCCACAACCCCGACCGACGCCGGTCACTTCCCCAACCGACGTCGGCAGGATAGCCGATGCCGACAGATCAGATAACCGACGCCGGCGACATTTCTGACCTCGGCGACTGTCTTCAGCCCAACAGCTCTTTCAGGTAATCATTTTGTTTGCTTCTTTCCTTTCTACTTTCTTTGTCATTTCTGTATTCTGGCATTCTATCTTTTATCAGTCACTTATCTCATCAAAACAGTGGGTTGACCTCCCTTAAGGAAGTTTTTACACTTCTGGGAACAAGCCTTTTGCTTGGCAACCCACTGCCTATCTGTCTAACGTTTTTCTTGTCCTAGTTTCCTTTTTTTCTTGCAGGTGTCATTCCTCCACAACCAAAGAGGAGTGCTCACAAACGTCTGGATTTACGGTGCGCAATCTTTAGTCCAGGTACTTCCAAGCCTTGTCCATTACTTTCTTTTAGTTTCTTTCTTTTTAGTCTGAAAAGCGAAATTTGAGGTAGAAACAGCAGGATTAAAGTGTAAACCATATGGTGCATCATTTGAGCCCTTACTCTATGCATGATTTTAATAGTATAGGGGCCTATTGAAACCTAAATAATTATGATGGATGTATTATAAATCCATTCCTCATTCTATAGTTTCATTTACCCCTTCACACATCTTGATCTCTCAAGACTGTGCGCATTTTTTGAGTGTGTTTGCTTTAAGGTACTATACCTGTAGGTTTAGGTCACACTTTTAAAGTTACTTTCCTTGATATAAGGTCATATAAAACCCATAATGTCATCCTATAGTCTTTTATTCACTTACACCATGAATTTTATATGCCAAAACTTAGAATAATCATCAACTAGGTCATTGTCTGCTTACTCAGCTATAGGTGAGCATTTTCTTCTGAAGGGACACCTGTAGGTGTATTTTAAACTTAGAAAACCACATATCAACTTATTTTTGTGGTAATCATGATAATTTTAAACATATTACCCTAGATCAAACACTCAAATTCATCTTCAAAGCTTCCACCCTCTTGAGTTGTACTCCAAATCACTCTTTCACCTCCATACAATTATAGGTGAGAAATTCTAGAAATAGGCACACCTGTAGGTGTATATAGGGTCTCAAACATGGGATACCAACTCTTTAAAATATATTTAGGTCATTAATGTTATCTTTACCATCTAAAAACACTATAACATGGTGGCATGGTATCATACTACACCTTATGTTGAAAATATCTCTTTAGGGTCAAAAAATTGTAGATGACACTGTCAAAAATTAGTACATAAAGATGCATCCTTGGACTCCTCTCACACGAAAAAAAAAATCACCTCATTCCTTTTGTAAGTTTTTATTTTTCATGAATAATACAAGGTTTGACCATTAATATCCCTCAAAACTATTGATATCCCTGTTATAAAATATCAATAAAATGATAGGGGGTTTTATTTTCATCTTTTAGGGAAAAAGTCACTGAGTACAATCATCTTACCTTTTGAAGGTAGTTTCAAATTAAATATATAAAATTAGCCCTTAAAATAGGGTTACCATTGTCTAAATCACACTAAAACTTTAAGTATGGTGTCACCACTTGTCTAACCTCTTCGTACAAACACCTTTATAGCTTTAATAATGCCACATATAGGTGGGGATTTTCATGTATAGGAAGTAATATAAGATGGTAAGTAGTGAGTAAGATATACATGTTTGTACTCAATCCTATGATTTTTCAAGGTTTCCAAATGTACTCTTAGCATTCAAATTATTGGAGCAACTGTTAAGGCTTTCATTCCAACATAACATCATCTTGAATCCTAGCAACTATTAAGGCTTTCATTCCAACATAACATCATCCTGAATCCTTGTAGATGCATTATGAACTGCATACAGATAATGAACATGAAATAATCAATATACTCAAATGATATGCCTTCATGGTCACTCTATCTCATCACATGGTATATACATGAAAACTTATGATGTTTTATATCCTCAAAAATATCACACACCTCATTTTCAATGTTAAACCTTGTTATATGACCTATAGGTACATGTTAATGGTAGGAGACTGAGTGGAGAAAGAAAAGGTTTCCATTATACTAATAATACACTATTTTATGAACTCCACTTGATCACCCATGTGATAAATATGTGTCTATAACCATAGGAATATTTTTCACTCTCTTATGAATGTGTTTATTCCCTAACACAATGCATTCAAATGATTGTATATGACAATCATAGAGTAGATATACCATATGGTATATTATGAGTGCATCCTCATAGAGAATTACCTAGAGAATGAGCTTAAAATGAAAGGAAAAAAAATTGAAGCATCAAGACAAAACATAACCAAACTTTAATGCCATTAAAAACACATGAAGATGTTGGAATTGGTGGAAACCTAACTGCTATTGGGTCCCAATAACACACCACTATCACTCAACCTCACATGCCCTAGGGGCAAGAAATCAAGAAGAGGAGTGTAAGTCAAAGGTGAGGATCCATGATGATAAGTCATTGGATTTGATGAGGGATTATCACCTTGAAGTAACCAAATGGGGAAAATGATCAGGAGAGGCTCGACAAAGGGGATGGTTAGTTCCCTACTACTTTTGGCTCTGCTTGAACCAAGGTGAGAGGACCTACTAGTGGGGGTAGCTAGTTTTGGTGGAGGGATTTAGACCTTAAACCTTCATAGGGATTTGTAATTAGGGAAAAAGGAGTATTAAAAAATCATAACTAGACTCACACACTCCACCCTATAAGGGTTGTCACATAAAATGCATGAATACTTGAGTCATATGAAAGCTACTTAAAATGGATAGGAAAATGGCTACAATATTTGATGTGGAAATTATTGTTGAATTAAAAGGGGTGAGTGAGGAATGTAGTGTTAAGATTTTGAGCATATAAAGTGAATACACTTTAGGTGACTAATGTATATTACATTCATCAGGCAGGCAACACTTATGGTATGCTTGTTGTATGTTCTATGTGGGGTAGAATAGGGTAGGACAATGTTTACAAGAAAATTTTGATGAAAATATATAGAGGGATAATAATTGAATATGGGGGGGTTCATACAATAATGATATCTCCTTAATTTAAAAATTATTTATTAATTCTTAAAATAGCTAGGAAGAAACTACACACATGTGGACCTTGAAAGATTATAAGCAACACTACATGTTACCTTTCAATAATTCTTTCTTATTGCATCTATGAGCCTAGGACTACCCTTAAAAAGGATATAAATGATTCATTTGCCATACTTTAAAACAAAAAATATTTTACATTCTAGTTACACCTTTCAAATGACTACCATAAAGAAACATACACCAGACAACCAATCTATTTAGCTTGTGAAAAGAAACACTGCATTTGAACAACAAGATAGAATGGAAACCATGAACATATTTTATTCATTGACTGGGAAAATATTGATCAAAACACAATTATTTAAAATTATATATCATAATACACTCTAAAAAAATTACTCTATAATAAGGGAACATCATAGATGATCTCAAAGCTTGCCAACAATTTTACAAATGAAATCTGTTTGGCACTAGGGTACTACATAGGGATGACTCTCTGAGCTATTATATTTTACACTCAAATTTTTAGCCAACCTATATAAAGGGAAAAACCCCATTTACTTATATAATTCCACAACCATACTTGGCATATTATATAAAGATACTCCAACTAGAAGATTCTTTTGTGGGCCTGGAGTTGGTTGTAATGAACTTGATTCCTCAGACCTGTAGGTGTGCTCTCATGATGATGAAGGATATGATTTACCACTATAGAAGAATATTTATAGTTATGCACATGTAAAATAACCCACAAGGGATAAATAAAAATTTATTAACTTATGTAAAAAAAAAATTCTTTCATTAAACAAAACAAACTCAAAAAGGGGTGTGCCACTATCAAACAAAATACAAAATTTACTTAAAAGGAAAGAGATAAAATAGAGAAAAGGACAAGAAGAGAAAGGGATGTATGGGATGATTCCATTTTTAGGAAGGAAACTAGGGGTATCTCATCATGATGTAGAATCCACATCAATGACTGTGTCTTTTTCTAGCTTATCTTTATGTGTAATAAACTTCTCGATCATATTGGTGAGGATCATTCTATATGGGCCCATATGCTACTTGAATTTGGCATCATATTCCTCTAACCAACTATTGTTTCTCTAGATCACTCCCTTTTATTTCATATCGATGGCTATAACTTGTCACAAGATTTTTTGAGAGATACCAGGGCCTTTATTTTTTAACCATTGAAAGCTTCATGAGGTACATCGATGAGATCCTTTAGAGCATTCTCTAATTGTTATTTTGTTAGGTCCACCACACCATCTAGCCTTAACATTGCTCTCAGAGTGGACTCAATCTCTACTCTCACAATATTGAGAGACTAATCTTCTTATTTTAAATTAAAAGCACTATCCTTGAGCATGGTGAGCCTATGCTTTATGGCCAATTGGCACTCTCTGGGCATCTTAATATTATTTGGAGAGATAATGTTTTTTGTAATTAAAATACCCTTGCCTATTTTACATATTTCATCTATTTTGGGCCTAAGTGCCTTCAAAATTCTAATATCAATATCATAAATAGATCCTGGGGAGCTACACTCTTATTGCCTATCCATTTCATCATCTAGCCATTCCATAGCTATATGGATTATTTCTTGGCCTCAGGATGTCAAATCTTATTGCCAGTATTTTTTTGCCCATCCTCTGATCTTTAAATCTTCACCACAAGTGATATCTACAGTTCTAAGGGGATATGGGAAAGGTTGAGAGCCTGGATGGTGGTTGGAGTCATTTCCTAGAGCTTACTCAGTAACTTTTGCAAGTACTAGATCATAACCTAATTTTTTACCTTTAATTCCTCTATGGTGACTTTATCTTTATCCTTCTGTGTGTCACCATGTCATCTAGGACTTATGAAGTATGCTTCAATTCCTTCTTTGATGGATCCTTGAGATTGTAATGGTAGATGTAATATTTTTCCATGGGAGTATCCTTCTTTAGTGCATTTGAAGGAGAAATGGCTACTTTAAAATTTCTTTTCCTTATGTTAGTGAATGTCATTCTGACATGCATTTTGGCCTTCTTTAGGGGCTTAGCATTTTGCTTTTGAATAATCTGGGCTATATCAATATCCCCTAATTTGCTCATCACATCCTTCTTTTCCTTCACTTGGTCTACAATCCAAAGAAGGGCCCTAGTTGGGAAACCCACCAAAGTTTTAAATGATGAGGATGGCCTTGTATTAGTTATGAGTGGTGCCAATAGGGAAATAGTTGCTGGGAGCATCACTAGTTTAGGAGGAGGGCTTAACATAAATTATTGTGTGTCTTCATCACTTACTTGCTCTTCTTTTTCCTTCTCTAGGATTGGCTCAACTTGATCCAAAACTTCAAAATTAAACCCAAGTTGGTGAGACTCTATGCACAATTTGTCAATAAAACTCTATTTTTTTGTGTGTTGGATGGAGGATAGAACAATGGCTTCTCCTCTCGTAACACCCTAGGCCGTTGGGTCTGTAGAGGCAATGGTGACTTCCTTGTCATGTTTAGGAGACTCTTAACCAATTATGGCCTCAAAACCCTTATTCTTCTTTGGGTTATGCACCTTGATGGTGGGAAAAATACCTTAGGGGATTTTGATTGAAGTAGCATCCTTGGGGGCACTCTCTTCAGCATCTTTATTGACCTCTAAAGTTATAGAGGTTCCCATTTGCAGGATCAATCCTTCTTATCCTATTTTATCTTTATCTTATTCTCCCACCTTTGTGTTATTGTTGGGGGATTGAATGTCATCCCTAGATTTACCTTGATCCCTATCATCTTGCTTCAGGGTGTCCTTAACTTCATTAGTTTTGTCCTACCCATGTGATCAAGAAATAACATCTTGGATAAATGCCTCTATTTCTAGGGAGTGGGGCTCTTTTTCTTTAGGGACTTCTACTTGGGTGGCCACCTCAGCACTAACCTTCACAACATCATCAAAAGATAGAGGATCATCTAAAGTCTTAGCCCCTTCTTCATCACCTTTACCTTTTTTTGTTATAGGTTCCCCTTCTATAAATGCTCCTTCTATTGAGATTTTTGAAGAGGATTGATGTTTCTCCCTATGGGTCCTTTACCCAGTTCTCACCTTAGGGGGAGTGAAGGTGTGCTATTTTTTCATTACCTCAACTATTGGCATTTCTTCATCTGAGTCTTCCCCCTCACTCATATCCCTGACCCTTGACATGTATGAAGCTTGATATTTTTTCTCTATGGGGCACTCCTCAGTGATTGGTTCTTTGAAGAGAAATGTCTTTTACTTGATTAGATATTTTTCTAGAGGTTGGAGGGTCTTCTTGGCTCTTTTTTGTTTTGGTGGCTCCTCTTGTTCCTCAACTCCTCTCTTACTTAAATATATCTTTGGAGGAAGCTCAACTACAACCTACTATGGAGATAGGATAATTGGGATTGGTGCTTAACTAGCCATGGGGGAAGCCACTGAGGTGGTCAGTACCCTTAGAGCTTCCATCCCTAAAATTGAAATAGGGATGATGCTAGCTAGTGTGACCTGCCCTATGATAATTTTATCCAAAGTTTTAGCCATGATCATTATCTTTGAAAAAGACATCCTAGATTTGGATTGGGCCACATTCATTTTCTTGACATCTACCGGCTTGGTGAAGTCAGTGTCTCCTAGTTTTCTTTTCCCTCTCCTTATTGTAGATGATGATAGGGCTAGAGGGTCACCGTTGTGTGTAAGGAGGAATGATTTCAATTCTTTCACCTCCCTCAACTCTTGGATGGTAGGAGTGTTGTATGCCCTGACCTTGACCCCATGCTCCTTCAACCACCTAAAGGGTCTCCTCATTATCCATGTTTCTCACCTGGGGATGGAATCATTTTCTTCCTTAGTAAAATCTATTAGAGTAATGGGTTGGGTTAAATATTTCTCTTGTTGTATGTGGAGGAGAGTGTCATCTTGTCATCAACCATATCCTTGGGGAGGGAGTGATGTCATATGCTATGACCTCTTGCACTGTTAACCTCATGTACTCCCATTTACTAAAACCTTTGATGGTGCAATCAGACCACAGGTCTTCATAGTGTAGACATCTAAATCTAGCCACTAATGACCTCCAATCAAGTTTTGGACTAATTTCCACCTAAAATGCATAATTTGGCCTAAAAACACTCAAATGCATTAAATGAGTTGAAATTGATATATTCAAGTGCCAATTTTGGCTAGGATATCACTAAATGGGGCAATACAATTTATGGGCCAACTAACTTTGATCATATCATTTCAAATCAAAATGCCAATTTTACACTTGAGTGCTCTAGATTGCTCTTTCCTATCAAAACTCTTGCACAAGAAGCATGCTTTTTTTATTTGCTAATGTTAACATCCTAAATGGGATAATGAATCCAATGCATATGACATTGACTTCTAATTCTAATCCAGTCAAATTTTGGACCAATAATAAGGCATTCTAGTCAATTTGAGTAATTTGTGGACAAAGTGATTCATCATGTTTAAGAGACAATTAAACCAAATTAGAGACTAATTAAGAATTCCATGGAAACTTGTTGAAAACTTATTTTTGGAAATGAATATTGAATATATGTGTTGTCAAATGACCTCATTTCTTGGGAAGACATCCCTAGGCCATAAATGCCACAAATATGGGGATTCATACCTCCCATGCCTCATCAAAACCCTCCATGCCTCTTAATTTCTCTTTTATCGAAAATATTGATGAGTCTATTTATATATTTTAGTTACATAATTGGATTAATCCTTAGCCACACATCTCAATCTTGAGATAGATGGTTTAGGTTGATTCTGACCATTTTCCAAAATATATAAATAGAGAGGCCATGAACATCATTTCTAAGCATTTTGGTAGAAATTTATTATGCTCAAATATATTTAGAAGTCTTGATAATGAAAATTTATAATGCATAAATGATTCCAAAATTTATTGCAATTAGTGTTACCATAACAAATTGATTCCAAGCCAAGCCAAGCCAAAGCCACAAGGTGCTAAGGAGAAGAGAAGATAGCCAAGCCTCCTTTTATGAAGAATTCATGAGAACAAGTCGAGCAAGCCACTACAAAAACCATTTTGGAGAATCCAAGGAAGGTAAAAGAAGGTTTTTTTTGCATTTTAGTTGTAGGTTTTATTCATGTTTGTTAACTAAGCTCTCCCTAGTGTCTAGGCATAGAGATGTTATGCTAGTTAGTGTGTTTTTTCATTTTGTTTTCATCTTGAAACTAACACGATACTAACCATCCTCTATTGAGTCAAATTACTAGTTCACATAATGGCACACACGGTGGAACCAGATGCATCCCACACATGAGGAAGATCATTCTGTAACTTTAAAATCTTCCTTTAGATCATTAAAACTTTCACAATTTGATTTTATAACTTTATTTTGCCATTTTTATTTGTCATCGGTTTACACAGTAACCATCATCAGTTATTAAAAATATCATTAGTTGGCATATCCATCATCGATCACTATTGGTATAACCATTGTTAGTTAGATAACCATCATCGATCAGTAAAGCCGACATCAGTCACTATGTTTTTCTTAAAAAAATGAAATCAAGAGCTCTTTTTTTCAAGTTTATTATTTCAAACCCAAAGTAGCTTCAAGGCTAAAAGACATACTAACTTTTTTGTTGTAGGACCAAGCTTGAAATTTGCTAAAAACATGTTTAGATCACCTTATGCATGCTTTCAAATGGATTAGGAATCTTGTTTTGGTGTTTAATTTTTTTTTAGATGTTTATGGTGAATGTTTTCAAAGGTTGTAATTAAGAACAAGGGGTCAAAAGAACACCATCACACCTTTCCATTTGGGCTTAAAAATGAACTCACCTTTCCAAACTTTTTGTATTCACTTAGTTTTTTAAATTAGATTTTTGTTTGGCAAAAAGAGTGGTGTTACGTGTATGATATTCCATTTGTCCCCTTTAGGGAACCCTTGGAATCAAAAGCACCATTCCCATTACAAATAGCCTAGTTCAAGGCTTAGAAAGAAATTCATCTAAAGCACTCCCCAAAAACTCATCAAAGTATTGGGTGACACTGAAAATGATCCTAAAGTCTTTCTTTTATGTCTTTCATTTCATTACATCTTGGCTTGTGAGGGGGACATCATTACCTCCTATGAGTTATTTAAGGAAGATTTGACCCATGTTTTCATCTCTTGACATTGACTTAACTTACTCTTTTTGAGTTACACATGGGACGTATCTGCATTTGGACATCACACTACATTGAGTGAGTAGTAGGATGTAGTGGTTGTAAAAAGGACTAGACCTTTTTACAACTAGCCAATGTCATGGTCACCCAATCTTCATGCTTTTCTTTTGAATTTTTTGACGTGCAAGTCATTATCCCTAGAGACATTCAAAACTTGACAGTTTAGTTAACCCACATTACCATACCCTTACTAGAATTTAGATGGTTATACTTAGAGTATTTTTGTCATTTTTGTTTGGTATATTTTGAGACTAAAAATTATTTATTTATTCATAAAGCCATGTCAAAACCAATTTGTCTATATGTCACTCTTTTGTGTAAAGAGACATTATGCTATCCATTTTACACCACACTTATGCCTTGAAATTTTTGATAATTTTTTTTTGTGTGTGTCATTTGAGTTGAGGAGGGTAGTGTTATGTTGCCCAAAACATGTTAAAACCATTTTGCCTTTAAATATTTTGAATCATCACATAAATCACATCATTCGAGCATGCTTACATTATTTGGCTACTCAATTTATTTCAAGACTAATTTACCTTGTATCAAAAACCATTATGTCAAAACATTTTACGTATATCATTTAGACCTTTGTCTTATGCCATCATGCTATCCAATCTTGTCTAGCTTGTTTGGTCATATCCTAGTTTTCAATGTTGAGTTTTCAATTAGCCTTATCAAGTTTGGATTCAAATATGGGCTGATACATAAATCTTTCTCTTTTGGATTGCACAACTTTGGTTAATCAGTTACCCAAATTTGAAAACTATTGATGGTTTGTTTATTTAGTACCTATCCTTATCATTGTTTGTGCCTTTATTTGGGAAAACATAGTCTTTATTTAAAGAGCCTTGTATTTTATGCCTTATGAAAACTAATCATTCATATGTTTGATTCGATGTGCTGGGTTTATGTCAAAGTTGTTTCCAAACTTGTTAGATTAAATCAAATCAAATGATACCTTTGTTTCAATTCTATATTTTGATTCCATTTGGCCAAAAAATCCTAGCATATGCCTGTTGATTTGAGCCTAGCTTTTGACTCCATGTTTGGATAAAAGACTTGGTAATTCAACTTTTCCCTTTCTAGTTTAGACCTTGTTTGGAACACTTTGACCTAGACCTTTGACATACTAGTTTTTATTCAGACGCTTGACCTTTTGTGAGTATGCCATTTGATATTAGACAAATTTATGCCAAGTCTTAGCACAAATCATTTTGGAGATACAGCTCTAATTTTAGACCATATTAGAGATACAACTCCACCCCTTTAACCAAGTTAGACCAAGTTTGAACCATTTTTCCTTTGGACATAGTTTTTTAGAGTTTATAGAACTCTAAGCCTTTTTGTTTTTGGAGCTTTCATAATTTATGTGGATATGTCTAGCTATAGTTATGGTAGAGTCATGTATAATCCAAATTATGATATAATGGCCACACAAAATGAATTTTATGGATTTATTCAAGACCCCAATGATGATAATATGGTTTGTGAGATAGATTTCTATCCACCTCATAATAATCATTCATGGGAACAAAGTCACAAACTAGCTCACGATCCAACTCGTGACTTGGATTGGTATGAAAAAGCTTGTGAGGTGGACTTTGAAGACCCAAATATAGATAATGTTGTTTAGGATATGGATCCATACCCTCTTTACAATAATTAGTATGTGGAACATAGTCAAGAACTAGTTATGAGCCAAATCACAACTAAGATGATATGGTTTATGAGGAAGACTTGGATGCTTTGGATTATGCATGTAATCAAACTCCACCACATCATACCATTTCTATTCCAAGACCACAATGTCAAACCATTCCCATACCAAGACCTCATCCTTTAGTTTGTGTGAGAAATCAGGCTCCATAATGCCAAACCATTTCTATACCAAGACCTCATCCTTTAGCTTGTGCAAGAAATCAAGCTCCACAATGCCCCTTCATCATTTTAGGACCTAGTCCTTTGGCTTGTGTGGGAAATCAAGCCCCAAAACACCCTCTCATTACCATTTTAGGACTTCATAGTTTAGCTCATATGAGCAATCATGCTCCCCAATATGCTACCATTATCCAACCATAAGCCATTCCTCATCTAGAACCAATCTCATCTAAACCTCAACTGATCTAATCCTTCAAAGACCAAGTTGTGTTCAAAATTTGTATTTTATAACTCATTATAAACCAAGTCCAAGATAACCAACCAATCAAAGATGTTTTTTTTGAACCAACCACTTATGATAAGTCAACCTATGATGAATCACCTATTAATCCTATACTACTTATCGAGGAGTCTCACACTGATGAGCCAGTCTTTATCAAGTCACTTCTTAATGATTATAACTACCTTTAGGAAAATCATTACCTTGACCATGTGCCTATTTTTTAAGAGCCTCTCATTGATAAGCTAGTCTCTAAAGAGTTTTCTCTTGGCCTTTTTTCCATCTTAGAGGAGTCTCACTTTGACAAACTAGTTTTTGTGGAGTCCATTATGCCATCATAGGCCACTACTTATCCAAAACCAAATATTCAACAAGACATCATTATAAAAAGTGCACATTAGATGAAGAATTAGAGTTAGAGTTAGGTTCTATTCTTGAATTGGCATCAAATTTACAATCAAAATATAAATAACCATTAGTCTCAACATTAGATTCAAAGTCCCTTGAATTAGAATTAGATTCAAAAGAAGAATATGTTTATGGCTATTACAACATTGGTTATGCATGCCTTACAGATCAATTTGAATACATTTTTGATCCTTCTACCATTTTTGAGGATGATTAATTTATCTTCAACATAATTTATCTTGGTATCTTCTATAAGGATTATGCATCCTCTCCCCATTCCATTACCATTCCATAGGCCATTACCATCAACCAAAATACCCATATCATTGACATTCCATCTCCCACAAGTGTCGATTGGGATCGATAGAATCACACTTTATTGAACTACATCCATGGAGAGATAGTAGTTGAAGAAGAGTAATGAGGCTAATACCACATTAATGTAATAGAAGAACACTCTCCTAGTGAAACCTTTTTAGAGGTGTTAGGATACAATCAAAGTTCCAACTCAACATCTTCCAGTGAAACTTTTTTAGAAGTGCTAGAATAAAATCAAAGTTAAAAGCTAATGTTCATTAGTGAAACCTTCTCAGAGGTGCTATGGGATAATCAAGACAATTTCATCGGTGAAAACCTCATTGAGGCACTAATAGATAAGCACAAAATTTCTTCACTACTTGATGAAGACAAAATCAAAGATCAAATCAAGATAGCTTCCTATCTATAGCCTAATCAGATGGTAGCTACTCTTACGTCCAAACAATAGAAAAATATGATGGTCCTATTGAGTGAACAAGTTTTTAGCCCTACCACAACCAAAGTTATGTCAAATCCAACATCAATAACATTACGTATGACTAAAATTCCTGATCTTCATTTATTTCCCCACCATTCCACATTACATTATCATCTACCATTCCATTTCACAAAAAAAATTACCATCCATTATTTTTACTTATTTACTATCCACAGCTACACTTTCCTTTATAGAGGCTACAAAGATACCTTGTCTTGATGTTTGAAGGAATCAAAATCAATGACCAATGAAGATCATAAAAGCATTCTCGATAACCAAATCTATAGGCAGTTATTGATAGAGTAACTCTTTAGATGAGATGTGGGCTAACAATTAACATGATCAAGTATTATATTTGTATCATTTGTTGATTAGGATGTGAATCTCTTGATCAGTAGGAATAATAGAATCAAAAATCACATGCATGCCAAAAACATGTAAAATTCCATTTCATTGTCATGCCATTGTTATTGTTACATATCCATTTGTCATTATCGCATATTCTTGATATTCACCCTATCACTTGGAGGCAAACCCTATTACCATTTTATAAATCCTATTATTCCATTCCTATCTAGACCAAAGCCTATTTTTAGTCATCCTACCCAATCCTATTTTTATCTTGGTTCCTTTGGTTATTCTCACACTTTTTATGATTGGATTTTGATTATGTTTTAATAATCAATCCAATTTATGTTTACAATGATAGTCTATGAAAGTAGTGTGACAATTGATCTAGTAAAATATCTTTCATCCTATTCAAGTTTATTTATGTGAGCTTGATTATAACCACCTATGGGCAAATCAGTTTTTCACTAGTCTTAATACTAATTATAACCACCTATGGGTAAATTAGTGTTTCACCAGTCTTACTACTAATTATAATAACCTATGGGAAAATTAGTATCATTAACCTATGTCATTGTATACTAGTTATAACCATATATGGGCAAACTAGGGGCACCACTTATTTATTATGCATTGCCGCATCACCTTGCCATTACTGTTTTCATTTGATTGGCCATTTGTCAAATTTGAGAACTTGTTGGGACCGAGTTGGTTTTTCCCCAACTTTTGTGTGGATGGAATTAATATGAATTGAGGTCATTTTTAGACTATGTGGGTCATGCTCAATTCATGTTGAGGTCACTTCAATCCCCTTTTCTATATGCTCTCGTCATTTTATGAGCAACCTAAGCCAAACACTCTCACCATTTTATGATTGGGTATCTTTTCATTCTCTAATAAGTTAAGATACCTCAAAATTCTAAAAACATTCATAATATTTCAAAATCCAAAAATATTTGTCTTGTCTAAGCCTAGTCAGTTATCCTTGATCCACCTTATTAGGGCATTATCATTGTTAGGATGCTTTCTTTTGATTTTGTTTTTAGGATTTCTATTTTTTTGTTTATTTTAGGTTGTTTGTTTGTTTATTCACTTGCCTATTTGTTTACTTTCAACACTGTTACCTTAACTTGGTCTATATGTATGCATTGGGTGATTCCTTACACACATTATTATTGAGTCCATCCATTTTATATGTCAACATTGTCATCATGGTTTTTATCATTAGTGCATTATTTTCAAGTGTTTATTGGATCGAGAGTCAGTCCTTATGCATTTTTTAGCCAAGTCTTCATGGTGTTCTATCATGATGCCTACTATCACATGTTACAATAAAAATTACTTTTAATAAGATCTATAATCAATGGATCCATAGAAGTTTCTCCTTGGCATCTTTGCAAATCCCCCATCCTACCCTTGATCATATCAATCCATTAACCATTCTAGTTATATCATTGTTAATCAGGATGAGCATCTCCTCATTAACAGGTACAACTAAATCTTTCATACTGCTAAATATTATTCTTCTATTCATCTATTTCATCACTTTGCCCCCACTCATCTTTAATCTATATTCTAGGTTATATTCTTGAGTTATTATTGTTAATCAGTGCTAACTAGGGCATAATCATCTTTAGCCAATCTAGGTCCTCTTAATGATTATAACCACCTATGGGTAAGTCATTATTTTGACTTTTAATCTTGATTATAACCACCATTGGGAAAATCAACATCTTTTTTGCATCAGTGCATGCAAGCATTTTATCGATTGGATTAATCTCAACCATGAGTTAATTTCCATCTTTCTTATTTTTTATTTTCAAGGGACCATCCATCAATAAATGTGATGGTGACTCCCTCGAAGGGGCATCATCATAGGCTTCCCAAACACCATTTGGATCTTTGTTCATCAATCATCTTCTTTTTGGCATACATGCCTTTTTTCATTATTTGAGAAGACATTAATTTGCCTATGGTTTGAAACATCTTCCTAAATAGGGGTAAATTGTAGACACCTAAATCTAACCACCAATGACCTCTAACCAGGCTTTTGACCCATTTCCACCTAAAATGCACAATTTGGTCTAAAAACACTAAAATGCATTAAATGAGTTGAAATTGATAATTCAAGTACTGATTTTGGCCAAGATATCACTAAATGGGGTAATGTAATTGATGGCCCAACTAACTTTGATTAGAGCATTTTAAAACAAAATGCCAATTTTGCACTTGGGTGCTCTGGATTTCTCTTTCCTATCAAAACTATTGCACAAGATGTGTGACTTTGTTATTTTCTATTGATAACATCCTAAATGGAATAATGGATCTAACACATCTAACATTGACTTCCTATTCCAATCTAGTCAATTTTTGGACTAATAACAAGGCATTCTAATTAATTTGAGTAATTTGTGTACAAAATACTTAATCATGCTTAAGAGCTAATTAAACAAAATTAGAGACCAATTAATAATTTCATGGAAACTGGTTGAAAACTTTTTTTGGAAATGAATATTGAATATATGCATCATCAGGTGACCTCATTTCTTGGGAAGACATCCCTAGGCCATAAATGCCACAAATATCAGGATGCATGCCTCCCATGCCTCATCAAAGCCCTCCATGCCTCTTAATTGCTCCTTTATCCCAAATATTGATGAGCCTATTTATGTATTTTAAGTACATAATTGGATTAATTATAAGCCACACATCTCAATCTTGAGATGGATAGTTCAGGTTGATTCTAACCATTTTCCAAAATCTATAAATAGAGAGGCCATGAATATCATTTTTAAGCTATTTTGGTGGAAAATTATTATGCTCAAATATCTTCAAAAGTCTTGATAATACAAATTTATAATGCAAAAATGATTCTAAAATATATTACAATTAGTGTTACCATGCCAAATTGATTCCAAGCCAAGCAAGCCTCCTTTGATGAAGACTTCATGAGCACAAGCCAAGCAAGCCACTAAAACAAGCATTTTGGAGCATCCAAAGAAGGTAAAATAAGGTTTCTTTTGAATTTTAGTTGTGTGTTTTATTCATGTTTGTTAACTAAGATCTCCATAGTGTCTAGGCATAGAGATGTTATTCTAATTAGTTTATTTATTTCATTTTATTTTCATTTTGAAATTAACACGATACTAACCATCCTCTTTTGAGTCAAATTACTAATTCACACATAGTGGGAATGATGCCATACCATGTTTATCACCATATTTATCAACCATATAATTCCATAATTAGATCATGGTGGCATCTTACCAAGTGCATACAAACTCATTTCCAATTTCAACCCTTTGCCTTGTCCACAGAAGGGCATGAATAGAAACCAATCACCATAGGAAACTTGAGAGGATTGTTTATCTTTTTTGCTACAATCATTTTATGTGGTGGTAGCATCTACCTACACAACTCCATTATTGATAATCTATCATCTAGGTATTTGGGCAACTTGAATGGGCATCTAAAATACCCACTCACCCTGATATATGTAAATGTTTTAAAATAAATATATGTGGCACCAAACTTCTCAATTACATGCTTGGCTATTATAGACATTCTATTCAGGCTCCTTAAGGGTTAGAATACACTCATCATGTAGTTGAATAAGTAGTTATGCACCTTGAAATTTTTTTCCTAGACCCTTCCAGGGTTACCTCAGGATATATTTCATAAATCCTCATCCCCACAGGGTTCTTGGTAAGTCCCTAGAAAACCCTATTATGTACCAAACTATACATCAGGTAGGAAAACATATAAAATATACCTTAAAATTTCTCCTTGGAGGTGATGACTACTTGGAAGCACATCATCTATGCATGTAAATTGTCATTGAGGATGGTGGCCTAGTCAATCCTATTCTTCCCCTCTAGTATGCATAGCATGATTAAAAACATCCATGTCTTAAACTTCTCAATAGTGGGTAGCCCATAAATTTTAGTAGCCATGGATAGAACATGCTAAGGCAACTCATTAAATTCTACCAACTTCAAGTTCTTTGATATTCTTGAGACCTTGGTTCTTTTCTTGGTCAACTAACAGGGGTTTACTACCTCCCAAATGGCTTTCTCATCATTGCCAGTGTATTATTAGCATTCCTTGATGCTGAGTGTGATTCTTTATAGTTGAGGGGGAATGCCAAGCATGGTGCTAAGTGAATTTGGAGTAAAAAAGCATAATACTAAATGACTACCATTGATGATGATTCTAGTATCTAGTTGATACACTCGAGCACATGCTATGACAAGCTATGGGTATGGAGTAGCCATGGGAGATGTTACTGATAGTGTGATGTAGCTTATGCCAACATTATCAACTACTTGTGGGAGGTTAGGGTCTTCAAAAACATTCACTAGTGCCCCAAAATATAAATTCATAACATTAGTGTCCTTGATTGAATCTAATACTGATACGATGCTTCCCTTAGATGTTGTTGAAGTATTTACCATTAATAGTATTTGAGGTTACACATAGGTGGAAGTAGAAATCCTTTGTAACTTACACTCTGATTCACTATATTTACATCATTTTTCGCTCTAGCACACTTATTCACTTGGATGAATAAATCTTTAGATTTGAATGCGAAAGGTAAGTTCAAATAAAGAATAACACTTAATTATAATCCCTTATATTTTAGAATTAGGGTTACCATTAATGCTCCAAGATAAGGTAACAAATTAACACCTACCCCCATTAATTTCTTGAGCCTCATTTGAAAAATAGAGGGAAAATGTAAGGCCTTCCCTTGTGCACTAAGTAACCACTCTTTCAAAATATGAGTGAATCATAGATTTAAAAAACTCTTATTTGGGTCTTTGGGGATTTACTCACCTTTTTTACCTATTATGAAATTTTTGGTGCTATAGGACAAAAAGTCTTGAGTTCATGATGAAACCAAGGGTACAACCTACAATGATCCTTATTTTGTAAGAACATGGGCATTCGGGCCTTCATGGATCTTCTGGAAAATGTCCATAAAATTGAGTGAGGCAATTTCCAAAAAGGTCCCAAAGTTAACGAGCACCTAATCACCTCTACATAACATGAATATTTTTATTATTAAAAATAGACATCTGGGCCCTAGGTATTTTTAGCACCATGTCCATAAAAAGGTAAGTGGGGCAATTTTTTAAAGAGGCCTGAAACATTTGAGGGCCTGATGTTTTGCTAAGTGTCCAAATCAAAAAATAAACTAGGATCATGACCAATTTCTCCACTTATACCAACTTCCTTCAAAAGGGGAAGAGTGCAAAATCCTCCCATCTCCTAAATCTCACTCTCAGGGGGGGTTTCTTTAAGTTAAATACATATTTTTCATTTGGTTCATTAGACTATTCCTCACCTTAATCACCAAAACACATAAGTTTAGCATGATATTTTTATTTGGGACACTAACATTCTTCCTCTTTTGAGCACAAAGGATCCAAGCTTTGGAAAAAACTTGGTTACACCCTCAATTATTTACTATGCACTCATGTGTCATAGAATCCTTACTCCATATTTGTTTAATTTTAAAATCTTTCTTGAGCCTTCATTATGTATTTTCCATCTTCAATAGACATCCCTCTAGACTCATATAACCAAGATAATAGACATGATTTCTAAAATTACATGCCCCAACATTTCCTCCTAATGAGGAATACAAGAAACTAAGACATTGAAGCTCTCTTAACTCTAACACAAGGCATAACTCATAAAAAGACCCAAATTTCTCCAACATAATTTTGGGCACTAACATAGGCTCCTTCTATGGGATAGGTACCCCTAATGGGTATATAGAGAACACCAAATTGGTCACCTATCCATTGGGCTATGGAGTTAATAAGAAATATACCATAGGTAAATCACCATTTCAATAAGGCAATCAACCAAAAATAAAATATATAAGGATAGATAAAATACAATATGATTAAGGGGACCATAAGATGGATAATTATATACATATGTCCATGGGAAAATAGAAACTCAATCTAGGAAATGCTTAAGATGGCTACCATTCACTAGCAGCTCCAAAATGTCTCCATTGATGTCTTTGAGATAGAAGGTATAATTTCTTATCTAAAATTTGATGGCATAGGGACCCATCCAAAGGGAATCAAATTTACCATGCTTCCCTTTATCTTCATGTCTATTTTTCCATAGTAGAATTAGATCACTGACCTAAAAAGTTCATGGAGTAACTTTTCTATCAAAAGTCCTCTTGCGATGCTCCTTAAATTTTATGTGCCTTTCATGAGCCTGTCTCCTGGATTCATCAAGTTTAATGATCTAGTTGATTCTCCCCTTATAGTAACTTATTTATATTCCCACCTCAGTCATTTAGCATATGAACTAGTATGTAGGCAATTATAGATTCAAATAAAGAACAACTTGAGTCCCATACATGAGCTCAAATGGGGTTTTTCTAGTGGATCTCTTTGGAGTCAATTTATCTATCCAAACTACAAACTTAAATTGCTCACCCCATTTTATTTTGTTGTCAAAAAGAGTCTTATTGATAAATTTCAATAAGTTTTTATTGTTGGACTCTACTTGTCCATTTCCTTGAGGATTATGGTTGGATGCATAGGCTAAATTAGTCCCATAATCCTCACACAATGCATTCAACTGTTTAGCTCTAAAACATAGCATTATCACATATAATCTTGACAGGTACCTCAAACCTATAAATAATCTTATTTAATAAGAAATCAATCACTACCTGGTGGGTTGATCTCCTGGTAGGAATTACCTCAACCTATTTCATGAAGTAGTCAGTAGTCATCAGGATCCATTTATGACTAGCACTCAAGGCATCTAAGATTTCACCCAGAAAATCCATTCCCCATTATCTGAAAGGCCCCTCAATAGAGATTGGTTATAGGGGAAGCGATCTGAATGCCTTCATCCTTATAGATAATCACTGACATTCTTCACATTTTCTAACCCAAGTAGTTACATCTTTGAATAGTGTAGACCATCAATATCTGGCCCTCATGATCTTATGTGCATTGACCTTTGGGGTGAAATGGCCACCACACATACCACTATGAATTTATTTTATTATTAGAGAGACCTCACTCTCCACTAAAAATCTTAGGATAATACCATCAAGGTTTCTCCATGTGAGGTCATCTTGCAAAAGAACATACTTTTGGGATACTAGCTTCAATTTTCTTCCTTGATTCTTTTCTAGATGAGGAGGATAACTTAGAGTCCTTAGGTAATGTACTATGTTTTTAAACCATGGGGATCTATTATAATTTGAGTCATAGTTACCCATCATTATCTCCACATTATTTACTTCCACAACTTCTAAATTTGCTTCAGTCATCAACTTAGCCAAACCCATGACCCTGACAAGCTTGGTGGTTTGTATCTCTAGGTCATATTCTTGTATTTTATTAATCCAATAGCACCTCTTATCAAAAGTTTCATTTTGAGTTAATATGTACTTCACCATAGTGTGATGAACATAGGCAATAATATTTGAACTCAAAACATAGGACTTGAATTATTTGATATCCTTCAAAAGAGTGAAGGTTTGCTTTTCCATTATGGTACATCTAAGCTCAGATCCTTGAAGTGCCTTGCTAAAAAAGGCAATTTGTTTCTCATGACCTTCATCATTCTTATACAATAGTACCACAATAATGGTGTGCATAGATGCAAATGATTTTTTTTTTTGAAACTCTTTTTTGTAGTCTGGGCTAATAAGTACTTGGGCCATTTTCAAGGCTACCTTGATGTTTTAAAATGACTAGGTAGCCTTTTATTCATACTTTATGGTTTGATACTTATTCAACATTGAAGTTATCAACAAAATAATATTTGAAAAATTGGAAACAAATATTCTAATAAAATTAATTTGGCCAAAGAAAGATTGAATATTTTTCTTAATCTGTGGGATGGACACTTTTTCAATGGCATCTAGTCTCTCAGGGTCTATCATTACACCTTGTTGGGATACAATGTGTCCTAGTAGCTTCAATTTTTTTACTCCAAAATGGCACTTATTGGGGTTCAAGGAGATCCCAAACTCACAACATCTAATAAGCAACTTCTCTAAATGTGCCAGGTGATCACTCCTCTTTCTAGAGTACATAGTGACATCATCTTGGTAGACAACAATGAATTGACTGATCAATCTAGTGAAGGTTACTTCCATTTCTCTACAAAAATTGGCACCTATGTTCATTAAACAAAAAGGAATTTAAACATACATGTAGGTGCCCCATGGGGTGGTGAAAATAGTCTTATATTTATCTAACTCTTTGACCACCACTTGATTGTATCCAAGAAACTATCCAAAGTAGACAAAAACTCTAATCCAGTAATATCTTGAAGCATATTATCCATGTTAGGTAGTGGATAATTATCTTTCAAATATGACTTGTTTAAATTTCAAAAATCTACATAGAGCTAGATGTCTCCATTTTTGTTTCTAATAAGGACAAGGTTCACCACCCATGATGAATATCTGATAGGCTAAATGATCCCACTGTCCCTTAGCTTTTTTATCTCTTCTTGCATTTTGATGGCCAAGATAGGGTTGATTGACTACTAGTTTTGGTGGAATGGCTTTGTATTAGGCTACATGGGTATACCATGTTGAAAGCGATCCTCTCTATAAGGATTTAACTCCATGTAAGACCATGCCAAGCAATCATGGTATTTATTCAATAGAGTGATGAATGATTTCTTTTCATCTTTACTTAAGTAAACACCAAGATAGATCTTCTTTGGGTTTTTCAATGTCCCAATATTAATCTTAATCTTAGTCACTTCTTTTGATATGGAAGTACTTCTAGATTTGATTTGGTCCACTCCATCAAAGGCTACCTCAAGAGTAACTAATTTCCTAGGGATGGTATTAGTCTTGAGTTGGATTATTTCCTTCCCATATAGGGTTTCCTTCCCATCAAAAACATGGATCATTAAATCCCAGGCTATAATAACTCTCTCAAATTCCTCTATGCAACATATAAATCTTTTTATGTGATCATCATCATCAAAGACTTTCCAATGGTCAATATTGGCTGGAATAAGAGGCCTTACCAACATTTCAACTTGATATTCAAAAAAAAAAACCTTCAAATTCAATCCTAAATTCTATAGCTCTCTTGGCAAGCACATCTGCCAAGTGATTTAGCTCTTAGGCATGGTACTAGATGTTGAAAGCATCAAACCATTCCAAATAGCATTTTGGTACTACTTTAACCTCTTCTACCCTATGGTTTAAATAACTCAAACCTATTTAACCACTAACTCAGAGTCACCCTTTACTAACAACCTTTTGAATCCACATTTTTAGGCAATCTAGAGGCCTATCATAAGTGCTTCATATTCTACAATATTGTTTGTGCACTCAAAAGCTAATTGAAAGGAGAATTAAAAAATTTGGCCCTTAGGAGTATAAAAAACAACTTCATCTCCATTTTCAACATTAGAACATTCTCCATCTAAATGCATAATACAAATCGATTTGTCATCTTAGATATTAGCATCAGGGGGCATCTCTATAAACTCAACATTTCCTATGAAGCTCTTGATGTCTGTGTCTACATATAACAC
Organism: Torreya grandis; assembly: GCA_037957365.1. Classification (NCBI taxonomy): domain Eukaryota; kingdom Viridiplantae; phylum Streptophyta; class Pinopsida; order Cupressales; family Taxaceae; genus Torreya; species Torreya grandis. The sequence goes on from JARHVA010000178.1 coordinate 4,069,511, forward strand.
TTCATCCAACTGGCACTTGGGGTCTTCTAAGATATGGAGAATTTGTGGTTCTCAATTTAGGTGAACCATTTTTCCATCCAAAGGTATTATGGCATAAGATAAATCCATCTACGCATTGCCATCGATGCTAGCATCCCACTTTTGAGAGAGTAACATACCCCACTTAGGTGGACAGTCTACAATAATGACATCCATACCTAGGAACTTTATAGGGTATTGCACAAGTTTTACCACCAACCCTTTTACCATGCTGACTATAGGAACTTCTCTAGAATCCATAGCAAGGCATCATCCATACGCTATAGTTATTCTTATACATAGCTCATTTAGCACAAACAATGGCATGATGTTACAAGAAGCATTGGAATCAAACATGAAATTATGGATGATCAATCCACTAATTACAAAAGTGGTATAGAATGGGTTAGCATCCATTTGGCTCTCTACTAGTGTTATCCCCATGTACAATTCCCAAGTGTTTCTTGAAATATTCCAAATCATTCTTTTTTTCTTTGGGGGGATTGAAAAGAGGATATGCCTCAATAATTTCACTGGTAGTAACATTTTCTATGAATCTTACGTATTCAAAATCTCTCTATCTATGATTTGGGATCCTAAGCAGCTCCATACAAGGTATTGTGACCTTTAGCTAACTTAGTACATGAGCAATGCCATAAACATTATATTTGGACAATGGAGTATTAATGGGTAAACTTGTAACATTTTCATCCAAAATATATCCTTCTAGTGCTAAGGCTATAGAAATAGGAGGTACAATACTTTTGACTTCACTCTTCAATGGAGACTTCCTAGGCTCATCCTTCTTAGAATACTAGATAGAAAAGGGGTCCGATTCTTAGCATGGGCAGCTCTTGGTTTAGCATGATAGGGCATAAGACTAGTCTTAGTAGGATTTTAGACCTCCTTAGTTCTAAAGGTTACTTTCTCTTTGGTATCTACCCTAGGAGTAGGGACACCTTCATCCTTTGGGGGATTATTCTAGTCCTTACTTAGATTATACTCCTTTTCTTGGGCAATGGAAACATGAATCATCATCTTTTGGTCCTCAATTGATGGGGGAGATCCTTCATACTTCTCTTTCATCATTGATCTTAGGAATTCAAAATCATGAGCTGAGAACTCATACTCATACATCATATTAATTTTATAGAAAAATTTTGGGGATAGAGTTCTTACCTTCTCCCATGCATCCTAGAATGCTCAAGTAGTGGTATCACCCATTAGTTCTGTAGATGGAGATAAATCTAATTTACTCATTTCATAAAAAATGAAAGTGAAATTATCATAGTATAGAGTGTCCTCATAGTCTGGGATTGATAGGGTACCTACCCCTTTTCCCCCAAAGATGTAACTCTCTAGTTCATAGAAATCTACTATGTAAATATCATCTTCATCAGATGCAGCTTCAGAACCAACCACCTCTAAACATCCCTCAAAAGTTATGCTATATGGGGGGTGAGGGAGGAAACATTTATCACACCAGTCATTATCAACATCAACTATGTTAATATTTGTGGCCAAAGGATTTGGCACATCCCTTCCAGCCCCTTGAGTTTGATTCCTATCATCCCTTGCTAGCCCCTTTACTTTTTCATTATTTATATTTTGGAAAGGTGGCCTACCTTAACCTTGATCTTAGGGATAATTTTTATCCTCTCTCTTATGCTCCCTCCTATCATCATGATTAGAGGTACCCTGGGATAATCCCTTCTCAATTCTAGCCAACTTGTAAGAGATTTCCTTAATGGAAATGATCAGGGTCTTCACTGTCTCTTCCAGGTCCACTCCTTTGTGGGAGGCTTGTGTTTTCTCAAGGTTTACTAGCTTGACATCAACCCTTTTATTCAAAGGCTTACCCATAGCTTTGATGTTATTTTCTATTTGGATAGCCAAATTGAAATCCATCCTCATATTTATGGGAGCTTATATTTAAGATAATATGCCACTTTTTTGTCAAATGCATCACAATAATTAATTATGGAAGTGGCACCACTGGGCCTGATATCCTCAAGAAACCTCCTCAACACCTTAATGAACCTTTAATTGAAATATTTTACACATTCATTGGGGTTATTTTTGAGGTTCTTGAATTTGGCAAACATGAATTGGAGATCTATACTCTCACCAAACTACATCTTGAATGCATCAATAATTACTTTCCAAGTATCTATAGATCTATCAGGGATGAATTTGAACCACTCCCAAGCTTCTTCCTCAAGTGTGTTGACAATGACATTTATTCACACATCCTCTAAGTCAATCTCATAATCTTCAATAATATTTAAAAAGGCTTTTAGATACTACTCTCTAGACATCATATTATTTCCCTATAACTTAGGTAGAATACTCCTAATATTGATATGGACCTCATTGGGAAAGCTAGACATACCAGTGAAATTAATGGGTCTAAACCTTGAAAACATGAATGGTCTATGTCGGTTACCCAAATCTTGATCTTCATCTCCATTATTTTCATTATCTACATTGAACATGCTCCTCTTTAAGTCATGGTCTCCTATTTTTTATTTAGATGATGAAGGAGAACCAAGCGCAAGTTGAGAATGATCATTTATTAGAGAAATATAAAGGGGGGAAATGCTTCTTTGGGGAGAAGGAGCTTGAATTTAAGGGAGTTTAGAACTATCTGAAGCACTCAAGTAACCTTCAACTAATGGGATGTTAGAGAAAAGGGGTGACTACAAAAAATAACAAATTGATCAGGTCTTGCTTTATAGCTTAAGCCTTGACCCACAACAAGTTTCCAAACTTGGGGACTTATGGAGGGATTTTCCATTTAGGGATAATCTCTTTTGAAGGATTCCTTCAAAAATAAGATCTAGTACCGTCTAAGTTTGTAGAGCTGAAGAGAGGGTTCAAAAATAAAAGAAGGTACAAATAATAGGCACTAGAACTTTAAACCTGTGATAAAACAAAGTTGACACTAGAAAGAAGAATTATAGACCAACAAAAACTAGGTATAGCCATAAAGAGAGGATAGCTTTTACACCCTAATAACACCCTTCAAAGATGTTAAATATATTCCCATTGCCAATGGTAAATGTTCTAAAGAGTATTAAGAGAATAAAATATAATAAGTACAAGCAACTCAAATTGGAATAAAAATTAGTGAAATATTTGATATTTTTTGACAACCAAGCCCGTAACAAGGGTGATAAGTCCTTGGCAATGGCACCAAAAAAGGCTTGTTGGCTCCTAGTAATGCACCACTATCACTTGACCTCACATGCCCTAAGGGTAAGAAATTAAGAAGGGGAGTGAAAGTCAAAGGTGAAGAGCCATTAATATATGTCATTGGAGCTAGGGAGGGATCAACACCTTGAAAGAACTAAATGGGGACAATGATCGGGAGAGGCCTGACAAAGGGGATGGTTAGTTCCCTACTACTTTTGGCTCTACCTAAACCAAGGTGAGAGGACTTATGGGTGGGGGTAGCTAGTTTTGGTTAATGGATTTTGGACCTTCAAACTTCATGGGGATTTTCAATTATGGAAAAGGGAATATGACCAAATCATAACTAGACTCACACACTCCACCTTGGAAGGGTTATCACACAAAATGCATGAATACTTGAGTCATATGAAAGCTACTTAAGATAGATGGGAAAATGTCTATAATATTCAATGTGGAAATTTTTATTGAATTACAAGGGGTAAGTGAGGACTAAAGTGCTAGGATTTTGAGCATATAAAGTGAATTAACTTTAGGTGAATAATGTATAGTGCATTCATCAGGAAGGAAACACTTATGGTATGCTAGTTGTATGTTGTATGCAGGGTAGAATAGCATAGGATAATGTTTACAAGAAAAGTTTGATGAAAGGATGTGGAGGGATAATAACTAAATATGGATGGGTTCACATAATCATGATATCTCCTTTATCAATAAATTCTTGCTTAATTCTTAAAATATCTAGGAAGAAATTACTCACATGTGGTCCTTGAAAGATTACAAGCAACACTACAGGTTACCTTCTAAGAATTATTTCTTGTTGCATCTATGAGCCCAGGATTACCCTTAAAAAGGATATCAATGCTTCATTCCCTAAAATTTAAAACATAAAGGATTTTATGTTCTGGTTGCACCTTCCAAATGACTACCATAAAGAAACATACACTAGACAACCAATCTATTTAGCTTGTGAAAAGAAACACTGCATTTGAAAAATAAGACAGAATGGAAACCATGAACATATTTTATTCATTTACTAGAAAAATATTTATCATAATACATGTATTTAACATTATATATCATAAGACACTCTACATAAATGACTTTGTAATAAGGGAATATCATAGATGATCTCAAAGCTTGCCAACGATTTTACAAATGAAATCAATTTGGCACTAGGGCACTACACAGGGATGACTCTCTGAGCTGTTCTCTTTTACACTCAAATTTTTAGTCAACATCTGTAGAGGGACAAACACCCTTTACTTATACAATTCCATAATCATACTTGGCATATTCTATAAAGATATTCCAGCTGGAAGATTCTTTCATGGGCCTGGAGTTGGTTGTAACAAACTTGATTCTTTAAACCTGTAAGTCTGCTCTCATGATGATGAAGGATATGATTTCTCACTATATAAGAATATTTATAGTTATATACATGTAAAATAATCTAGAAGGGATAAAACAAAAATTTGTCAACTTGTGCAAAAAAAAAAAATGTTCTTTCCTTAAACAAAACAAACTCGAAAAGGGACATGCCACTACTGGACAAAATATAAAAGTTCCTCAAAAGGAAAGAGACAAAAAGGAGAAAAGGATAAGAAGAGAAAGAGATTTATGAGATGATTCCATTTTTGGGAATGAAACTATGGGTATCTGATCATGATGTATACTCCATATCGATGACTGCATCATTTTCCAGCTTGTCTTTGTGTGTAACAAACTTCTTAATCATATTAGTAAGGATCATTTTATTTGGGCCCATTTGGTACTTGAATTTGGCATCATATTCCTCTAAAAAATTGTTGGTTCTCTGGAACACTCCTTGTTTCTTTCATATCAATACCTCTAGCTTCATGAGGTGCATCGATGAGATCCTTCAGAGCCTTCTCCAATAGTTCTTTTGTCAGGTCCACCACACCATCGATCCTCAACATTTCTCTTAGAGTGGCCTCAATATTTGCTCTCATAGTCTTGAGAGATTATTCTTCTTATTTTAAATCAAAAGCACCATCTTTGAGCATGATGAGCCTATGCTTTATGGCTAATTAGTACTCTCTGGGCATTTTAATATTACCTAGAGAGATAATGTTTCCTATGATTAAAATATCCTTACCCATTTTACATATTTCATCTATTTTGGGCCTAATTTCCTCCCAAATTTTGATATCAACATCATAAATAGATGCTAGTTAGATACACTCTCCTAACCTATCTATCTCATCATCTAGCCATTCAATAGTTGTATGGATTATTTCTTAGCCTTGGGCTATCAAGTTTTGTTGCCAATATTTTGTCACCCATCCTCTGATCTTTAAATCTTCACCACGGGGGATGTCTAGTGTTCTAAGAGGGATATGGGAAAGTTCAAGAGCTTGGATGGTGGTTAGAGCCACCACCTAGGGTTCACTCAGTAACTTTTACAAGTACTAGATCATAGCTTGATTTTCCACCTTTAATTCCTTCAGGGTGGCTTTATCTTTATCCATTCTATACATCATCATGTTGGCTAGGAATTGTGAAGTATGATTTAATTCCTTCATTGATAGCTCCCCAAGAATATAACTATATATGGAATATTTTTCCATGGGAGTATCCTTTTTCAGTGCTTCCAAAAGAGGAATGGCTACTTCAACACTTCTTTCCCTTATGTCAGTGAATATCGTTCTGACATGCATTGTAGCCTTCTTTGGGGGTTTGGCCTTTTGATTTTGAATAATATAGACTATATCAATATCCCCTAATTTGCTCATCACATCCTTCTTTTCCTTCACTTGGTCTAAAATCTAAAGAATGGGCCTAGTTTGGAAACCTGCCAAAGTTGTGGATGCTAAAGATGGCATTATAGTAGTGATGAGTGGTGCCAGTGGGGAAGCAGTTGCTAAGAATGTCTCTATTTTAGGAGGATGGTTTAACACAAATTTTTGAGTGTCTTTATCACTTCCCTGCTCTTCTTTTTCCTTCTCTGGGACTGGCTCAACTTGTTCCAAAACTTCAAAATTTGACCCAAGCTGGTGAGACTCCATGCACAATTTGTCAATGGAACTCCCTTTTTCTATGTGTTGGATGGAGGATAGAACAATGGCTTCTCCTTCCATAACACCCTGGGTCATTGGGTCTATAGAGGCAATGGTGACTTCTTTATTGCATTTAGGTGACTCTTTACCAATCATGGCCTTAAAACCCTTATTCTTCTCTGGGTCATGCACCTTGATGGTGGGGAGAATCCATCAAGGGATTTTGTTTGAAGTATAATCCTTTGGGGCAATCTCCTTGACGTCTTTATTGACCTTTGAAGTTATAGGGGTGCCCATTTGTAGGCTTGATCCCTCTTCTCCTATTTTATCTTTCTCTTGTTCTCCCACCTTTTTGCTACTAGTGGGGGATTTAATGTCATCCCCAGGTTCACCTTGATCCCCATTGTCTTGCTTTGGGGTGTCCTTGACTTCATTGACTTTGTCTTGCCTAGGTGACTGAGAAATAACATCTTAGACAAATGCATCTATTTCTAAGGAGTGGATCTCTTTTTCAGTAGGGGATTCTACTTGGGAAGCCACCTTAGCACCAACCTTCACAACATCATCAAAAGATAGATGATCATCTGAAGTCTTAAACCTTTCCTCATCACCTTGTCCTTTTTCTATTGTAGGTTCCCCTTCTATAAATGATCCTTCCATCAATATTTTTGAAGGGGAGTGATGTTTCTCCCTATGGGTCCTCTGCTTAGTTCTCACCTTAGGGGGAGTGAAGGCATGATATTTTTTCATTACCTCAACTATCGGCCTTTATTCATCTGAGTCCTCCCCCTCACTCATATCCCTAAACCTCTACATGTATGAAGCTTGATCTTATTTTTTCTTTGGGGGGCACTCCTCGATGATTGGGTCTTTGAAGAGAACTATCCTTTTCTTGATCAAAGATCTTTCTAGAGGTTAGAGCATCTTCTTAGCTCTTTTTTATTTTAGTGGCTCCTCTTGTTCCTTGCCTCCTCTCTTCCTTGAATATATCTTTGGAGGAGGCTCAACTATAGCCTATTATGGAGATAGGTTAGTTGGGACTGGTGCTTGACTAGCCATGGGAGAAGCCACTGAGGGGATGGCACCCCCAGAGATTTCCTCCCTAAAATTGAAATAGGGAGGCACTAGCTAGTGTGACCTACCCTATGAGAATTTTATTCCAAGTTTTGACTAGGCTCATTATCTTTGAGAAAGATATCCCAACTTTAGATTGGGTTGTAGTCATTTTCTTGATGTCCACTAGTTTGGTGAAGTTGGTGTCTCCCAAATTTATTTTCCCTCTCCCTACTATAGATGATGATGGGGCTGAAGGGTCATCATTGTGTTAGGGAAGAATGAATTAAATTATTTCACCTCCCTTAACTCTTGGAGGGTAGGGGTGTTGTATTCCCCAAGGTTGACCCCATGCTCCTTCAACCACCTTGAGTTTTTCCTCATTATCCATGTCACTCACCTAGGGATGGAATCATTTTCTTCCTCAGTGAAATCCAATAGAGCAATGGGTCGGGATTAAATATTTCTCCTATTGTATATGGAGGAGAGCATCATCTTGTCATCAACCATATCCTTGGGGAGAGAAGTGATGTCATATGTTATGACCTCTTACACTGTTAACCTCATGTACTCCCATTTTATGATATCTTCTTTGGTGGTGCAATTAGACCACAAGTATTCATAGTGGGAATGATTCCATACCACATTTGTCACCATATTTATTAACCATATGATTTCATAATTAGATTGGGGTAGGATCTTACCAAGTGTGTACAAACTCATTTCTAGTTCTAACCCCTTTGCCTTGGCCATAGAAGGGCATGAATATAAACTAATCACCAAAAAAAACTTGAAAGGCTTATTTATCTTTTTTAATGCAATCATTTCATGTAGTGGTAGCATCTACTTGCATAGCTCCATTATTTCCAATCTATCATCTAGGTATCTGGGCAATTAGAATGGGCATCTAGAATACCCACTCACCCTGATGTATGTAAATGTTTTGAACTAAATATAGGTGACACCAAACTTATCAATTACCTACTTGGATATTACAAACATTCTATTCAAGCTCCTTAGGGGGTAGAATACACTCATCATGGGGTTGAATAAGTAGTTATGCACCTTTCAAAAATAGTTCTTAGACCCTTCCAAGGTTACCTCAGGATATATTTTAGAAATCCTCATCCCTATGGGGTTTCTGGTAAGTCCCTAGAAAACCCTATTGTGTACCAAACTATACATCAGGTAGGAAGGCATATAAAATATACCTTAAAATTTATCTTTGGAGGTGATGGATACTTGAAGGCACATTATTTATGTATACAAATTATCATTAAGGATGGTGGCCCAGTTGATTCTCTTCTTACCCTCCAGTACTTATAGCATGATTAAAAACATCAATGCTTTAAACTTCTCAACAGTGGGTAGCCCATAAATTCTAGTGGCCATGGATATAACATAATGAGGAAACTCATTAAATTTTTCCAAGTTAAAGTTCTTCAACATTCTTGAGACCTTGATTATCTTCTTAGTCAACCAACATGAGTTTACTACCTCCTAAATGGATTTTTCATCATTGTCAGTGTATTGTTGGCATTCCTCGATGCTAAGTGTGATGCTTTTTAGTTGAGGGGGAATGCTAAGCATGGTGTTGAGGGCCTCTAGAGTAAAAGAGCATAATATTGAAAGAATACTATCAATGATAGTTCTGGTATCTAGTTGATATGCTTGAGCACATGCTATGATGAGCTTTGGGTATGGATCATCTAAGGGAAACACTATTGCTAGTGTGATGTAGCTCATGCCAACATTGGTAATTACTTGTGGGTGGTTGGGGTCTTTCCAAACATTCGCCAGTGCCCCAAAATCCAAATTCATAACATTAGTGTCCTTAATTGAATCCAATATTGATACGATGCTTCCCTTAGATGTTGTTAAAGTAGCTACCATTGGTAGTAGTTAAGGATGCACATAGGTGGAAGTAGAAATCCTTTACAACTTGTACTCTGATTCACTATATTCACATCATTATTCACTTTGGCACACTTAGTCACTTGGATGAAAAAATATTTATCTCTAAATGTGAAAGGTAAGTTCAAATGAAGAATAACACTTAATTATAATCCCTTACATTTTAGAATTAGGGTTAACATTAATGCTTTAAGATAAGGTGGAAAATTAGCACCTAACCCCATTAATTTCTTCAACCTCATTTTAAAATATATGGAAAATGAAAGGCCTTCCCTTGTACACTAAGTAACCACTCTTTCACAATACATGGCAAAATATGAGTGAATCATAGATTAAAAAAACTCCTATTCAGGTCTTCAAGGATTTCCTAACATTTTTTACATGTTATGACATTTTGGTGCTTTAGGATAAAAAGTATTGATTCCTCATTGAAACCAAGGGCACAACCTTCAATGATCCTTATTTTGAAAAAAACTCAAGCATTCAGGCCTTTAGGGACCTTTTGGAAAATGTCCATAAAATCAAGTGAGGCAATTTCCAAAAAGGTCCCGAAGTTAACAAGCACTTGAGCACCTCCATGTGGCATGAATAATTTTATTATTAAAAATAGACATCTAGGCCCTGGGGATTTTTAGCACCATGTCCACAAAAATGCAAGTGGGGTAATTTATTAAATAGGCTCGAAACATATGAGGTCCTGATGTTCTACCTAGTGTCCAAATCAAAAAAGAAACTGGGATCGTGACCACTTTCTTCACTTATACCAACTTCCTTAAAAAGGAGAGGAATGTAAAATCCTCACATCTCTCAAATATCACTCTTAGGGGGGGATACCTTAAGTCAAATACATATTTTTCATTTGGTTCATTGGACTATTCCTCACCTTAATCACCAAAATTCATAAGTGTAGCATGCTATTTTTATATGGGACACTGACATAATTCCTCTTTTGAGCACAAAGGATCCAAGATTTAGAAAAAGACTTGGTTACACCCTCAATTATTTACTATAGACTCTCATTCCATATAATCCTTTCTCCACATGTGGTTAATTTTTAAATCTTTCTCGATCCTTCCTTAGGTATTTTTTTAATCTTCGAGAGATGTCCCTCTAAACTCATCTAACCAAGATAACATACATGATTGCTCAAATTACATGCCCCAAGATTTCCTCCTAATGAGGAATGTAGGAAAATAAGAAATTGAAGATCTATTAACTCTGGTATAGGGCATATCTCATAAAAATACCCAAGTTTCTATAGCACAATTTTGGGCACTAACACTTGTTACATAGAATGGGACTAGTCTGCAAACTTGAGGTGATTGGATATTTAAATCAACTCCAAACTTGAAAAAAAGTATGGATGACGTGTGAGAGGGGAGTATAAGACCTTTTTAATCAATCTTAGTAGTTGAATTTTATGGACTTATCCAAACCAAAGAAAAACCTATAGGGTGCATAAATTAGCAAGCAAATTAGATAGGTGAACTTCTTAGGAATGGTTCATAAAGAAAAAGGCACCATTATTATACAATAAAACATCAAATGGAAATTTACTAAGTGTAGAAAACAACCCTAGGATTAATTTTCTTGAAACTTCCCCTTTTGGTCATACTAAGCATAAACCTAAAGACCATTTTTGCTTGCCAAGCCTAGTAAAAGGAGAGAGAAGAATTTTTCTTCATTTATTTAAGCCTATTATCAAAATTATCACTAGAATAAGTGTTTGGAAGGCCAAAAGACACTATTAAAATGTCTTTATCTATAAGAGTTTGTACAATTCTATACACCTCATTAAATGCTCATTTTTTCTAATAAAATTATCTTTTCTTCTAAAGAACCTACCACTTTTTAGTTATAACATTTAATTAAGACTTATTATGACACATGAGGTGTGACATCACATTTTTAAACCTTCACATTTCCTAAGGATTCTTTACAACTCATTTAATGCTCTATTTTGACCCTTAGAATGACTCAAAAACACATAAATATTAAAGACCAAGACCAAGGCTAATGTGATGTGACATTAAATGAGATAAAATAACTTATAATACACCCCATTATAAAATATTAGACTCATAAAACATATAAAAATCAAGTTTTTACCTATAGGGGTCCCAATTTGACCTGTAAGGTCAAATTTGGTCAACAATGTTCTTTGATGGTTCAAGGAATAAGCATGGAGTAGGGGATGGTGTCATGTTAATATCCCATTAAAATGATCAGTACTTATCTTAATATAGGTTCCAATTTAGTTGTTCCTCTAATGTAGTAGAATATGAAGGTCTCAATCATGGCCCTATATGGGATAACAAGAGAGGAATTAAGTAATTATAGGTTTATGGGGATGGTGAATTAGTTGTACACCAAGTCAGGATCTAGAATACCAATAATAACCCATTAATGAAGTCTTATAATCATAGAGTATGGGACCTGATTGAAAATTTTGAGGCCTTAGACATATAATTAGTACCAAGAGGGCAAAATCAATATATTGATAGACTAGCAGCTGTGGGGGCTCATTTTGACATCCCCAATGAATTGAAAAGGACCAAGGTGTAACCACATGTCAAAGTGGTAATAATACCATCAGTTCAAGATATTGAATCTCATTGGTAGGTCTTTGAAAATGACTAACATATTTCATGTTTATTACATCAAGAAGCAAAGTTCTCCTCCCTCAACCAAGACAAATTACAACATCCATATGGGGAGTAGATTGTTTAATTAAGGTTCAATAAGCTTCCTAAAGGGATAGTCACCCTAGAAGGTCTCTTTCATGAAGAGGACCATATGAGAAAAGATAAAGTAGTAATGTCAACTAAGGAAGAAAACTATGAGAGGGTTCTTATCCTTGAAGATAATGTCCTCAAGCTTAGAAAGGTAGGCACTAAAGCCAAGAGGCACACTTTCATAAAACTTTGTAAGGAATATGTAGACATCTTTTCTTGGAAACATAGAAACTTAAGGGGATTTGACCCTAAGTTTACCCAACACACCATAGATCTAGAGGCTAATGTCAAACCTATCAGGTAGAAGCAAAGGCCCATAAACCCCAAGATTGAGGAGGTCATGAGAAAGGAATTGACCAAACTTGTTGAATCTAGGATCATATTCCCAATTAAGCACTCATCATGGGTAGCTAATATAGTACCTATCAAGAAAAATAATGGTTAAATCAATCTATGTGTAGAATTTAAGGACCTCAATAGAGTCTCTTTAAAAAGTCATTACCCTCTACCATCTATGGAGCAACTCCTGTAGGTAGTTGTTGGTTCAGAATACTTCTCTCTCTTAGAAATCAAAGTAACCAAGATGGTTGAGGCAAGGGATTATGTGAACACATGCTAGATGACCCCTAGGAAGACAAGGAAGCTATCTTATTAACCCAAGACAACTCATAAGTAGGTTCTCCTCTATTTCAAAAGAGCTAGCTTCAATATATGACTCACTTCTTGGCAATAGGAGAATGTCCCCAAATATTGAACTGAGCCAAAATAAGGTACTTCAAGCTTTAATCCATACCTTATGCATTGATATATGGATTCCTTTTTAGAAGGGACCTCAATGGGGTACTATTTAGATGCATAAATGATGACCAAGTGACCAAGATCTTGGAGTTATCCCATGATGGACTAGTAGGAGGTCATTTTACACCTAGAACCACAACAACAAAGATAATGAGGGCTGGTTATTATTGGCCCAATATTTTCAAAGATGCTCATGCATGGGTTAAAAAATGCCCAAAGTGTGCTCTTTGTGTAGGAAAATAAAAAATGATAGCCCTTCCACTCAATCCTACTCAAGTGGAATAACCCTTCATGTAATAGGGGCTAGAATTCATAAGGATGATCAATCCACCATTAAGCATAAGACATAAATGGGTTCTCATTGCTACTGGCTACTTCACCAGGTGGGTGGAAGCCATTGCTTTAAAGGAGGCTAGTGAAAGTATAATTTTTGACTTTTATGATAACTTTGTGACTAGGTTTGGTGTCTCAACCACTATAATTTTAGATATTTCATTGGTATTCCTTGGTATAAAGACAAGTGAGTGGGATCTCAAATTAGGCATCTACCTCAGCACCTCTTCCAAATACTATCCTCAAGGAAATGGACTAGCAGATTCCACAAACAATAATTTGCTAAGGATCATCAAGAGGACCATGGAAGAAAACTAGAGAACATGGCATACTAAGCCAAGGATAACCTTATGAGTTGACAAGGTGACTCCTAAGACTACCATTGGCAATTCTCGATATGTTTTTGTAGATGTAAGGGAATCCAAGTTGCCTATCTCCCTTGAGTTGTCTGCATTAGAGTTGGCCCACCAACTAGAGTTGATGGAATATGAACCCATAAATGTGAGGATGATAAAACTCATGGAGTTGGGAGAAACTAGGGACCTTTCTATGAAAACTTTGAAGTCACATCAAGCTCAAGTCAAAAAGGCCTTTAACTATAGAGCTACAGTAAGGAGCTTTAAGGAAGGGGATGTAGTCCTCAAATGGGACTCAAATAAGGCCAAACCAAGAAACCACACCAAGCAACCACACCAAGTTTGACATCTTCTAGAGTGGTCCTTATTTGATCCATAGTTGCAAGGAACAAAACACTTTTTAGCTTGCCCATTTGGATGGAGAGGTATTACCCATCCCAATCAATGAAATTCATTTAAAACCCTATTATTAGAAACATTACATCTATTATAACATATTGTATATGACTAGAGTAGCTTTTATACTTTCCTCTAAGTGCCTTGTGCATATTTATTTTCTCTTTTGTTATCCTTTTTATAAAATGACTTGGGCATTTTGTTTTTGCTTTGTTTCTTTGTTGTTTTAGGAGAGGTTTAGCTCAGTTGTAGAGGCTAATGACTCCATGCCTAATAGACTAGACAAGGCAAATGGATTAGGTTTTAAAGCATATCAGCCATGCTCCCCTATGATTCACCAAAGATGTTGGTCATTTTTGGCCCATATATCAAGATTATGTATGAATAAACTAGTTTGTTGATGGATGAACATATATATGATGAAATTTGGGCTCCCAAGAATATTGGACATGTTTTCTCATAGTTAGCCATTTTAGCTCGACCATTGTTAGGATGTCACATAGGAGCAGTTATGGACCATCCATATTTAACATTGAATATATTATCTTTGAGAGATATTGGGACCATTACAACAAATATTTTCTCTTTTTGACCTCACAAATATTTCTTGAAATTTTAGGGTCTCCATGTTTCTCATGCTTCAAGTTATAAATCTACAAAGTTGTTTAAATAATGTATTACATTTGTGCTAACATCAAAATAAATCTTAGGCATAAATCCATCTATGTTTAAATTTGATAGTCTGTGAGACATCAATCACATTATACAAGACATCAAATTATGGTCGATAGAATGTGAAATTTAAGAACAGAATGAGACAAATCCTATTGAGCTTAAATTTGATAGTCATGCAAATGTCAATGATGGTCACCCAAACATCATTTGATGGGAGTGAGGATGTAATTTTTAAGGTCATGAACTATCCATTAGATTTTAAAAAGTGGCTCCTAGTAGATCAATAGTTGGTATTTGATCAAGCTTTTAGATCTTACGATGAGCAGAGGTTAAAGGGTGAGTGAATCTTAAGAGTAAATGTGTGCATGACAACTAGAAAAAGATCAAAAAGCCATGAGCCTTTATATAGATTGAAATTGATAGAGCAAGTTGAGTCAATATGTTAATGAGCTAAGTCATATTTTGACAACCAATCAGATTAAATATGTGCCTAGGATTCTTGATAGAGCTTAAGGATCCATTTTTGACCATGAACGATAAGGCTTTGTAGGGTCTTCTTGATGACATTAGAACTAGTTCAAATGCTAGGGAGTAGTCTAGCTAATTTAGTAGGATATGAAGAACATGAGGGACCGCTATTAGATCTAAGTGTGATCTTTGTGTTTGATAAATTGTGGCTTACAGGGTTCTTTCTCATGACTGGTTCATCATTTTTAAAGAAAGATATATGTTTGATGAACTCTTGGATCCTATATAGTTAAAGTAGGCCTATTTATACCTACTTAGGTCTAGGAAAAAGGCTATGGTCTATAGTTATACATTAATATGGATAAGTATAGGAAAACCAATGACCTTAGATTGGTTTTTCATCCATAAATGGGACCTATAACCCAAACATGGAAATATAATGGATAAGTCATTAATACATAGGGTATTTATCCTTCAACATGTCTATTTCTTTGAAAAATAACCACTTAAAATGAAAAAGCCATGTTTATATAAAATCCATGAATATTAAGGTTTTGCATTCAAGCAAGGGATAACATGATGAGTCAAAAAAAGAGTATAGTATTAGGAACTATGGTTAGGAGCATTCAATGCATCCTTGGAACTGTTGGATACTTTTTCACTCAACAAGCCATGAGTAGCATCCTAATTGATAAAAAAGGTGGAGAGGTTTTCATCAGCAAAAGGGCAAGAGGTGGTAATTTAATCTCATTAATGACCTAGTAAAAAGTGTTATTTTTTTAATGGCATATACCTATCTCTTCTCTCTCTTCTCCTATATATCCTAGCCTCATTCCCATTGAATGGGTTCTCAGCTTTTACAAATTTTTATTCTTTCTAGGACAAGGATACTCATTTAAACTCTTACAAGAGTGTGTTCATTTGATATGGTTAAACCCTATCAAAATAGTGTAAGAACCACCTTTTGAATTAATAGGATCAACTCTTTGCCTATCTCTTATCTTTAAATAATGCTTAGTAAGCTTCTATATGATAAATTTTTGAAGGAGATTCTTCCTAGTTTGTTGTCCTTCTGCTTGTCTCTTTTGAAGGTGTTTTCAAACTAACTTGCAGGTCTAGATTAGTGTTCTATTTGGAACCTCTTCCATGAAATATTCATGAAAATAGTGAGATTGTGAGATTGAGTGAGCCATAGTTATCTTTTTTTAGTCTAGTGTGTGTTCAATCTTATGTGAGAATCCATTTAACTTTGGTGTAACAACCCTTTATATTTTTGAGGATCCCTTAACCATCTTTCTAACCCTTTTCCCTATGAAGAATTAGTTTAGCATTAAGTTTTTGGTGATCATGAATAGGAATCCAACCTTCTTCAGAGGTTCAAGCCCATCATAGAATACCCATAGTGTGGGGTTGTTCCCATTGTATAGCTCAATTGGAGAGAGCCTTACCAACCTCTCTAAGGGTGTAAATTGAGCCTATAACAAGAACCTAGATGAGAATGTTTAAATCTTGAACATTCCCTTTGGTGTTTGAAAGGAACTTAGATGGTTTATTTGATTGTTTTATGAATGTTTTTCAAAGTTTTTGTAAACTAAAGTCAAGGGTCCAATAATTCACTAAACTTTTCAAATTGGTGCTTAAAACTTACACTTCACTTAAAGTTCAAGTTTTCAAAAGTGTTGTTTTATGCAAATCATCTATTGCTTGTTAGATTGTTTGAGTAAGAAGAATTATGTGTATATGGTCTCCCCCCATCCCTTATAAGCAACTCAAGTGACTAAAATCACCTTTTCATTATGATGTGCCTTTGTCCAAGGCATGAAAAGGAAGTTGTCTAGGCTCTCCCCAAAACTCAATGTTTTGGGTGTTTTAAAAATAACCTCTAAATCCTTTTCAATTAGATTATTTATTTTTATGCATTTGGCTTATGGAGGGGAGGTCATTTCCTCTTCATGAGTTATTTAGAGAATATTTGACCCAAGGATTCATCTCCCAAAATTGACTTCAACCCCTATCCATATGGGGCATATAAATTGGTATCCCCTGCTAGGATTTTTGTTTGAGTGGTTAAGTAAACTCCATTAGTGGTAAGCTGGCATGGAATATATGATCAATCATGAAATCACAATACATTGAGAAATTGATATATGTAATGGTTTTGAAAATGAAAATACCTTTTCTAAATAATCTAATTGATGTGGATCTAATTTATTTATTGCATCTCTAGTGTTAGCCATGTCTGGGACCATCTAAACGATCATAAATTATAAGTTTTAGACAACCCCACTTGTCATGGAGTATTAATGATGTAGGGTGAGTACCCTGAAGGTCCATATTACTATATAATATATTGGGAGAAGGGGGTGTAAAATAACCTACCAATTCATGTGATTTTATTTTTGGATTAAAAATTTAATTCCTTATAAGAGCACGTATAAAGATGGATTTTAACAATACAAAGTAACCCTGTTAGTTTAAGGCTTAGGATGATTTACTTAGTTATATTTGGTCTTTTAGTATTTTCTTACTTGGTCTTGATTTGAATCAAAAATTTATTATAAACACATGTCATAACCAAACACATTATCCACCATTTATTGAATAAGGAGGCATTACGTTAGTCAAATCCAAATCATCTTTGCCTTGTTCAAATTCTCATCTTAAACATTATTTTTGTATTGTCTAAACAACATAGTTATGTTTCCCTTTTGAGTATAAAATGCTTTCCAAAATATTTAAGTTCTTGATTGAAAATTCAAATTTGGAATTGCACCTTTCTATGTTTTAGATTAACATGTTAATTGGTTTTACCATTTGTACTTGACTTGAGTTGACTTGAGTTGAATTTACCATTTGGATTGAAAGCTATTTATAGACTCATCATCATTTGATCATTTTGAACGGTGGTCATTAGTGTATTTCTCACACTCTAAGTTCTAAAATACATTTTATTCTACCTCATATTACCATATGGTGGTATTGTGCTACCCATTTGGATCTAGTTTTATACTTAGGAATTATTGCATGTTTTCACATCTTAAGTTTCTTGGTTTGCATTGTCACCTTCCTAATCCAAAGGGATTTATTCTAATTTCATAGTAGAAACTCATCAAATTTAAACTGAGATATCTTTCAACCTACATTTGGTGTATTAGTTTACACTTAGGTCTTTGAGTTATCA
The DNA here is from genome assembly GCA_037957365.1 of Torreya grandis. Classification (NCBI taxonomy): domain Eukaryota; kingdom Viridiplantae; phylum Streptophyta; class Pinopsida; order Cupressales; family Taxaceae; genus Torreya; species Torreya grandis. The sequence goes on from JARHVA010000178.1 coordinate 4,087,650, forward strand.
TATCCTCTTCTAATTGATATGATTTTGACCCTACCCAAGGTCGAGTAAATTAATGAACACAATCCTATAATTGTGTGAAACTACACATCCTCATTTTTATTATAGTCTCTTTGTGCCTTGTCACTAATTTAGAAAATATCAAAACACATACCTTGTTTAAATGTTTGTAGAACATTTTCCAAATATTTCCAAACATAAAGAACAAACCATTTTAAACATGACTCAAAGGTACACTCATAGTGGAGACTCTTATGGCCCTAAATATTAGGAAGATAATTATTATGATGGTCAAGAAAATTTTATGGTCTTTGAAGACATTCTCATAACTGTAGGATTTGAGGAAGACTTTTTAGAATATAAACCCCAAGAGGACAAGGATGAAGCCCTTCTGAGGTTGATTGAATATGGTGCTAGACTACCCTCATAATTTCCTATGGAAAAATTGCATACTTTGGTGAGAGAAGGAGAGCAATAATGAGAACAATACTTCAAAAATGTTGCAAAAACAAACTTACCTTATTTTATCAATGGTAAAGAAATACTTATAGAGCCAAAATCCAATGATTAAGATCTTCTCACCAAGATAAAAAAGATAATTCAATGATATACAAACCAACTTATCATGGGCTTGATAGAATCTTTAATTGCCACATCAATCCACAATGATGATTCCAAGTAACAAGGGAATGTGGTTGAACCAACACAAACTCTAGTTGAAAACATAGCAATGATAGATAAAAATGTATTAATTGAATAACCTAAATCCCAAGAGGTTTTGTAACATGATTCACTAGACACAAAGCATACATTTTTCAATCATCAAGAACCTCTTGTTCCTTTGTAGAACCAAAGATCAAAACATTTAGTACATATTGAAGAAATCATAAAAATTAATTTAGCTAGTTCATATCAACTGACATGCACAATGGAAAATAGACCATGAACTCCATAAAATGAATAGTTTACATGCAATTCAAGGAAGTAAGTTCTAAGGAATCAATGGCTTACTCAACTCAAGGAGTGAATCAAAACCAAGTCATAGATCATAGGGTATACATACCTAAAAATTTCATGTAATAATAGGGTCACATACCACCCCAATAATAATAGAAAGGGCAAATACCACCCAAATAGAATTATGTTCCACCTATGAATGCACCAAACATGGAAGAGTGGAATTCTATGAATGAGATTGTGTGATGATTGGAGACTGGAAATAAGATCAAGAAGTTCAAATTTGATGAGATATATCCATATCCATTTAATTTAAGCATTCTCAAAGTCCCCTTTTCATCTCATTTTAAAGAACCTAAATTAAACAAATATAAAGGAAAGGGTGACCCTCATGAACACATTCAATAATTCTTTGGGTTATACCAAGAGGTTGCTTATAGTAACATTTATTTGCTTCATTTTTTTTTGAAGTTTAGTAGGACAAGTTCTTTATTGGTTACTTAAGTTACCTAAGGGATTGGTTGTGAATTATAATGACTTATCTAAAAAGTTCATCAACCATTTATCATACAACATTGAACATTAATTGACCATTGTTGACTTGTGCAAAGCCAAACAACATGATGGAAAAATATTAGTAGCATATCTATAAAGGTGGAGAGCATTAGATGGTCACTTTCAACATAATTTTCTAGGAAAATAGTTGGCAAACACTTTTGCAAATAACTTACACTTTGAGGTTGCATACAATTTATGGTTTGCTTGTGCTAATTCATTTTAAGAAATCATAGACAAAGGAGTGTAGATTGATAAGGATCTTAATGCTAAGGGCCTTGTCAATATTTTCACATAGGGTCAAACATCAAATCAAACCCAATCAATGGTTTAAATGTTTACACAATAAAAATCTAAAGGTTTCAACAAGAATAATAATGTGATAGGAAATAGAGTAACTGAAACAAGACATGTACAAATAATGTAAGCCCCATCGGCCCCAAACATACAATTATCTCCCCCTTATCCACCAACCAATTTCCAAAGATAACCTTAATAGAGGACATTCCATAATTAATTTAGAGTCTTCATCAAATTAGGAGAACCTATTGAGATACTGTTTTAAAATCTCATAGTATCTAACCTAATTGTATGGCTAGTACCAAGGCCATTTACTCAAGATCAACCAAAGCTAGATTAATATAAGGGGGAAAAATGGTACAAATTCCATTATGTTATTGGTAATAGTGAATATAATTACATCCAACTGTAACACCTAATTAAATATCTAATCAAGCATGGTGAAGTTGAGATCAATATTTCCCCACAAGGCACTAATCAGGATATGGGAATCTACCAAGACCCATTTTCTTGACATAATAAATAACCACCAAAGAACTAGTAGAACTAAAGATAGAATCAATAGTATAATCAAAACCAAAATTAGGGTCAAAATTATAATCAACATGATCATAATACCCATGCTAACAACTTGGGTTACAATAACATGCCTTATGACTATAACAACACTATGGGATGCATTTTTACAACCCAAATTACCATTATTATTGATAAATCTTATGAACCATCTCATGTTCCTCATAGTATGGGACCTATTATTATAGGGTAAACACCCTCTTCCTCTAGTAAAACCATGTCAAGTTCACGTAATTCTATTATGACTACATTTTCACGGGTTACTATTTTTAGATAACATCCTTCTAATTATAATGGCTCCTCATTGACTTGAAATTGATCCAATGCAACTAGATGCCCACGAGTCACCCTCCAAATCCCTTTACCTTCATCTTCTGATTATAATGGCTCTTTTTCACCTCTATATTACAAAGTCAAAATAAAATTCTCATGAGTTACTATCCAACATCCTCTACTCTCTTCTTCCATTGAACCCAATGTGAAGCACCTTTGGATCCAAAACTGAATACTATGCTAGCCAAGGCTAAATCATCTCATCCTAATTTTGAAAATATTTATAGTCTATCAAAACAACTAAGTAAAACCCATACATATATTCCATTTTAGATCTCTTGCATACATATAAATTCCATATAACTATTTTGAATATCCTTTTGAAAGAATCAACTATTCCTAAAGATATAAATCTTGAACAGTTCTAAATACTAGTTGGATACTTGTGTTCATTTTGATAGCTTATGTTTGATCAAAAATACATGTCTACCCTAGGTCTGAGCTAGAAAAACCCATTGTATATTGATGTTATCATTTAAAATCATAAGATCAAATGGGTTCTTATAAACAATGGTTTAGGTCTAAACATAATATCTCTTAAATAGGTACAAAGATTGGGCTACACTGTAAAGGACATCCTACCAGAGATGATCACCATAAAGGTTTACAATAATGTTGAGAGGGAGTATTCTAGTATCATTTATTTACTAATCATTATTGGGTTTCTTTCTCACCACACTTTATTGTATATTGTGGACATTGATATACCTTATAACATACTTCTTGGTCATCCTTGGATCCATGAAGTACAAGTCATTCCATCCACCTTGCACTAGTGCCTTAAGTTTCATTAGGATGGGATTGAGGTTATTAATCCCATAGATCAACATCCTTATCAATATTACAAACATTTAGAGGTTGAATTATACAATTATAACTATTATCCATGTTCTAAATTCATTGAAAAGAAGAGCAATGAAATAGTTTCACATCCACCTCCATCTAGTTATATCAACCCTAGTGACTTCTCTTCTACTTTAGATGATCCATTTCTCATAAATATTGAAAAATAGGTTGTTATTGAAGATGTGGGAATTTCCACATACCATCTTAAGGAAGCCTTCCATGTTGCTAAGTTTCCAAAGTATCCAAAAACATTTGGTAAACCCAAACCTTCCAAAATCCCAACTTGATTTGGCAACAAAAGAAAGAATAATAGAAACCACCTATGGTATTTGTACCTACTACTTCACCAAAATAGGATTGAGAGACTCTCACTAAAGGAAACTGGTTATATTTTGACCACATTATTGATTTCTTTTAGAATCTAAAATATCATATCCCTAATCAGATCATGGATAATTTTGATTATATAGAAAAATGCCTTAACCTATGAGCCCAAAAAATCTTAAACATTTATCAGCAATAGTACCTAATTTAAATCATGGTCTTGGATTTATACCACCTAGGGGTGACCTCATGACTTTTGATAGTGATTCTCCTGAATTGACTAGTAATAAGACTCCTAAAAGTGACTTAGCGTCCTATTATAGCCTTTTTGATGAGCTTGTTGACTTAGATTTATTTGATCAAAATGACATTATGACCTTAACACCTCATTATTACCTTTGCCTTTTCTATTGCAAACTCATTGATTGGGACCAATAAAATTTGGTTATACATCGTGAAGAGTTTTAGAATAAAGAATCACTTGTAAAATATATGGGCCTAAGAGATAAATTGCCCATTAGTGATCACAAATAAGGATTTGATTTTTAATTAGATCCTTCTACCTAATTTTGAGAGTAGGTAAATGTTTTTGGTCATAACAAAGATAATACATTGATATCTTTAGGTGAAAATATGTTTGAGGCACTCGTTGATCAGGGAAAAAGTAAAGAAAAAGACAAGCCCTTGAGTGAAAACTAGTTTTAGGCACTCTTAGATGGGAAAGTTTGCTCATCCCTAAAATATTCTCAAGGTCCATCAAGTCCTAGGTCTATAGCTAGTACAAGCATCTCTTCATAATAATAATAAATGTTTGAGCATCTCATTCTTGAGTTTCTAGATTTTTTTGTAACTTGGCCATTACTTGAGATGGTTCAGATTCATCACACTATCTATATCTTTAGGAGTAACAAGAAATTATAGTAGAAGAAGATGATCATGATCACACCTTACCTACTATTCTTGAAGATGTATCCACACTTCTTGTAGAAAACATAGTTAAAGTGTGCCTGGGAATATATGATGATCCCAAAATTGTTTATCTTGGAGCTTCCCTTACTAAAGCATAACATGAACACATGATATCCATTTTGATGGATTTTATTGACATTTTTGCATGGTCTTATTCAAACATACCAGGCTTAGACCCTCACTTGGTAGTGCATCGCCTTATTGTCCATCCAGATGCTAAGGTAGCTAAATAAAAATTGAGGATGATGCATCTATGTATCACCCTCTTGGTAAAAGCTAAATTGGATAAATTATTAGGATTGGGCTTCATCAAAATACTAGACTATTCCAAATGGATATCAAACATAGTTCTTGTTTCTATACAATTTTTTCTTTCACATTCAAAAAGGAATTAAGAAACTAAGAGAAATGGTCTAAGGCTTGTATGTACTTGGATATAGTCTTGCGCACCAAATTCAGACGATGGAAGGAACTCCTCTTTGGTTGTGGAGGATGACACCTATAGAGAAATGAGAATAAAAAAAGAAGGCGTTAGATGAGGAGATGGTGGGCTGCCAAGCAAAAGCTTGCTCCCAAAAGCAAAAGCTTGAGGGATGTCAACCCACTGATTGATAAAAATAATGTCTGATAAAAGGTAGAATGATAAAAGATTGAAATGATTAAAGATTGAAATAGAAATGGAAGCAAATGCTTACCTGAATGCTACTGTTGGCTTGGTCACAGTCACCGATGTCAGTTAGTCTGCCGACGTCGATTGTCAAGGTCTATTGACGTCGGTTAGTCTACCAACGTCGGTGAGGGCAGTGGTCTCTGCGGCTGGCATTGATCGGGGCAGTAGTCTTTGGACAAGGTATAGTCAAGTTTGGATGAGTTTTAGGGCTGTAGACGAGTCTGAGAAGGAGTTTAGGCCTTGTTAATGGTCTGTGCAAGGGTCTGGGCAGAGTTGTAGGGATAATGGATAGAGTATATGTTCTGAAAAGGGGGATAGAGGTGGTAAGGATATGGGAAGGCCTCTCAGCCTTTTCAGGAGGGAGTCAAGTCTGGTCTAGCTGATAGTCTAGTCTGGGGGGTGATATTACTTGGAAGCAATAACTAAAAACATAATGAAAACACAGACATAATACTTACCTGTGGCTTACAGAAGGAGTGCTACTGGTGCTTGTACCTATTGTTGATGTAGAAGACTAATGTAGAGTCCCTGTTATTGTTGTAACTGGTGCAAAGCCCTGTGAGAGAGAGAGTGAGAGGTCTGGTGGATTGAAGACTAGAAGATTGGCTGATTGTTGAAGGTTGAAAAGTAGATGATTGAAGGTCGAAGGAGCAGATTGAAAGAGTAGATGCAAAGATTGGAAAATGGGATTGAAAGATTGAAAGAGCTAATCCGCATTCTAGAAGTGAAATGTAGTTATGAAGGAAACTGACACTGGCAATATCACCAATGTCGATTGATAGTTGACTGACGTCGGCGGCTAGAAGGCAGGAAAAAGGCTAAAAATAGCCTTTTATCCATTTTCCCAACTGCCAGGTCAGTGGGTTAGGAGAAGAAATAGTTGAAGGTGGATTAATAAGCGTGGGAAATAAGTGGGATAAGGGAAATGGGGTCTTAAATCATTTAAGACTTGGCAAGGGGTAGTGGAGGAGAAGTTGGAATAGGTCATAGGGTGATAAATGAGGGTATCCAAGGGAAAGGAATCCAAAGAGAGGAGAGGTGGCATGGGTGAGGTGGCAAGGGGAGAGAGAGAATTATTAATTTAAAATAAGATAATTATTTTAAATTAATAAGACATAGGTTAGGAGTGGTTAAGTGGACCAAGGGGATGTCGACCAAGGGAATAGACACGATTTCAGTGTCTACATTTGCCTCTTTTTGTCTTGTTGGTTATTCTAGATGAACTGCAAGACAAAAACAGGAGTTAGTTGCCCCAGGTATGGGATGAGGTTGATTTCATCTTGTTGGTTGTTCAAGTGAACCGCAAGACAAAAGTGAAAGGAGGGTTGGTTGCCCCAATTATAGATGAGGTATTCCCCCTCAAAGCAGGAGTCGAGGGAAGGGAACCTAGAATCGAGTGCTGATTTGATAGAGAGTGGATGAAAAAGGGTGAAGGTGTGAGTGTGAATGCTACAAAAGTCATGATTGCACGTATACCACTTCACGGGATGGTCAGGTCAAATTATCGTAGGTCAAAGGTCGAGGAGTGCCAAAATTTAAATAATTAGGCCCCAACATTTGGTCGTAGCTGATTAGGTTATTCAATCTAAGCTAAAGCTCCAATGGTTGTCATGTTCTAGGTATCTCAGGCTCAGGAAGTGCTCCTGGAAACATGAAAATGTCACAAGTAGTGGGGATCAACTGGCTTGCGATCTTCTACTTGTGAAGGTCAAAAATAGTCTGTGCACAATTTTGCTAACCATGCGTGAGGTAGCATACATGTAAAAACAACCAAGGCAACGTCTGTCTTGGAAGTGGTCAGAGTCTGAGGAGATAGTCATGATCTCTTAGGTCAATGGTCGAGGTAGGCTGAGATAGATAGCTGGTTGAATGAATGGATGGATGAAAGAATGGCCGAGCTAACCTTAGAAGACCCCATGTCAACTGAGTGCTGCCTATATAGCCCCTATCATTAGGGCCTCAGGCCAAATGTAGTTTTCCCTAAAAGGGAGGAAGGGTCAAAGTGGTCGATGGTCTTGGTCGAGGTCAAGTCATGGTCAAAGGAGGAAAGAAGGTTTGTCTATCAGAGAAATGAACAAATGAGGGTGGTCGAGCTAACCCCAGAAGACATTGTGTCATCTGAGTGCTGCCTACATAGCCCCGGTCTTAGGGCCTCAGACCAATGTAGTTCAGGCTAGTTGACAAGTTGGTTGATGATTGGTCTGGTTGAGATTAAATGATGAAGAGAAAAAGATGTTACAGCCTTTTCCAAATGGTGTATTCTGTAACATTGGTTGATTAGTCTTTCATCCCTAGAAATTTTCCATATTTGTGATGGATGTATGCTAAAAATGAATTGAGGTCTATTTATGCTTCAACAAGTAATGGTTTATGCTTAACATAAATTGTGTGGTCGATAGTTTCCATGTGTATTGTTGTCCATAGAAACTATGTGAATGGTCTATGATGATGTAACAGGTCTGAAAATGTTGGGTTGAGTTGGTTTGGTTGGCAAATGATGTGGTTGAATGTGACCAAAGTGTAAAAGGAAGTGAAAGGCAAATTGCTCTTTCATTGACACGGACCAAAATGATAGCATATATAGGGGTTGTTAGAACCAAGAGCCCCATTCATGCACTACATCGTTGACCATGGGTTGTGTTAGAGAGGTTCACTTTGACATTAAAGTGAGCTTGAAGTCCCTTGAGTAGGTAATGTGATAGGAGGAGAGGGTAACCCATTTTAGAGCAGAGAGAACCTTGCCCCTTTTTATAGGAGACCCTGAGATGACTACAAGTCAAGTCCATGACACATTTTTTTTGGCAAATTGATCAATGCGAGAAGTCCACATAGAGATGTCATTTTCTTTGTGGTCATTTGTGAAGCTGATCGATGTGGGAAGCTTCTGAGAGAGTGCTATTTGTAGCAAGAGTTTAGTCATAGCCATCCTTCGAGGGAGTGGTCTATATTTTTGCTTTATATATATATGTGGGCTTTGAATAACTGTCCTTCGAGGGAGCAGTCTATTAGCTACAACAATAATAGTACAGTTGTCCTTCGAGGGAGCAGTCTGATTTTTGATTTTGTGACCTTGGATATTTTGACATCTCGATTTATTTTTTACAGAGTTTTGAGTCATGGACAAGACTATAAAAGTTTAAGGGCTCCCTTTTATTAAGACAAAGCATCACTACTATATAAAAGGGTTATAGAGGATTTGTTTAGGGGAATAGGGTTGAAAGGAATGAGGATTAAGAGGATGGGGATTGCTCAAGGGATGAGCTCAAGTTAAATGTCAAGTGGATGAGTACTCAACTAACAATAGCAAGGCATAAAGGGCTTGAGTTCTAATAAGTCTCTGGTCCATGCTTGTGCGTTATGATAAGGTCTGAGTTAATTTGGAGCAAACTTGTCTTTGTTTACTTCTTTCCAAATTGGTCACGTGTTGGTTGATGCTTGGTTGGTTGATATGGTCATTGATTGGTCGAGACTAGTTGAATGTTTGGTCGAGGGTCGAGTCGATGGATATTTGGTCGATGATTGGTTGAGATTGGTCGAGATTGATGATTGGGTCAATGGTTTGGTTGAATGTTTGGTTGAGATTGGGTCAATGGTTTGGTTGAGGCTTTGTTGGTTGATATGGTCGCTGATTGGTCGAGATTGGGTTGAGGCTCGGTTGAGGTCAGTTGATGCTTGTTTAGTTAAGGCATGGTTGAGGCTTGGTTTGAGGCTTAGTTAAGGTTTAAGATTAAAAGAGTGATTGATATTTGGTCGAGACTGGGTTGAAAGGTTGGTCAAGGCTTGGATGAAAGTTGAGTTCCCCCAGTGGCTAGGGAGAATGTTTAATAGATTGGTTAAGGTCAGTCGAGGCTTAGTGGTCAGATGGACTGTATTGATGTCAAATAAGGGGGTTAAAGGTGGCAAAGGGACCATAGTCTGGCGTGGAGATCCTAATTTAGGTGATGAGGTCTGAGAAGCATGGGTCGATGTTGATGATTTGTCAAAGGGGTGGTCAAGAGGATCCTTGATGAGAAGGGTATCCTTTTTCCAGTGTTGACGAATGATAGTTTTGAGGGCACAATAATGCTCAGTGTCATGTCCTGGTTGGTAATGATAGTGACAAAATTTAGAGTTGTCAAACCAAGATGGTCTTGATCTGAGAGTTGATGAGTGGGGCAGTGTTGAAAGTGTGTTGATGATATGGTCAAGAAAAATGGTGTCTTTCTCCAAGCATTAGTGAACAATAACCTTGAGGGCACAACAATGCTCAGTGTCGTGCCCAGGCATGTGATGATATGCACAAATCTGAGTGTCATCGAACTAGGGTGGTTTTGGTCTGAGAGATTGATATGGTTTAAGAGGTGGGAGATTGATGCGAGAAGACTGCAACAATCGCCGTAACATTAAGGAACCTGCTAATGGGTCTGTGTGTCTTGTTGCAATGGGGGTTGATGACTTTGGTTTGAGAGTTGTAGGAGACGTTGGTCATACCATCATTTTCATGGGTGGTGTAGCCACACGTGTAGATGGCACTTTGGTGGTGATAGGTGTTGGATGTTTTAGAGGAAATATATGTCTGATGGGTTGAGGAGGTGACTTGCCTTTGTGAAGTATGGGAGTAGGAAGCACTCCTATTAAAGTGGACGGATGCGGGCCCAAAATTGAAGGTAATGATGAAGGTGGGGGAGGAGTCCTCCAGTGTGGTTTAGTGGCCTTCCTTGGTTTGGATTGAGGGCCACCATTGTGTGAGGTGAGGTTAGATATGGGTTTGGGTTCAGATGTGGATGGAGGTGAGTGAGATGTAGCAATCTCAGGCAAAAGGCAAGAGGAAACCGTGACTGGGTCTTCCTCGGTTGAAATGGGTGAAGAGACTGGTTCTTCTCTTGATGGAGAAGAAATAGGAGAGTGTGGCTCCTCAAGAGGGTAGAGGGCAGGGATGATGGTGCCTTCTATTTGTGGTTGAGGAGTAGGCAAGGTAGGGTCCTCCATTGGTGGGAGGAAGGATGAAGGTGGGGCAAAAGGCATAGGTATGGTCAAGCCATCCCCCAATATAAGAGAGGTCGATAGAGGACTAATAGGAGAAGAGGATTCTTCTACCTATGGAAGAGGTTGGTCAGGGACAAGAGGCGAGACCGTGTTGACCGTGTGTATGTCATGCTCATAGGAGCTATCGGCCATGGTCTGGACATTGTTTTGGGTAGGCAGATGATTAGGAAAGGGTTGTTTGAAGATATCGATGTGTTGGTTGGGTGGGGCATTCAGGTTGTCCAAGACGAGATCACCCCTATCTATCATGTCTTGAATAATTTTTTTAAAGGTTCGGCAATTGTTGATGTCATGGCCGTGGACGTGATGATAGTGACATAAGTCAGCCTCCCCATACCATGCAAGGAGGGATTTTAAAGGGTTGAATTGAGGTGGTCGGATTGGAGGGAGATTGAGGACCCCCTGTTTGACAAATTTTTTCCAAAATGGAAGCATATGATTCTCCAAGCGGAGTGTATGAATGCTGGATGTACCATTGTTGGAATTGTTTGGTGATGCTTGGAGATGTAGAAGGTTGAGATTGATTGGTCATTGTCGAAGATGGTGATCTAACAACCACAGTGTTTGCCACTCCTTTGGACTTGGAGTTGGTAGAAGAAGAAGGTCTAGAAGAAGAAGGGTCATTGGCTTTTGCGTTGGTATTACGCAATTTGACCTTATCTTCTTCAATGGCACGGAGTTCAAGCTTTCAGGCCATGATGAAAGCTTCGTCAAAAGTGTAGAATGTTTGAATTCACAAGGTAGAAGAGATGTACCTGGCACATGCTCAAGAAAAGAGCTTGATGAGCTTAGGTTGAGGCAAAGAGAAGGAGAGTTGGTTAATCAAGCCTCTCCAACGAGCGACAAAATTGATTATTGATTCGTCATCAAATTGCCTGATGGAGTAGAGGTCTGTGATCGAGACTTGTTTGGTGATATTGATAGAAAAATGGTTGAGAAATAATTGGGTGAGTTGAATGAATGAAAAGATAGAATGTCTGGTAAGAGAGCTATACCAGTCAAGGGGGGGCCAGAAAATGACATGGGAAAGGTGCATAATAATAACACATCATCATGGGCTATGAGATAACAAGCATGTCTGAATGCTCGTAGGTGTTGTTGTGGGTCTTCCTTACTCTGGAAGTGAGTAAATTTAGGAAGCTCCCATTGGTTGGGGTATGGTCAGATCGGCACGGAGGGATGAATAGGTTTGTTGCAAATTTGGTCATATGAGAGGGCATTGCTTGAACAAAAAATGGAAGCTTCAAGACTAGACATTTTATCCATCAGCATTTTGATTATGTCAGTTGATGGATTGGTAGGTGGAGTGCCCCCTAGGTTGTAGGGCACTTGGAAGATACTAGAAGGGGCATACGACGTAGTTGGTTGTGCTTGTATGGGCGTAATGTATTGATAACTAGTCATTGGGATAGAAGTGGAGGCCAAGGGTGGTTACGTCATGAAAGTAGAAGGCATAAGTTGACTAGATACCACCAAAGGTAGTTGTGTGGTGGCATTGGCAAAAGGGGGGGTAGACACTCCTGCATTTATGGCTGTAAGAGTGTGTAGAGTCGAGACAATCAAGTTCTGGTATGATGTAGAACTTGGTTGAATTGCGTGTGGTGGAGGGGGTAATGAAACCCCAATGGAGGTTGGTCCAAAAATAGATGGGGAGGCCAAACTTTGCATATTGGCCAGGGTTGGGTTAATGGTTGAGGCAAAAGGCTAGGTAGCGGATGGTGTTGACATCATCGCCACTTCACCTGAAGGGTCTCACGTTTGGTTTCTTGCGAGATAGTTTTGGAGGGCTTTGACATTAAGGTCCAAGAATATTTTGAAATCTTGGTCCCCTTCAGGAACAATGGGGGTTTGAGTCAGGTTCGGTTGAGTTAGAGTTATTTTAGTCTCTGAATGGAACTCCATTATAGGACTGGTTATGGATGGGGAAGGCGGAAGCGGTTGATGTTTCACTTGGTCAAGAAGAGCCTTGGTTTGACTGCGTGTCAAAACCATTCAAGGCAAGAAAGGGTTAGGTTTCAGAAACTATGTTTTATCAGTTTCAAAAACTCAGAATGTGGTTTTGGTAGAAAACTGGTCAGGTTTTAGGTTGTTATTTTGAAAAAAAGGACTGTGACCGTGACCGACATCGATTGAAAAACTGATGTCGATGAGAACAGATGGCCGACGTCGGTCAGATAACTGATGCCAGTGAGGAAAGGTTGCCGATGTCGGTGGTAAAACCGATGCTGGTGATTGTGGTTTCCAAAAACTTAGAAAATTTGAAGATTCTTGGAAAAAAGGAAGAAAATGTCCTCACTAGCTCAAAAAACTAGATAGGAATAGAAAAATAGATGGAGAACACAAGCAGATCCTAAGCGTTAAATCCCTAGGAATAAATTATTAAGCTCATGGTGGCTTATGCCTTAAAGTGATGTTTGGGAGGTTGGTTTGTAGAATAGGTCCTAGAAGAGGTAGTCTATGGATGGTTTCAGGTATGTTTAGGTGCTCAAGAGTCTGTGTTAGGTTCCGTACATGGCCTGGTGCTAAGGAGCAAGCTCCCCTCACTTCACGATCCCAGTGATAAGCTGGTCTCGCTTAGCCAAAATATACTTTCCCTAGAGATTATCCTCTACCAGAGAACAAAGTGGGCTTTCCCCTTGGTAGTTAAGTCCAAGTGGGATTGCCGAGATGGGTAAGGTATCTGCTGGGTGATGAAATCCTAGTCGGGCCTTGTCTCAGGTAAGTTTTGATGTTTGATTTGTGCAAGTGATTTGGTTGTGTAACATAAAGTGGACTACGATTAATTCATGATGCGGTTGTTAATTACTAGATGTGGACTAAATATGCATGCAATCAGAAATGAAATGCAATTAATTTTAAGCCCAAAATGAAATATGAGTTTAGATGAAAACAAGTTGAGAAAGGGTTGAAGAGTATGACTTTTGACTAGTCTAAGATGCAAGAAAAGAAAGAAGAGTTCTATTTAATCCTGCTTATGATGTCTTTTGGAAGATAGAAGAAAGAGGTGAAAAGGAGAAACCTAATGCACCTATATGAACAGAAAGAAAAGAACCCAAGGAAGATCCTAGGGTCCCTTCACACTGGGCATTCCAGAATGTTTCTATACAATTTTCACTTTCACATTCAAAAAAAGAATTAAGAAACTAAGAGAAATGGTCTAAGGCTTGTATGTACCTAGATATAGTCTTGCGCACCAAATTCAAATGATGGAAGGAACTCCTCTTTGGTTGTGGAGGATGACACCTGTAGAGGAATGAGACTAAAACAAAGAAGGTGTTAGATGAGGAGATGGTGGGCTGCCAAGCAAAAGCTTGCTACCAAAAGCAAAAGCTTGAGGGATGTCAACCCACTGATTGATAAAAATAATGTCTGATAAAAGGTAGAATGATAAAAGATTGAAATGATTATAGACTAAAATAGAAATGGAATCAAATGCTTACCTGAATGTTACTGTCGGCCTGGTCATAGTCACCAACGTTGGTTAGTCTGCCGACGTCGGTTGTCAAGGTCTACCAACATCGGTTAGTTTGTCGACATCGGTGAGGGCAGTGGTCTCTGCAGCCAACATCGATCGGGGTAGTAGTCTTTGGACAAGGTCTGGTCGAGTCTGGATGGGTTTCAGGGCTGTAGACGGGTTTGAGAAGGAGTTTGGGCCTTGTTAATGGTCTGTGCAAGGGTCTGGGCAGAGTTGCAAGGACAATGGACAGAGTGTATGTTCTGAAAAGGGGGATAGAGGTGGTAAGGATATGGGAAGGCCTCTCAGCCTTTCCAGGAGGGAGTCAAGTCTGGTCTAGCTGATAGTCTAGTCTGGGGGGTGATATTATTTGGAAGCAATAACTGAAAACATAATGAAAACACAGACAAAATACTTACCTGTGGCTTGCAGAAGGAGTGCTACTGGTGCTTGTACCTATTGTTGATGTAGAATACTAATGCAGAGTCCCTGTTGTTGCTGTAGCTGGTGTAAAGCCCTGTGAGAGAGAGAATGAGAGGTCTAGTGGATTGAAGACTGGAAGATTGGCTGATTGTTGAAGGTTGAAAAGTGGATGATTGAAGGTCGAAGGAGTGGATTGAAAGAGCGAATGCAAAGATTGGAAAATGGGATTGAAAGATTGAAAGAGTCGATCCGCATTCTAGAAGTGAAATGTAGTTATGAAGGAAACTGATGCTGGAAATATCGCCGACGTCGGTCGACAATTGACAGATGTCAGCGGCTGAAAGGTAGGAAAAAGGCTAAAAATAGCCTTTTATCCGTTTTCCCAACTGTCGGGTCAGCGGGTCGGGGGAAGAAATGGTCGAAGGTGGATTAATAGGCATGGGAAATAAGTGGGATAATGGAAATGGGGTCTTAAATCATTTAAGACTTGGCAAGGGGTAGTGGAGGAGAAGTTGGAATAGGTCATAGGGTGATAAATGAGGGTATCCAAGGGAAAGGAATCCAAAGAGAGGAGAGGTGGCATGGGTGAGGTGGCAAGGGGAGAGAGAGAATTATTAATTTAAAATAAGATAATTATTTTAAATTAATAAGACATAGGTTAGAAGTGGTTAAGTGGACCAAGGGGACATCGACCAAGGGAGTAGACACGATATCGGTGTCTACAGTTCCAATCAGAAAGAAGCCACGGGGTATATGTCTTTGTACATATTTTAGAGATATCAACAAAGTATGCCGTAAAGATGATTTTTATCTACCCAACATTGACATGATTGTTAATTATACTGCTAGGTACAAGATGTTATCCCTCATAGATGGATTATTTGGATACAATTAGATAAAGATATCAGAAGAAGATCAACATAAGATTACATTCACCACTTTGGGGGGAAGATTCTATTACCAAGTCATGCCATTTATCTTTAAGAATGTTAGATCCATATATCAATGTGCCATGACTATCATCTTCCATGACATGATGCACAATATTGTTGACTATGTTGATGAAATAATATCAAAATCAAGAACATGTGTTAGACATCCAGACATTCTATGAAGAATCTTTGAGAGGATTTAGGAATATAAAGTTTGCCTGAATTCTAAGAAGTGTTTCTTTAGAGTCAGTTAATGGAAAATGATAGGGTTCATTTTATCACAAAGAGGTATCTAATTCAACCTTGCTAAGGTCAATGATATTTTTGAAATGCCTCCACATTCAAATCTTAATAACTTTGAAGCCTAAAAGGAAAGATCTATTTTATTCGTAGGTTCATTTCTCAATTGGCAGATAAGTGCCACCCATTTACTCATCTCTTGAAGAAATGGGTCACGTTTCATTGGGATGAATATTTTCACTTAGAATTTGTTAATCTTAAGAAATATTTGGCCAACTCACCAATTTTGAGACCACCAACACTTAAACAACCATCACTTCTTTACATATCAACAACTGAGCATACACTAGGGACACTTTTGGCCCAACATGATTATTAAGGTAAAAAACATGTAATCTATTATTTAATCCACACACTGGTGGCTTATAAACATAATTATATGCCTATTGAGAAGGCGTGTTTGGCCATGGTATTTACTTCCCAAAAGTTATGGCATTATAAGCTAAATAATAAAACTATTATCATCGCTAAGGTGGATTCCTCTAAAAAATTTATTATCCAAGGAAACTTTCACAGAATGTATGGTTAAGTGGGTCATGCTACTAAGTGAGTTTGAGGTTGAGTATCAAAATTACAAAGCTATCAAGGGGAAGGTTATTATTGATCAACTTGTAGAGGCCCTTATTGTAGACACTCAACCACTCAAATTCAACTTTTCAAATGAATCTATCATGAAAGTGGAAGAAGTGCAACATCAAATTGAATAATGGAAGATATATTTTGATGGTTCTTTCACTTCGAGAGGATTTAGAGCCAACATATTATTGATTACACTGTAAGGGTATTTGATTCCCAAAGCTTTTCACATTAATTTTCATTATACCAATAATATGGTGGAGCATGAGGCACTTATTATAGAACTTCATCATGAAATTTAGTGGGACATTAAGAATTTAAAGGTCTATGGTGATTCCCAATTGATCATCAATCAAACCAATGATCAGTACCAGACTAGAGATGACAATCTTGGTCCTTAGGAGCAAATCATGGATAATCTCAAGGTTCATTTTACATCTCTATAGTTTGAATAAGTTTTAAGGTCTAGCAATAGATCTGCTAATGCAATGGCAATAATTAGGTCTATGATATAGATCGATGGTAAAGAATATCAGTTTATGATTGAAAATATTATACAACCTACACATATTATGCTAGATTCAAAAAGGGTATGCTCCATTGCTAGTCCCAATCCCCCACCTAAACTAACTTGGTATCAAGACTATTATAATTACTTCCATGATCATGTTTTTCCACTTGACCTATCCAATAACTGATAGAAATTATTCCTTCACCATCTATCCCATTATACCCTCCTTAGAAACACACTTTTATCATAAAGGCTATGATGGAATGTTAATTTATTATTTATCTTTGAGATAATCCAAGATAGTGCTAAAGGAGGTTCATGAAGGAATGTGTGGGGCCTACACCAATGGTGTAGTATTAGCTAAAATGCTCCTCAGAATAGGCTATTATTGGACAAAAATGGAGATAGATGCTTGAAATTATGTGAGGAAGTGTGTTCTTTATCAGCAACATGGAAATTTGATACACACACATTTCTTACCCCTATAGCTGATCATAATGCCATGAATATTTTCCACACGGGGCCTTGATGTAATCAAGAAGATAAACCCAACATCTTGAGATTAACATAAACACATTTTAACTACTACTAAATACTTTACTAAGTGGATTGAGGTAATTCCTCTCACTTATGTTACTAGGAAGTAGATAGCCAAATTTATTCATTACCATATCATCTGTTGACATGGCATTCTATCATGCATTATATCCAATAATAGTAGATCCTTTGTAAATAGATATGTAAAAGACCTTTATGAAAAATTTAAAATCAAGCACAAGAAATTCATGCCATGTAACCCATAAAGCAATGGTAAACACATAAGATTACAAAGAAGATATAAAAAGTGCATTCTCCCTTGGGAGTTTGATATTGGTGATTTGTTTTTAAAGAGAACTAGAAGAACACATATGTTAAATGTAAGAAAAAAGGTAAGTTCCAACCTAATTGGTTGGGACCATATGTTATCATGGCAAACTATGGATTAGGGGCATATTGATTGGCTATTTCGAATGGTGAAGAACTTCTAGAGCCCATGAACATTATGCACCTTAAGAGGTTCTACACTTGAAAAATTCAAACCATTATCTATAAGACCCCTTACTTGGGGGAAACATGTGCTAAAGTATTTTATTCTACCATTATATCTTGGACCATTCTGTCATGGACCATATTATTTTAACCTATTCCAGACCACTTTTTTAAGAACCTTATTATTTTCATGACTTTGAATAGTGAAATATTTAGACCATTAGCACTCTAAAAACAATTTATACCACCATAAACCATCCTATTTTGGGCCATATTAAATTTTTACTATCCTCTTTTGGACCATATTTAGTCTGTACCATCCTTTGTTGGACCCTATTCATTTTGGACCATTCTCTTTGAGAACTACATTCTTTTCATGTCTTAAGGCTGTTGTAACCTGAACATATTTTATATATTGACTAATTATAATCTTGATTATGAATTATAGGTATTATGGACACATTCAATATCTATTCTACAAATTAGATCAATAGGAATAATATTTTGTAGCTTTTTCTACAAACAAGTGAACACAGCTACCATAGCATATGGTTTTTGCTTGATGCATGGTTTTTCAGATTTTAGCTCATGATACATACTTTATTTAATTTTGTTGTTTTTTGATAGGGATTATTCCTTAACATGATCCTTTATTTCACTAATTTATGAGCATGTGCCATTGCAACTAGCTTAGCTGTTATTAGAACTTCTACTCTTGGATGAGCATCTCCTTGATTAGTTAGTTCCACTTGTACATATTTTATCCCAAAAACACCAAAAACATTAGAAAATGATCCAAAAAAGAACAAAAAGATTGTCTTATGAATTTTGTATATTTTAATCTCCACGCTCTTGACATTTTACAAGCATCTTATCCTATTGGCTTGCCATTTTGCAAGACCATTATCATTTGTCCCATCTTCCCTTTTCTTCTATGACATTAATCATGTTTTTTTTGTCATCACTTTTTCTTCTATTCCACTTCCTAAGAGAGCTAAATTTGGCCTCAAGTTCATGTTGGACCATGCATCCATGGGACTATGTAGGTAGTGTCCACTTATTTTTGTACATCTAGAGTCAAATCAGCCACCCCTTTCCTTTTCTTCTCTTCCCTCATTTCTTCTACATTGTTTCCATATCATATTGGGAGCAACTTTGCATCCTTGTTCTCATTATGCTATTGTATAAAGTAATGCCTCTACTACACATGCCTGAGAAATTATTTTTGAACTACACTAACATTATTTTTATTTGATTTTTATTGGTGTTTTGTTGTGATTTTCTTGTCTCTTCATTTATTTCCTTTCTTTCCTTTGGTTGTTTCCTCTTGTTTTTGCTTGGTCTTTTATTTTCCTATTTGGTCTTGTTCTATTCTTTAATTTTTTCCAAGAACATCTTGATGGTCCATATGGATCTTGATTATTCATATCTTGATTTCATGTTATTGAGATGTTCTTGCTTTATTTTTAAAACATTCTTGTTCCTACTTGACTCCAGATTGTTCATATCTTGATTCTAAGTTTGGTTCATTTATGTTTTCTTTTTCTTTATTTTTGTTTAAATGTAAATGATTGTAACTATGGTATTGGTATTTTTTATCATTATACTTAGTTATAAAAATTCACATTTGAATCAGCTCAGCATTATTGAAATGTCATGTCATTATAAGTTCTTCATACTTATAATGCCTAATTTCATTTTGCTATAACAAACACTTTTTGCTTTGGTTCCAAGTCTCAAAATCAATGTAATTTTGATGAAAAACTCTCAAGAACACAAATAAAACTAGGTACTTATGGATTATCATGCACATACTCAATGTGAGATGTGCATCTCTTAGCATACATCATGAGTCTAATCGAACACTGGTCAGTTTTCTTCATTCCTCATTCCATTCTTTCCCACTTTTGGGTGAACTAAATTGGCTTGAGGTCCATTTAGACTATGTAGGAAATGCTTGATACATGATGTATCTTGAGTCAACTTAACGATCTTCATTCTTATTTTCATCTCTTTCATCACTTTATGCATTCTCATATGCCTGGTTTTTTGTGGATTTTATAACCATTATACCATTGCATCTACGTTTGCACTTGTTCATTTTTAATCTATATAATAGGTTATATCAGCAAGATAATTCTTTATAATTTACCCTATAGAGGCACAACATTTGGACCAACTATTGAATTAAATAGGCCCTATAGGAGTAAACCATTCTTTATCAATGATAAAAATCAGCCCTACTGGGGTAAAATTGTTTATCACACAATCAAATTCTCTCTAATGGAGCACATTATTATTTCTTATATATTTGGAGACAACATTCTAGCTTTCTTATAATTCTAAGATATATGTACTTTTCTCTCATTTTATAAATATTTTAGTGTGCAACTTATCTCAGGATTGATCAATTTCAAAGTGCATAGTTTGCACCCTAGCTTTGGGTGTGTTCAAAGTATGTCACTCTTTTTTTTAGATTATATCCTTCCCATTCTACCCATTATTGGGTCCCATTATATTTAAATTATATTTTGATCATTGATGGAATCAATGTGTGTAATCATTAGTTCATCTAGATTTAAGCTATTCCATAGGTTAATCTCACTTTCTCTCTCTTTTCGAGAGTCCATCCTTCTCTTTTATCCTAGTATGTCCTCTTGAGGGGGCATCATGGGTCATTTCTAATTTCTTATTGACAAGTATTTTATTTTAAAATATGTTACTTTTCTTGAATGTATCACTATGCCTTCTCAAATAGAGGTAAAATATAGACATCCAATTCCTAACACCATTGTGTTGAAATTGTCAATCTTACTCAAAAAATTTGAAAATGCACAATTTGGGCTAAAATCACTTAAATTCACTAAATGGTTCAATCTTGTCATATACACGTGTTGATTTAGGATAATGTATCCCTAATAGGATAATGCATTTTATATTATTATTAACTTTGATCAAATCATTTTGAGTTAAAATGATGAAAATGCATTTTGGTGCTTTGCATCACTCTTTTCTTCTAATTTCGAAGCACATGTCATGTATATGTGTTATTTTTTTGTCAAAAACATCCTAAATGGGATAACAGTCTATATGAAACTAACATTACCTTTTAATTCTTATCCAATGAAATTACAACCCAGTAATTTGATTTTTTGACCAATTTGATTAATGAAGTGCACCAATTTCCAAATAATTTCACTAAAATTAATTAATCTTACTTAGGCAAATTAGACCAAATTATGAGCTTAAGAATTCCATGAAAGTTATTGAATATTTATTTATTGGAAATTGATTCTTAGTAACTATATCATCAAGTGAACTCATTTTTAGGGTGGCATCCATAAGCCATAAATGCAACAAATATCAGGATTATGGATTCCCATGCCTCTTTAATACCCTTCCTCCCAAATAATTATGAGGATATTTATAGATTTTATTTACATAATTTGATAAATTCATGGCCACACATCTTGATCTTAAGATGCACGGTCATGATTGATCATGATAAATTTAAAAAATCTATAAATAGAAAGGCCTAGACCAATTTGATTAAGCTTAATTTATGTAAACTTATAATGTAGGATTCTCTCCATAACCTCTCTTTGTGTTGTTTATTATGATTTATTTACAATAGGATGGCATCATTAATAGCCATAGTATTGATTTTCATATCATGATCTTGGATTATACGTGGTATTCATGAGATGGTGGAGGAACTTACCTTGCACCATTGTTGAAGAATTGAGCACCAAATCAAGGGGAAAAACACATTTTGAGTCACCTATGGATGATGGAATGATCTTGGGAAGGTAATGTATGTTTTCTTTATTTCATTGAGATCTTAATTATCATTTGCATATCCAATTGAATAGGTTGGCCTAGATTATTATGTTTTTATGCATTTATTGTGTTTTTCATGACTAATTCTTATTCTAAAAATCTTTTTTAATCCATCTCTACAAGAAAAATTATCTCAATTTCTATCTCTACTGATAAAGGTTGGGTGAGATCCATTTCCATGCATGCTCTTGCATACATTATTATATTTCCTTCCATTATGTTTCTAGAGACACCAAGATATTTTTCCAAGGACTGACTAGTGGATTCCAATACCTTATCACTCTATAAATCCATCAACAAAGAATACATTTGAATCCATATTGGTATAGCAATTGGTTCAGTATGGGGATCAGATCCCCCTTTTTAGGGTTGAACAAATAGTCTAGCAAGATCATGATGTCTACTCTTAGATTCAAAAACTTTGTTTCTATTAGAAATAAAGGAGAAGCTAACTATGAAATAACCATTGATAATAAACCATAGTGAGTACTCACCATTATGTTCTTAGTTTTTTCAAATCCATGAATGTAATAAATTTAAAGTAGAACACAAACCCACAAATTTGTAGATTAGGTCATGATTTGCTTTATACAGGATTGAGTCTTCTACAATATTTTGATCAATAAAAATAATTAGCCTCGAGTTTGAATGGGGAAAGCAACCATTAACCTTAAATTTTGGGGAGTTTTTATTTGTTACCATGAGAAAAATTTTAGTTGTGGAATTTTTGGGTTTTTCAAATCCTACACATGATAATTATTTCATCAAATTGGCACAAAAAAGCATATTGTTGAGACTGAGACCAAGATGGGATCTTATTTAGTCTATGTAGGGCATCTAATTGCATTCAACCAACATTAATCCACATAAAAAGAAATCTCTAAAACCCTAGTTCATTCTCTCCCAAGCACCATTGATTGATTTTATAGACATATCCTATCAAGTGAGAGACCAAACTAGAGACATGCATTGATGTGATTTTATAGGAGAATATTTGGATTATTTTCACTAACCTAATTTACAAGATGCATGGGAAAGAATTTGTGAAATTTATAATTTTAAAAAATTAATTATTAGAGCATAAGGGACAAGGCCACACTAATGAACATAGCTGCAATGTGACCCTATCTGACCTAACACATACTTGTCCTAGAAGACCAAAGACTATATGGATAGGTCTGAAAGGAGTCTGTAGATTGAATAAGGATAAAATTGGCTAAAATATGCATGTTTGTATAATATTTGAAGTGTGAACAAGATAATTAAGGCACCCTTATAGATTGCAAGTTAAAGAAATGGAATATATACCAAATAAGCTAATGATGTCAATAATAAACATTGTCAAGCACATAATGATTAATTTTATGTGTCTACATATGCCCCCACATTATTTTATTGATAAAAAAAGTTAAATTAATAAATTAAGGATAGGTCTGATAGGAGTTTGTAGATTGAATAAAGATAACATTGGCTAAAATAGGGATGCCTATATAATATTTACAATGTTTACAAGATAATGAAGGCACCCTTATATATTGTGAGTTAGATAAATGGAAAATATACCAAATAAGGTAAGGAGATCAAGAATAAATATTTTCAAACACATAATACTTAATTTTATGTGTCTACATATGCCGCCACTATATTTTAATGATGCAATAAAGTGAAATTACTAGAGTAAGGATAGGTCTAATAGGAGTCTATAGATTGAATAAGGATAAAATTAGTTAAAATAGAGATGTTTGTATAATATTTGTAGTGTTTACAAGATAATGATGGCACATTTATAGATTAAAAATTAGAGAAATAAAAAATATACCAAATAAGATAAGGATATCAAGAATAAACATTGTCAAACACCTACTGATTAATTTTATGTATCTACATATGGCCCCACTTTATTATAGTGATGCTATAAATTGAAATTACTAGAGTAAATTAGATGCAAGCCTAAATGTGTATACACACTTTTTTATTTTAATGCAAATATTGATTATGTGAGATAAATTAGTGCTAAACCTTAAACAATGCCACTTGAAAGTTATTATTGTACATATTTAAAAATTGAAATTTGTAAAAAAATAAAAAAAACTATACACCTGAAAGCGTATGAAATATAATTTATATATAACTTGGAAATATAGAACTTATTACCCCATGTTGAATCATTATGATAAATATTTAAACCTATGATGAATTAAGAGTGATCAAGTGTCAATTTGAAAACATTTGAATGCTCTCAAGTTGTAAAGATTTCATGATCCAACCCTCATTTGACTATGTAGAGTACTTTTTAAAATATTTGAAGGGTTGAGCCACCAACTATGACTCGCTACATAGAAAAAGTGCAGCAATAGACGTTGAGTGTCACTAGATTCTAATGTGTCCCATTTTTAATATGAAGATGAATCACACCATTGGAGATGGATCTAGATTTTATTTTAAACCTTAAAACCTTGAAACATTAAAACTTGAACAAATTTAAATTTTCATGTAGTAACTCTAACATGAATGAATATCATGTCCCTTGTATTGTATTATATTAATATTGAATTCCATTTGAACTTTAAAACTATTAAAACCTATAATTGTTCGTAAACTTTTTAGTATTTGAAATTTGTGTTCTGTAACTATAAGGATGATTACATGTCATATGAAATATATTGTGAAAATATGAAATTTTATGATTAGGAGGGCTTGAATTCTCAAGGTAAGCCCACTATGATGCCCCCATTTTGAAATGAGGGATGTATCTTACAAGTCACTTATCTTAAAATAAAAATTGTATAATGTTTGAAATATATAATTGTGTAGTAACATGTGAGAATTTGAAATGTATGCATCATGGTATTAAATATGGAAATTAATTATATGATGTAAACACATAAATTAACATTTAAGCTAAAATAATGCACTTTTGACCACTCTTTTACACACTTAGATTTGGACCTATCCTAGGGCCCCTTTTAATCACTTTTAACCACCTTGCTCACTTTTCTATGTTGATAGATGATCTTTGAATGTACTAATCCATATTTATATCAAGCTTAGACACATTTTAGGCCTTACATAATAATTAACATAATCAAATCATCCATTGAAAAAGAGTACCATAGGGGACTATAACACACTGTTCTAGTGGCCTTACCCCCTCTTATGTCTTCCTACCAAATAATGGAAAATTTATAAATTCAAAATCTATAAGAAGATTATCATATGCCCTTAATGATCCTCATTTTAAGTAATTTCATATATATGAATATATAAACACTTTTCAAACCATATTTACATCAGTATATTACACATCAAAAATTACCAAAATCATAATTGTATATTGAGAACAAAGTACATATTTATCCTAATTATGATTGCATACAACCCTAATAGCCTCGAGCTCAAGTCTAAATACATTTTATAGGTCACAAGTCATGGTTAAGGTAATTAATCATGTCAGTATTTCACTATAATCTAGCATATTGCACTAGTTATTCACACACCACTATAATATGAGAGAATTACATGAAGTTTGATCCCTCATAGAAGTATTTGTATGTAGATAATACTCAACACACAGAGTGTTGAGGTATCAACCAACTTCACCCACTAACCCTTTTACCCCATTAATTTTTAGTGATATTCACATGTCAAGTATCTAAGGTTTTTGAAGGAAATTACTCATACAATGGTCCCCACAAGTGATCACAAGTTCTAACACCAGATATAAGATCCATAGATGAAGACACAAGAACCTAAAAACCTTGATTTCCTAACTACAAGTGGATATGAGCACTGCATAATGGATAGGAACACCACCCATCTAGTTTCCTACCCATAGAAATATAGTCTATGCCCAAACCTAGTTATTTATTCCTAATTATTATCATTAAGGCACTCTACATAGCAAGTTCCAAACTTTGATTCCTCCCACATATACTGTTTTTATCTAAGTCTTTATTTTCACATTATACTTTGTTATTTTAAGAAATTTTATAGAATAAAGTAGTTAAAAATTAGTGAATGTTATTATTTTTATATTATTCTCATGATTTTTTATAGAAGTTTTCTCACTTAAGTTTTTACATAAATTCTAATTTTGATAAAACATATTGGTGAACCTGCTTATTGTTGAAGATTGTAAGTCCTAATTTTTCTTAGGGTTTCTTTCTCAGTTTTATCCTTTTAGGGATTTTTTAAGGTCAACATACCCCATTTATAAAAATGAGGATCCTTATTCAAATTTTACAAATTATGCTATAAGTTAGGCATTCAACTTGATTAGAGTGCATTATTGAGTATCGTGTGTTGATTTAGCTTACATTGACATGCTAACACATAAGCTTTATTTGATCTTATCTAATATGAAACATGTGTTTCCATCTTGAAGGATCAATGGATCTTCATTAAAATGAACAAATGTTCATGGGTTTATGCTTCAATGTTAATTTTACCCTTAGTTGGTTAACTAATATGGTCATATTCAAGTCATTATGTTAACATTTGGTCCTTAATAGATTAATTGAATCAAAGTTTAAATAACATTCAAAACCTTATTCTAAATTACTTTAACCTAAGTTCTTAATAAAATGGATTCATATTTTTGATGGGTCACTTTATTTCATCTTAGTCTTATTTTAATTTTAGCCTAAGTTTTGATCGTGTTTATTAATTCATCAAAACTTTAGTCTAAGATTTATGTTAAGTAGTTATATGTCCTAAACAATTATTCTTTGATTTTGATATTCATAGGTAAAAATTGAATGTAGGGATACCAAATGTTGAAACCTCACTTGATCAGATCAAGGATCAATGACATGCAAGTGATCACCCAAAGTTAATATGTCAAAATCCCCTAGACAAATATTGATGATGATATTTTTATGTATAAATTTTGATCGATGATCCACATTAAAGATTGAGGTCAATAAGTCAAGATAGAACTATGATACACATTCAATCATGCAAAGGGAGATCTAATGGTGAGGATGAAGTCAATATGTTAAAGTAGCCTAGTATTAAAAATGATGGTGACATATGTCATAATCATGATGAATTAGTAGTAGATCAATGGCCCATATTTAATCATATGTTTAGCAGATTAATAACACATGTTTGATCATACAAATCAAAGATCGATGGCATGTGTTCAACTATGTAGATGGATATTGATGGTAAAAATTGAGTCAATAATCTTAGATTTTATGTAGGAATATTACATGACATAAGAGTTTTAACTAGATGGAGAGTGATAACAAGATACATAGAAGGCACATAGGACTACTAAGTGTCACAATCTCAGAAGCCTAGATCAAATATCAATGGTCATGTTGAGAGTGAAGGCTAGGAGACTCCTAAGAAGATTGACAAAGCAAGTTTGATTAAGTTTCTAGGAGGCACAAGATAAAGGCACATATCTAAAGCAATAATGGTCATGTTTTAAAATTAAATAAATAGTGTGGTAAGGAGATGCCACACAGGTAGACATGTTAGATCAAAATATTTTTTAGACTTGAGCATGCGAAGGTATAAATACGAGATAAAAATATGATCTAGGTTACTAAAAAAAATACTTAAACTTTATATTCTACCATTAAAGCTTAGTTAAACCCTCAAAATCCCTCAAATGTATGAAAAAGCCTTAGAATTATTCATGAATTCACTATTTTGAGCTAGAAGAGAGAGCCTAATAATCAAAGTTATTCAAAGAGTCTAACCAGATAGTCAAAAGGGTTAAATTATCATTCAAAAGTGGACAAATTTGATCAGAATCATAGAAATGAGAACCTATGGACCTATTTTGAAAAAAGTGGTTGAATTATACTTGTGATCACATGTAAAGGGTAGAGTATTTAAAGTTAGAGAGTTCGTGGCTTCTTCATTAAATATAAGAGACAATAACTGCTCGAGCTTATTTTGGACCATAGAAAACCAAGGGATTTTAACCAAGGAAGAGGAGAAGCTACTTTTGGTAAAGAGACTATATGATGACATCATGGTAATTTAGCTTATATAACTCCATTATGTTTCCATTAAGCTAGAGGTTTGCACTACATTAACATCCTTAGTCTTATTTTTAAACATGATAAAATTGATAAGGGTATGCTTATTCATGAACTTAATTTGAGAAAAATAGCATACATGTCCCTTGTTACCTTTGAATCCTATTATAAACTATATAGGACCTAAATAGACCTTACCTTCATTAATATATGGGCCTAAAAACATACCATGGAGGACATCCTAGTTAAATAGTTAGAAGCTAGTAACAAGGTCATTATAGATCCTAACAAGAAAATCCCTGTAAGCTAATTCAAACTAGGATTTAGAATGATTATGATGTTAAAAAAATTATATATATTTGTACATAGTTCACTTGTGTAACCTATATGGGTTCATATTATGTATTTCATTATTGAAGAAGTGGTAGTAACTCCTTTAGGTGAAATCATTAGCATTTACTTAAGCAGATAGATCTATGGTATCAAAGCAAAGAAGATAAATAATTTTTTTATGATTTCATATTTGTTAGATACCCTGTGTGTCCCCAACTAAAGAGAGTGATCCCCCAATAGCACCCAAATTGTGTCCCAATATTATTCAAAATTACATATTTATAAATATAGGGACCATATCCAATTCATTTATGACTGTGTATGTCTTGATTTGAGCCAAGCCATTAATGATCTCCCCATGATGAGGATAACTCCTTTAGTTAAGAAGTTCATTGAGATAATGGGAAATATATGGCTATACTCTAATTGCATTGTTATCAAAATAGAGAAAACCCAAAGTGTCCCCCTAAAACTTCTAGAATACATGCTAGATAAGTTGAAAAAATAGGAAGTAGCATACTAATTATTTAATGGAATAGATGGAATATAGAAGACCAAGAGGAAAGGACTTCTGCATGGTTTTCCCATGACTATTGGTAGAACCACTTGTGGATAATAGGACCAAATTGAAGTGGCTTCAAAAACATAAGCTTGATGATAATAGTCATTGGGATTCCAATGATAGGGTAAAGGAGCACTTGGAGAGTGAAAGATTTATACAAAAAATATTTATGAATTTGACAAAGAAGCGTAGAAATTAAATAAATAAGTTACCTTTACAATGCAAGCCAAGATTGAGACAAAGATTTTTGAAGTGATAAAACTGAATGAATTAGTGAAAAAACTCACATGATATTATTAAGAGATTTGTCAAAAAATTATTTACATGAGAGCACAAAATAGAAGAATTAGAGAGAGCATACATTTCCTAGATAAAGAAAAAGAAGAGAGGAGAAGCTCTTTTATAAATCTAGAGGAATAATGGGAGTTAAAAAAGACCCCATTAATGACCTTACAAGTCTTCTAAATGTGTGTACCACTTATGGCCTAATCCATTACAAAATAGGGAGGGTGTGTGCCAAGGGTAGGAAGGGAGGTTACATGCAAGTAACTCCTCCTAAATCATAGGTTGACCAAAGAGGTGAGTGCCACCTCATGGAATCTAGATTTATGAAAATTTATAATTACCATAAATACAAATTCCTCACAAATAAAAAATGAACTTAGGATAAATAAAATTATCCTAAATAAAGGGTAATACTAAAACTCTCCCTTAAACTTTATATAGGGGTTTACACACAAAAAAGAAGGGAGAAAACATTACTAACTATTCCCATTAATGATAACTTTCTTCAATCCTAACTTATTACAAAAGAAGTCAAACTTATCTTTACATAAAGGCTTAGTGAATATATCAGTCATTTATTCTTTAGTAGGATAGAAAGAGAGAAGAAATTGATTGTATTCAAGAAGTTCATGTTGAGATTGAAGTTGAATCTCAATGTGCTTGGACCTTGCATGAAAAATTAGATTTTTTACTAAGATAATTGCACTTTTATTATCACCAAGAATTGAAATAGTCAAATGTTATGGATGGCCCAAATTAGTAAGAATTAGTCTAAGCTAAATAGCTTCCTTTACAATATGATTACAATCTTTATATTCAAATTCTATGGAAGATAGATATAAGTTTATTACTTTTTACTATTCCATGAAATAGTGTTTTAACCTAAGAAGTAGTAACCATTAGTGGATCTATGATCATTTGAATCACTAACCCAATCAAAATATAAATAACTTACCAAATAAAAATTGTTATACGAGGTATACTTGATGTCATAGGTTAGAGTACCTTTAATATAACAAAAAATTCTTTTAGCAGCTTTAAAATGAGTATCTTAAGGTTTAGACATGAAACAAAAAACCAAACCAATAAAAAAAGCAATATCAAGATGAGTATGAGTAAGATAATTTAGACTTTCAATTAATTGTTTATATAAACTTCGATCAACATTTTCTATTTCCATGTCATTAGGAAGTTTAACATCAATTTCATAAAGAGTAGTAACAGGGTTGCAATCTAGCATATTAAATCTAGATAATAAATCATATGCATATTTAAATTGAGAAATAGAGATGTTATCTTTTTCTTACCAAACTTGAATGCCTAAAAAATAATGTAAGAGACTCAAATCAGTCATTTCAAAAGTATTATTTAAAACATCTTTAGTGCAAGGAACCATTGAACTATTACTAGTAGTTATGATTAAGTCATAAACATACACAATAATGATAACTATGTCATTTGGAGTATTTTTAATAAAGAGATTAGGATCATTAGAACTATGAGTAAAGCATTGAGCTATAAAGAATTTATAAATTTTAGAGTACCATTCTTTATGAGATTGTTTTAAACCATAAATAGCTTTATTTAACTTACATACAAAATGTTTGTTACCTTTATTTATAAAATCATGAGGTTGAGACATGTAAATTTATTCATACAAGTCACCATTTAAAAAAGCACTTTTAACATCCATTTGATAAACAAGCCAATGCATATGAGAAACTAAAGATAAAATAATTTTAATAGTGGGCATATTAGCAATAAGAGCAAAGGTTTCATTCTAATCAATTCCTTCAACTGGAGAAAAACCTCTAACAATAATTATAGCTTTATGTTTTTTAATTTGATTTTCAGAATTAAACTTAGTTTTAAACAACCATTTATAACTTACTAAATTATATCCTTTAGGTAAAGAAACTAAGTCCCAAGTGTTACTATAAATGAAAGAGTTGTATTCATCAAGCATATCTTTTTCCCAATGAGGGTGACCTTGAGCTTGTTTTAAATTTTGAGGATCATTATTTTACATAATTTTAGACATCAAAGCATAATTGTAAAATTGTTGTCTAGTTTTGTGAGTATCATTAAGATCAACATTAATTCCTGAAGCTTATATAATAGTCTTAGCCCATTTAGGTATATCTTTAGGTGGAGAAAGAGTAGAATAAGGAGAATGAATTGGAGTAACAACATAATTATGAAACATATCATTATTATCATCATTAGATTCAAAAGCAAAAAAATAGAAACAATATCAAGAGAATCTGAATTGGAAGCATAATCAAGCACACCATTTTTAACAAATTAACAAGACTTTCAATCTTTATTTTGTTAGTTTGAGGTTAATAAACCCTATAGAATTTAGACAATTCATCATAAATAAAAAATATAAAAGTGTCTACTTTAGAATCTAGCTTTTGATGCTTTTTAATTAGAATATGCACAAATGCATCACAACAAAAAACATGCAAATGTTTTAAATTAGGTTTTCCACCACTCCAAACTTCTTTAGGTGTAATATTTAAAACAATTTTAGTGAGAGTCCTATTAATGAGATAAAAAACATAATACATGGCTTTAGCCCAAAAATTATAATGTATATTTTTAGCATGCAACATACACCTAGCTATTTCAGTGATAGTTCTATGTTTACATTCTACAACACCATTTTACTCAGGTGTGTAGGAAATAGTTTTCTCATGTTTAATTCTATGTCACTTACAATATGCAAGCAAATAATTGTTAACATATTTTTTATCATTATCAGTGTGTAATATGCATAAAGAATAATGAGATTATTTTTCAACAAAAGTATGAAAGTCAATAAAAGTATCTAAGACTTGATCTTTAGTTTTTAAGAAATAAATCTAAACTCGTCTAGTGCAATCATCAACAAATGTTAAATCATACTTAGCACCATTAATATAAGGAGTTTGCATAGGGCCTAAAATATCACTATGAACTAAATTAAGTTTTTCAATAGCACATCAAAAGTGATTTTCAAGAAAAAAATCTCTATGAATTTTACCATCCCTACAACCATTACAAGTAGAATTAATGGGAGAAGTGTTAGACACACCTTGCACCATATTGAGTTTGTTCATGAGAACAATACTTTAGTGATTGATATGCCTTAATATTTCATGCCACAAGTTAGCATCATTAGAAATAATTAAAGCATGAGAAGGTGAGGGAGAAGAGAATCTAATAAATTTGAATAAATTATCATTGTCTAGAAAATCAATAGCAACTAATTGAAAGTCTTGATTTGTAGATTTAACAAAACAAGTATCATGAATAAATTCTACTTTATAATATTGTTTTCATAATTGAGGTATGAAAAGTAAATTCAATTTAATATCAAGAACAAGCAATACATCATGCAATTCACCATTAGAGTTTTTAACATTTTTTATGGCTTCAACATTATAAAAAATATTATTTACAAGACTTAAATGGTTGTTAGAAATATCTGGTGCTAAATAAGTAAAATAATTGAGTATTATATGTCATATTTTGAGTAGCACCAGAGTTAACAATCCATTCAACATGAGAAGCATTCAAAGCATAAGTAAAAGTAGTTCTAGTATTAGACTTATGTTTTGCTTGAGTCTTATTTTTACTAGTGATAACATTATCTTTGAATTTAAGCTTTCTATTTTTGATGTCACATTTTTTTTTGAAGTAATGATCTTCATCATGAGTGTTTTTGTGACAATAATTATATCCTAACTTTTTCTTAAATTTAGAGTTAGATTTTTGATCTTTCTTTTCATGTGTATTATCAGACTTAGCATGTTCTTTACCATTCTTATGTTGGTGTTTAGAAACAAAATCATGTTCATTAATATTAAGAATACCAAATTGAATAAATATTTTCTCTTTTTGATGTCACAAAGTACAAAATAATTTAAAAGTAAACATAGCAAAAAGAGTAAGAAAAGCTAGTTGAGAATGAATATTATTAATAAACTATTGAAAAAGTTGAAACAAATATTTCTTCATAATAATATGAATTAAATTTAAATTAAAAAGTTTAACACCTAAACTATAAAATTAATAATGTAAAGAACTAACTTTAATCAATAAATCATCCATAGATTTGAAATCATTGTATTTTAAATCAGACAATTAATTTTGAATTTGAATTTTAGGAGATTCATTCACAACATCATAAATAGATTTAAGTTTAGATCAAGAAATAAAGGCAAGAGAATAACCATCAATATGAATATGAAATTTATGGTTCATGGTCATGCCAATTAATCCTAAGGCCTCATTATTTTTGGCTTACCATTTCTCTTGAATTTCGGTGAAGGTAGTCTTTAGATCTGGTAGAGGGTCTGTACCATCTACTATGTGTACCAAATATTTGAAAATAAAAATATATTGCATATGCAATTTTCATAAATGGTAATTGGTAGATGTGAGTTTAAATTCAAGCAACAATTGAGTAATTTTGTCATGAAATATCACCCACAAAATGGTTAATTAAATTTGCCAACAAAGGTCTAATTTTAAATCAAATAAAAGATGTCCACTCTTATATTAAAAAAAATTGTTATAATAAAATTTGGAAATGCCCTTAAAAAAAAACTTATATCCACAAAACTAGTTTTATTTAAAAATTATAAAAACATTAACAGGTGGATAAGCATGATTTTTTTAAAAAGACAAGAATGATTTTTTTTTTTTTAGCTTTTTTGCTTATAAATAAAATTAAACATTTTGAAAAAAAAAGACCTCATGAAATCTTTTTTTTAAAAAGTAGACCATGCCCATAATAAAATACATGGATACCAAAAAGAATTTATTATTATTATTATTTTTTATGAAATGCACTTGGTGTTTTTTTAAAGAGATAATGAATATATAAAAAAATTAGATCGATAATCATAAAAATATTCATAAATGATTTTTTTTGTTTTAAAAATTAAATACTTGAAAAAAAGGCTTAAAATTATATATTTTTTTAAAATTAAAAAATTGAATCCCTGAGGAAAAGTGTACCTAAATTAGAAAGGTTAAATTAGGTAATAAAAAATAAAATGTACCTACATAAAAAGAAATGCCCAATAGTGATATTTAATAGAACTAGATAAATTAATTATCAAAGTGGATGCAAAAATAGGGAAGGGTTTGAATTCACCTAGCAAAGAGTAAGACCACTTTTTTTGCAAAGAAAATAGACCTATATTGAAGGAAGGATAGTCGTATAGCTTGGTATGAATGTCATACAAACTATACAACTAGTCGTACAGATGAGAAGTAGAGAGAGAAAAAATGTACAGGGGTGATGCCTCAACTGGAAGGAGAAAAGAAAAGTTGGAAAAAATGCACAGGGGTAGAATACTAAGAAAAAACTACAAAAAAAAACTTCCTTCTAGGAAAGATAAGATGAGCAATACAAATTTTTTGTATATTTTATTTATTTATTAAAAAATAGTGTTATTCCTTGCAAAAAAAGATTAGTAGAAAAACATGAAAATAAATGTGTAAAAAAATTCTTCTTACTCTCCCTCTGCAAAAAAATATAGAGTTAAAGGAAAGGGAAAAAATAAAATAATATAAATATATTTGATAATGCTTGGATTTTTTTTTAAAGAGCAATAAAAAATTCTTTTTTTTAAAAAGGATAAAAATTACTTGTAAAATAATGTGGTTGAAAAAATTTCTGCAAAAAAAAGGAGTTAAGAGCCACAATTGTTTTTTTTTTGGTTTCAAGAAGGAAAATGGATTGAGAATAAAATGCAAGGATAGAACCCTTGCAAAAAAAGATCAAAATCCTTTCTACAACCTCTACACTCTTAAAAATATCAATAAAAAAATGAACTTTGCTTCGATACCATGAAATATTTATCTAAGAAACATTCATGAATTTGATAAAGAGTGCAAAAATTAAATAAACAAGTTACCTCTCCAATGCAATCCAAGATTGAGACAAAGATTTTTGAAGTGAGAAAAATGAATGCATCGGTGAAAAAAATCTATGTGATAATATCAAGAGACTTGCCAAAAATTTATTTACATGAGAGCACAAAATAGAAGAATTAGAGAGAGAATAAGTTTCCTAGATTAAAAAAAGAAGAGATAAGAATCTCTTTTTATAGAGCTAGAGGAATAATGAGAGTTAAAAAAGACCTCATTAATGACCTTATAAGTCTCCTAAATGTGTGTTTCACTTGTGGCCTAATCCTTTATAAAATAGAAAGGGTGTGTGCCAAGTGTAGGAAGGGAGATTACATGCAAGTAACTCCTCTTAAATCCTAGGTTGACCAAAGAGGTGAGTGTCACCTCATAGAAACTAGATTTATGAGAATTTATAATTCTCATAAATAAAAATTCTTCAAAAAAATAAAATAATTTAAGATAAATAAAATTATCCTAAGTAAAGGGTAATACTAACAAAGAGCAAAGACATTCTGGCTATACCTTATGAACATGAACTTGGAGCATATGACTTTGTGTATACTAAGGAAACAACCTATCATAAAGTTGCTAAAAAACTAAAAGAGCATAATGTAAAACCTAAATCCAAATTTCTGAAAGATTAGAAGATGGAAGATATATAATAGCTTGGTCCTCAACAATATCATCTAGTAGATGTTGGCCCTTATAGGTTTCCCCCAACTGACATACAAATAGAGCATAGGCTAGAAGAAAAGAGACCAAGAGAAGTTACTTCAATATCTTTATTCCCTAAGTCTTCTAGAATAATAGAAAAATATTTGCTTTAACAAGAAGAGGTTTACATGATAGTTTTGGATCCACAAGAACCTCTTGAAGATGCATTGAAAATGCTTTCCATGATCTATGATATAAACATGGATGTAGAGGAATATGTTGAGGAGGCTAAATAGGAAAAAGAAAAAGAGAAGTCATTAGAATTAATGATCATTGATCCTCCCAAGAGGAAGGATGAGACTACAATTATTCAAAAGGCAAAGAAAGCAAAAATGTCCATCATTTTAGGCAGTTCTCAAGTACCACCACCTTTGAAGAACATCAATCTATTCAGTGAAGAGAACCCAATCTATGGATCAACTATACCTGAATGGTTTATATATGAACCAAGGATGGAAAATATTCTTACTCCCTATCACCCATGGGCTATAGTGAAGATCAAAGACATTCCTCTATAATAAGAGTTAAAACCTTGGATCATAACATTACAAAATGAAGAAGAAAGGAGACTTGCTACTCTAACTTAATTAGCAGAAGTCACAAGAAGAGGTTCCAATTAAGCATATGGTCTAGTCTTTAGTGGGAGTTAGGTATGATCTAACTACTACAGGACTACAAAGAGTAAATAAAAAACTTGTCATAGAATAAGGTCAAGAGGTTCTACATCAAAGGGTTGAACCTTTGGTTCACCTAACTTAGAAGAGGGAATAGAGACTAGGACAAGACTCCATGTTTGAAGAATATATTTTGGAGCTAGCCCAATCCCAGTAAAAAAGGCTATAGGCTATAATCAAAAGACTAAAAAAATAATTAAAAAATATAGAAGAACAATCTATTATATCAATACCATTAGATATTATTAATAAATTTGAAATAATTATCTATGAGACATTTAATTATTTGAATGTAATAAGGTCTATATTAGACATGGTGAGTAAACAACATGCCATGGCTTTGAACTAAGCCATTTAGTGGTAAGGCATAGATAAGAAAGTAAAGGCACTGATCAAGATACTAATGGAAAACTAGATCCTTGAACTTAAAATGGTCAGTCCATCACACTTAAATATGGATATGATAATCTTGATGAAAAAAATCAAGGAGATAAATAAGTGGTTAAAAGATATTAAAGGTCTCTCATGGGATTTGAAACAAGTAGAGGGAATAATGATATATATATTAGGAAGTTTGATTAAGGATCCAAGCATCCCCAATCAAATAGGCCTAATAACTGATGAAGAGTTCTAATAGAGAGTTATTGAGTTCATTTAAGAGGTCAAGAGTAGAAACAAGGGCAACACAGGGGCTGACAAGAAACACATTTTGAACTTGATCTTGATAGAAAATGAAAAGATTGGTAATGCCAAGAGCATCAAAGAATCCATGGATAAAATGGATGAAATATTCAAATATTTAGTAGGATAAACAAATAACCTATTCAAAGAGCCAATCATCAATATCAAGTTGATTGATGAAAAATATAAAAAATCCATAAATATTTTAGAAGAAAAGCAAAAGACTGTAGTTGTAGGGGCATCTCAAGGTTATCAGGTTTGACTTAAAATATTATTTTATATCAAAAACCATGTAAATCATTTGAAAAGAATATACTATTTTATAAAAGCATGTGCAATGTGTAACACACATGGATTATAGATTAGTCATATTTGAAAAGTGTCATTAGTATGAGAATATTTTTAAAAGGACATCTATCTTTGACACTTGTCTGATTCCCATTTGATAGTAACTGACTAAAATACCTCATAGGTTGTTCTTCTAACCTATAAAAGGGGGTATTATCATTGGAAAAGGGAAGAAGTTTTGAGGGCAAAAGTATTTTGTAAATTTTAGAGAAAGTAATACAAGAAGGAGAATTATATAAAGATTGTCTCATTCTGTCTATTTATTTGTTATCATGGCTACTTCTTCAAGTATTTGTTATGATGTTTATATTTGAATTACTTTTGTGAATTCTAGATGTGCATGTTTTAATGCAGAGTTATTAATTTGAGATTTATGCTAGGTTGACTGAAAGTTGTTAGATTCATTTCAATATCATTACTTTTTTAGAAGATGTTTAAATGCAATTTTCTTATTTAAGTAAATATTTAAAGTGAATTTGATTTCTAATTTATGTGTTTTCAAATATCCTTAGACATTTTCCTGGTGTATGATAAGATCTATACTATTTGGTAATTTCATGTCATATGTTGGTTTGAAGATGCATATCTTTGATGAAATTAAAGATTTGTCAAGATGTTTGAACTAAAGAATAAAAACATCTCTCTTT
Source organism: Torreya grandis (assembly GCA_037957365.1). Taxonomy (NCBI): domain Eukaryota; kingdom Viridiplantae; phylum Streptophyta; class Pinopsida; order Cupressales; family Taxaceae; genus Torreya; species Torreya grandis. Next base: position 4,125,417 of record JARHVA010000178.1, read on the forward strand.
TTATTTTACCCTACTTATTTTATCCTTTTTGATCAAATCACTGTAGTTTACTTTCTCATTATTAATATTCATGCTAGATTAGAGTTTTAGACTTTAGATTTTGATAATTAGTCATTAGACTTAGTTAAAATAACTTTAGATTCTTCACAAAACTTTAAGACCACAATTGCTCCCAATAACCTTTTGCATAATCATTTTGTGAAATAGTCAAATAGCTCAACTGCTACTCCACCATAGATCTCAAAAAGATTATAACTAGCAACTCATGCAAAAGATTATTTGAATCTTGAAATGAGAAGTATTTTCAACACTCTTAAAATCCTTTGATACATTTACATGCATCAACAGGTGGGAGAATTGGTGCTATAAGGTGGGTTAGTGATAGTAATTTTGTTCAAAGATTCACAAGTTTGGATATATATTTAAGCTAATACAGTTAAACATAGTCATTACTTGAATGATTTGTATGAATTAATGCAAAGTTTTTTTGAAATTGGAAATCTAAACATACAAATCTACTTATTTGTAAAAATTGAACCATTATTTAGAAATATCTGAAGATCATTTGTATTTTCAAAGATAAGATTTCTATGTCATATTTTAAATAAGATTTGGATTTTAAAAGATGGAACTTCCATGAATAAGAACTAGGTTAAGGTCTTAGACAAGTCTACCTCTTCTTTCCTTAAAAATTCATAAGAAAATAAGAGTGGATAAAGGTAAACATATAGTTTCTAAATCTCAACCTACTTCACTTATTTTTGCTGTTGTATTCAATCTTCATCAAGGTATGGTTTTGTTAGCTGAATCTTCTATCAATGTGCCTGGTCAAGTACATGACTTACCAAAAAATCTAGAGAGATATTTACCTTTATTTAGTCCTAGAGGTGTTGTTACTACTGAAGAACACATCAATTCTTTTAATGATGCCTTTCGATTATTAAATGTTGTTCATAAATATGTTGCTTGTAGGTTGTTTCATTTTACCTTTAGCAATGCAACATATGATTGGTTTATTAGTCTCCCTAAAAATTAAATCATTAGCTAGAATCATTTCAATAATTATTTCATTGATTAGTTTGGAAAGATCATCAGTCCCTGTGTCCTATATCAATAGTTCACTATGGTGAAGAGAGATTCAAATTCAACCATTAGAGATTTCAATGCTAGATTTTAAAAGATGTTTAGCAAAACTATATCTCCTTATAAGCCTATTGAATCTTTAACTTTATATATTTATAATGATGCTTTAGATCCATAGACTTTTGTATTTCTAAAAAGAGTTGTTGGGGTCATAGATATATTAGCTTTGGCCTATGTCGAAGCTATGCAAATTAGTGATTAAATGCAACCCCAAGGTAAATCAACATATGCTATTTTGAATATCAACCCTAATTTTCTTACATTGAATATGATCCCAAATGCTAATTAGAATATGCCTAATTTAAATCAAACTCTAGTATTAAACCCATTGCCTTTTAGTCATGCTCATCTTGGTTAGAACTTAAGATTGGTAAATTAATCTAAAAATGAATCTCATCTAGAAAATCAATGAGTTATGGTGCCAATAGCTAGTAATAATACTCAAGTCCATAATTCAGAGGCACCTAAGAATGAAAATGACTCCATATTGAAAATGGTTAAAAAACTAATCACTGATTGTGTTCAGTTATAAGGATAGGTAGGTAACACTAGGGATAATTCCAATAGAAATTATTTTTATTAGAATTTTAACAGAACTATAAATAGGTTTCACAATATCAATAACAATAATAATAATGAGTCATCTGTAACTAAGAAAATACTTAAAATAATATTTGTGATGTAGATTTAACTAATTATTGTAGGGTCCATAACATTACAAAACATGGTGAATTAGATTGTATAGAATTTTATAATGCTTTTGAAGTATTTCAAAATAAATTAGATACATTTGAAGTTATGCCTAACAAAGATAATGTTGCAGAGACTTTTATCTCTTCAAAGACATAAATCTTTTGAAACAACTCTTATGGTGGAAACCTTTGATTTTCCATTTCAATATGAGAATGAACCTAAACATACACTAGAAGAGATTCATAATTTTCAACAGTGTCTAAATAAGACTTATCCATTGAGGAATAGAGAATAAAATCAACCAATGACAAGTTCTATTCCACCAAAAAACATTGATACTCCTCTTGATCTCAAAGTAGATAACAATCTAGAACCTCTAAAGGGAAGTAACACTAGAAATAATGCTAATTTATCTAGTTCTACTACCAGGTATGGGTATAACATAGTAGAGGATATGAAGAAAATTAAAGCTAATATCACATTGTATGAATTAACTTAGATAATTGAACAAATAAACTTGTTTCTAGAATATTTAACTAAAAAACTCAGTAAATCATAAAAACCTACAGATGCAAATGTAATAATGTATAAGAATAAAATAGATGTTCCACCTTTTTTACTAACAATTAGATTTTTTAGAAAAAACTTGTATAATTATCAGTTAGATTTAGGTTATACAAATATTATGCTATCATTTTTTGTGAAAATCTTGATTTAACTCTTATTTAGTTTAATAGGGTAGTGACTCAATTAGACAAATTTAGAGTTAAAGTGATTGGTGAATTGTTAAATGTGTATATACAACTTGTTTTAGAAATAAGAGTGCAATAATTTATTGATATTCAAGTTGTTGACATTCCAAATGCTTATGGGATATTACTTAGCATAGATTGGATCAAAGCTTTGAATGGATACATGTCAACTGATTGCTCTCACTTGTGGTTATCATGGAGAGGAGTTCTTAATCAAATCTAAATTGAAAGGGAACCAAAGATGAAGAATATGATCATTGAAAATAATATAGCTAGTGAAAGGATCAATGTGGTTAATTTTATTTAAGGGTTTACACCCTTGACACTCATCAAGTATGTAATTATAAGGATTCTCATGCTATACCTAGACTTTGGAAATTATATATTGATGTTGCTAGATGCAAATCTGGGTCTGAGGTAAGAATAATTTTAATAAATCCCATTGGTAAATAATATAATTATTATTACAAACTTTAGTTTCCTTTCACCAATAATTCAATAGAGTATGAAGCATTGATCTTAGGATTATAATTTTTTATTAAACACAAGGTTAAAGAACTACTAGTATATGGTGATTATGAATTGGTAGTTAATTAGGTTAGAAGTAAATATCAATGCAAATTATCTTATCTGAAGAAATATAAGTTTATAATACGGGACTTGATTGAGTATTTTGATGTTTTTAATATTGTTTCAATCCCTAGAGAAGGAAATCAGTATGTTGATGAACTAGCTTCAGCTACAACTAACCTAATGCCAAATCAAGGTTCCAAATTGGGAGGGCTTAGCATTGAATTGGTCCCATGTCCCTCTATGCTTGACAATATTAATGATCTAAAAATATTTAGTGATGACCAATAGATCATTGAATTCATGAAAAACTCAAGATTGATTGGGTCTCATATAATTGATGAGGTTAATGATAACTCTCTTGATGATGTAGAATTGATGATAATATAATACAATAGAATGATAACAATATTCCCAAAAGCATGATTGCCTTGGAAAGACTATTTGAAAAAGATAAGCTAGCTAAAACTATTAAAGTTACCAAAATATATGGGAAGGATTATAATGTAATTGACCTAGGAACTCAAGGTTAACCTCAGCTAGTAAACCTTGGTACAACATGCACAAAAGTAGAGTCTAGAAATGCTAGAGACCTATTGACTAGGTATAAGAATGTTATTTTTTGGTATTATGAATACTTGAAGATTTTTGATCCTTGAGTTATCACCCATATCATTCCATTGAAAGTAGGATGTAAACCATTCAGGCAGAAGCAAAGATTGGTTAATCCTATTTTAGAACCATTGATTTATAAAGAAGTTAAAAATTATTAGATGCAAAAATAGTTTTTCCAATTAGACATTCTACCTAGGTAGCTAATCTAGTAACATTTATAAATAAAAATGGAGAGATTAGACTATGCATAGATTTTTAGAACTTAAACAAATCTTCTAAAAAGGATAATTGTCCTTTGCCATCCCTTGACTAGGTGATTAAAATTTTTAGTGGTTCTACTATGATGTCTTTATTAGATAATTTTTAAAGGTTATAATCAGGTACTTGTTAACAATGAAGATATAATGAAGACTATATTCACAATAAAATGGAGTAATTTTTCTTACAAGAGGATGCCTTTTAGACTCATCAACACAAGAGCTAATTTTTAGAGAGCTATGGGCCATGCCTTTCAAGGTCTCATTGGCAAATGTATCATTATATATGGATGATCTGACTATGTTTTACAAGAATAAGGAAGATCACTTAATGCATTTATGAAAAGTATTTGAATGTTGTTAAAGGTATGTAATTTCCCTTAACCCTAAGAAAAGGATATTTTATGTAATTAAAGGGAAACTATCAGGACATGTGATAACTAGAGATGGGATTTCTATATATCTAGATAGAGTCAATGTTATATCTAAAATAGGACCCACAAATAGTAGAAAAAAGCTAAAGTATTTCTTTGGGAAGATCTATTTTTTAAGGAAGTTCATTTTTTTTAAAAAAGAGATTATGAAACCACTCAATGACATGCTAAAATAAGATACAAATGTCGAATGGAATGAAAAAATGAAAAAAACTTTCATGGATCTCAAGGAAGTAATAGGACAGACACCTATGCTAATAAGTCCTAACTTTATAAAAGATTTTTATCTTTATTATTTTGCTTAGAAACATACTTTAACATTGATATTAACTCAAAAATTTGATAAATGTGATCATCTAATTGCATTTATGAGTACTAACTTAAAAAATGACGAGTTAAATTATTCCCTAATTGATAAATAAGCATTTGCTTTGGTTAAGGTAGTCATAATTTTTAGAAACTATATTCTTAGGAATAAATTTCATGCTATATTACCTGACCTTACTACTAAACTCATGCTAAGTCAATGTGAATTAAGAAAAAGAATAGGTAAGTGGATGTGCATAATCTAGGAATATGATATCAAAATGAAAACTGCTAAATTGGTGAGGTGTTAGGGGTTAATTTAATTTATTACTAACACTAATTATATATTGAACATCATATAGGTTGACTAATAACAATTTCAACTAAATGACTGGTATGATGTAATCATTCATTTCCTGATCAATGGTTGTTGTCCTACAAGATTGAGTAGAGATAGAGAAGAGATTTGAGGCTCAAAGTGTCTCACTTCTTGATCAAGTATGGGATACTTTATAGGAATAATTATGGAGTGTATTTGATATGAATTTCAAAGGAATAATTAGTTGAAATCTTAAGTACCTTTCATGATAAACTTGGGAGTAGACACCCCTCTAGGAAAACAATATCCTAAAAAATCCTAAAGGTAGGATATTATTGGCCATCCATTTTTAAGGATGCTCACAATCATGTCAGGGAATGTCATCAATGCCAAATCTTCAATACAAAGGAACCTAAAGTAATTATGCCCTTAAGGCTAGTTTTAATTGACAAACCATTTTCTCAATGGGGTTTGGACTTTATAGGGGTTATCGACCCTAATTATTTATCTAGGCACAAATATGTTCTTACTACCATAGATTATTATACAATGAGGTAGTAGTAACAAAATAGTGTTGGACCAAAGATGTCATCAAGTTCTTAGAAAAAAAAAATTGTACTAGGTTTGGGATGCCAATATCATTGGTCTATGATAATGGATCAGTGTTTACATCTATAAATATGACTAAGTGGGCCTATGACAATAAAATTACTCTTAAGTTTTCATCTAATCATTACCCTCAGGGTAGGAGTTTTAGAGTCTAAAAACAATAATATGATGAAAGCTATTAATAAGTTTGAAAATCAACAACCAAGAACATGGCATAAATTACTAAAGTATGCTTTGTGGGTAGATAGAACTAGAGTGAAACAAGTTCTAAAAGGATCACCATTTCTCTTGGTATATGGATAAGAACCAATCTTTCCAATTAATCTCAAATTTCCAACTTACAGGTTTATATAAGAGTATATGAAAAGAGATCAAGAATATGCCAATTCCAAGTTGCTTGATATCATCCAAATGGAGGAAGCTAGAGAATAAGCATTTGCTAATTTTAGTAGACACAAAACCACTATCAAAATATGGTTTGACAAACGGTTAAATATTAAGGTGTTTAGATAGGGATACCTAGTTCTCCTATGAGACAAAGCATATGATCTAAAAGGGAAACATGGAAAATTTACTCCTTTGTGGATTGGTTCTTACCAAATTGTTGAGACACTAAGAGAAAACAACTTTAAGCTCAAAGAATTATAGGGAGTAGAGTTCACTTTTCCAACCAATGGATATCATCTCAAGTATTATTTCTCTAATGTTCCACCTCAAGTATTTATGAAATAAACTATAATATTGGTTAGAGTTAGTATAGGTAGGTTTAGATTAGTTTCAATCCTATCCCTTATTTGTGAATAGTGTTTGTGAATATCTGTTTGCTTGTTGTGTGTTTGATTTTTTTGCTTTGTTCTCTGACTTCCAATAATTCTTTTCTAAGATAAGTCTTCAATATCCAAATCCATATAAGTGCTCAAAAGAAATTTATAAACCAAAAATGCAGATATGACTCTTAAACATTAGTTGATCATTGATTTTGGAAATTATAAGCTTAATGTTATGTTTCTAAGAAATTAATTAAGATTAATATATAAACTAATTATTACTTAAAATATTAAACCTTATTTTGATTTCAATGAGGATTGAATTTTTTTAGTGAAAGTTTGAATAATTAGAACAAATTCATGTTGCCACTTAAATAACATTATTACCTGGGATGAAGTCTATGACCAAGGATGATTATCTTGAAAATCAAACATTTGAAAAAAATCTTAAACACTTAGCTAATTATGGTTCTCAACATTTTTTTGAAAGATAAATATAATTGAAAAATATAAAAATAAAAGTATTATTGAAAATATAAAAGTTTTTTGAACCAAGGTGATTCTGGTAACCTCTGTTAGGGCTATGGATGCTTGATTGGTAGTGGAACAAGGCCTAGAGTGGAACCAAAGGTATCTCTATCAGGGCTGTGAATACTTGGCTGGTAGCAGAGCAATACCCAAGCCTTCCCATTTTATAATTCATGATTCATAATGAATATCTAGATATGCTACAACTTTATGTTAATGATTAAAGTCATGAAATCTAGAAGTTGTTCTCTAAATCTCAATGACAATCAGTAAATAAAACAAACCACACACATAATATGATTGAGTTTTGATATTTGACCTTAATTCTATATTTGTAAGACTTTTTTAAATTATGAATTGATCTTAATAATGGTACTTGATCATGTGGAATGATTAGTCTAGTTATTATTTTGAATGAAAAGTATTTGAATTATAATATTTTGTAATGTTTCCTCTAGAAGTCACCATTTATTGAGGTCAACATCCCCCATTTCTAAAAAATGAGGACCCTTGTTCAAATTTTGCAAATTATGATATAAGTTAGGAATTCAACTTGATCATAGTGCATTTTATGTAGGGGCATCCTCAAATTATCCCACTTTTGATGCATAAGGATGGTTAAGTGTTATGTTAAGTTGATAAGAGTCATTAATTGTAATCCAAATTTAAATTAGAGTCTAAAGCTAGTTTTTTACCCTTTTATGTAATTTGAACTTTCAAAATTATAATGAGAGTTTAATAATTTATTTGGGTTTACAAGGGAATGTAAGGGACAATGTTACGTAAAGGAGTCCTAGAGGTCATACTAGAAGTAAAGGAGTGAGGTGGCAATGAGAGTGATAAGTAAGAATTCACCACCCTACATGGATGAGTAAAAGTAGGAGTTTGTTAAATCAAGAAATGGTTATATGTGTCTTATTTTTTAGTCTAGTTGATATATAAAAATAAGATAGAGTGTTTGTATTTCTTAGTAGATGTATAAGGAGAGAATAGGGTAGACAGGGTCAAAGAGACATGGTGAGGAGTCTACCATAGCAAGGATGAAGGACTATATGTAAGTCTAGATTGTATTAATTAAAGGATATCAATAAATAATGTTATTTTGAGGAATAATTCTTATTATTAATATGTAATATTATGTTTATATAGTTATTTATATGACCTTAATGTAAGCTATGTAATTTGATGTGGTTCACTGAAGTTGCAGGTATATATAATTATGTGTGTGTTGTTAATCCATTCAAGGTTTGCACATATTGTGTATAAGAATAAAGGATATGTTTTGTCAAGAAATACAATGGGGTTTGTGTCATTTAAAATTTTAATCAAATAATTATCTTATTGAGAGTGCTTTGATATGTTAGCAAGTGTTCATTGTTCTGGTCTATATACAAAAGGCTAAATTTGATAAAAAAATGTTATCATTTGATTGATCTAAGGTAGTAAAAGGTCTAAGAAATATTAGTGGAGATGTAGTAAAGTAAGGACAAGTCATGAACATAGCCTTTTTGCAATAACAAATGCCTCAATAGGTGAATGTGAGTGCTTAGGTGAAACATAGCTAAGAAAGACTGTTACAGTCAGGTTTCAAGGATTCTTGTAAAATTATGGAACATAGATGTATACAAGATAACCATTATTTGAGTTAAGTGTGTCATGTTTTATTAAATCTTTAATAACTTGTACAAGCATTTGAATCCCCTTAGGATACTTGATAACTTCATAACAAGACTTAGAAACCCTATGACTATGTCTACATGCATAGACTGATGAAAAGCTTGCTTGACATAGTGAATAAAGAAAAATGTGTCAACTAGTAAAGTTTAGAATAAATGAAATGTGTCTTGAAAATACTAAAATATCCTTAAAATTCTAAGGAAATAAATTCTAGTTCATGAAATCCATTATAGAGATCTCTCGGCCTGTGACAAATTAGTTCAACCATGTTCCTAGGGTTTGGGATAAAAATGAATATATGTCAAGATTCCTCTATTATAAATTGCTCAAATTTGGTTATTAGTTGAGTGTGAAAATCCACTAGGAGATTTCGAATATTGTTCACCAGTAGGGTACGTGTTTGTACCTTTGTAATTGATTGTTGGAGAAAAGGGTCAAAAAAGACCTAATAAGGCCTTTATAGTGAACATGATTAGGTAAAAAGAGTGATCAAATAATTGAAATAAGACATGAAACTTTGAATATAGTTGAATGAGAATAGAGGGTATTTAGAATTATGGTTAATTTTCTAATAATCTACCATACATTTCCATACACATGAAAAATCAAGAGAAAAAATGCTACAAGGATTTGTCAAAAGGCAGATAGAGTTGTATAGAATCAATTTAGGCATTTTAGAAAGTTGTAAATGAGATGAGAGGTCTAAATAGATTATGAGAAGCACATTTAAGGTGTCAAAGAATATGAATCATTGTGAATAACCCTATAACCACTATTATAGGTGGTCTCAAAGGACTATTGAGTGAAATGTAGGGTGATGATTTAAAATGAGGTATTTGAAAGTTTTATGTGTTTTAGAACTTTGATAGTCAAGAATTTGAGTTTTGGCCCATTTGTACAAGATAGGCCTAGTGTTGGTCAAGAAGGGTTGGAAAGATTGTAGGAAAAGTGAAGGAGAAGTGAAAGTTGATTTAAGTTTTGAATCATTTGGTACCATATAGATGCTCTGGGAAGATATATACAGGTATGAACTTGGTAACTAGTGCATGTTACATGTGGTTAAAGAATTTTTTAGTTAAGCAAGGAAGCAATTTGTAAGGAGTCTTGTTAAAAGATAGAATTGAAATAATAGATAAAGAAAGGTATGATCTATTTTGACATTGATTATTTAGTTTAGATGCGTTGTTGATGGTATGTGATAGGTGAATAAATAAAACAAGTGAATAGTGTGGTGGCACACCCTAAATTAAGAGAGATATTAACAAGCTCAAGAGAGAGAAGCTCATAAATAGAGCTTAGGGAAGAGAAGATGGTCCTAGTGTGTGGAAAGGCCCTAGTGAGGTCTGAGATAGAAAGTGAGAGGGGTTTCAAGTGTGAACCAAAAAAAAGTGGTAAAAGTGAGGCCAAAAGAGGGAGAGTATGTACCCAAGTGAGTTATTAAAGATGAAAATGCAAGGAGATGTGGAAAGAAAAGTGAGAAACAAGGTTGAATTTGATTGCCACAATCAGATAATGATGAGATAGAGATAAAAGAAATGAAGGATGCATTGGTAATGATGGAAAGAGAGTTATTATAAATGGGGAATGTGTATATTTTAAAGTGTGGAATCAATATCAAGAAGAGAGGCAAGTGCAACTTTATAGAAAAAATGCAAGAGCTAGAGAATCAACAAGCAATGGAATGTGTACAAAAACAATGGAAGGAGATGGTCAAACAATTGAAGTTGATGGAATAGAGAGAGGTAATTGGGCCTCAAAAATTTTATTCTAAGATTAATTTGTCATGTTTGAATGCAGGTTAAGATATAGAAAGTGAAGAGCATGATTGAGATGAAGACATTGATTGGACAACAGTCCATAAAGAAGAAGAAGTTGATGAATAGAAAAGTGTAGGTAAAAATGAAAATGAGGTGTTTTGGTACCCTAAACATGGTGAACTATTTGTAGAAAAGGAGTGGAGAGAATAGAAGCAAACAACAGGTGATAAAAAGACAAATGCACAACAAATAATGAAGTGAATGTAATTTTTGATAAATATTATGAAGATGATGTTTTGTATAAAGATATAATAGGATTATTTGAGGAGTACATTGGAGAAATGAAGAAGAAATAAACACATGAAGTGCTTGAGGAAAATGATGAACAAGTTAAGGAGGATGTGACTAATTTACCAGTCCATAAAGATGAGAGGCAAAATGATGAGTTGACCGATTTGACAATCAAGAAAGGAGCAGCTATAGTGGAGGACATCAAGATGGAGGAGGTTTCTAACAAGAAAGTGGGAAATAATTATACCTATAAATGTTCACTAAGGAAGGAAGAGAGTATGATATGGAATAGGTGTGATGACGAAGAGGCAAAAATAACATTGATAGAGGAAGCAATAGATAGAAAATGATAATTCATCCTGAATGCCATGAAGATGGAAGAGGATTTTGAAAGAAGACAATGAAGAAATAGAAAATAAAGATACAAATAGAGGAATGAAAATCAAATATACGAAGATCAAAACATGAATTCGATGGAAAGGAGGACAAAAAAATTAAGGTACAAGTGTGGTAGTCAAGAGCACACACATTTATATGAGAGTTTAAATGAAGAGGATTTAAATTTTCCTCCCCTTGGGAGTATGATACATGGGTATCCTCAAATTATCCCACTTTTGATTCATAAGGATGGTTAAGTTTTTTAAGTGTTGTGTCAAGTTGATAAGAGTCATGAATTGTAAGCCAAGTTTAAATTAAATTCTAAAACTAGTTTCCCACCCTTTAGTGTAATTTGAATGTTCAAAATTATAATGAGAGTTTAATAGTGTATTTGGGTTTATAATGGCATGTAAGGGACAAGGTTATGTAAGGGAGTCATATAGGTCATACTAGAAGGATAGGAGTGAGGTGGCAATGAGAGTGATAAGTAAGAATTCACCACCCTACGTGGGTGATTAAAAGTAAGAGTTTGTTCAAATCAAGAAACGGTTATATGTGTCTTGTTTTGAAGTCTAGTTGATATATAGAAAGAAGATAGAGTGGTTTTAATTTTTATTAGAGGTATAAGGAGAGAACAGGGTAGACAGGATAAAAGAGACATGGTGAGGAGTCTGCCATATTAAGGATGAAGGACTATATGTAAGTCTAGATTACATATATGAAAGGATATCAATAAAGAATGTCATTTAAAGGAATAATTCTTATGATTACTATTGACACTTGGATGCACCCTATGAGAAGAGGTTTTATAGGAATCTTATCCAAGTGGAAAAATTAGGACATCTCAATTGATGTGGGTGAGCAAACTTGTGAGATGAACCTCTAGATAAGGGCTATCTCCCTTTGATGTATCATTCAAGCACATGTCCCTAATACTAACACTTTTAGGGTTTAAAAGAGTTAAGAATAGAATGAAAATTAATCATAATATATGAATTTGATACACAAAATATTTGATCAACTCACACTCTTTCAAATATAGTTGAAACTAAGAACAACTTACATAAACACTTCACTCAATATCAACTCTCTCTCTCACATCAATGCTTCAACATATGGTTTAGGAGATATCATAGGTTAAATAATACTTAGGAAATAGGCATGCTAGGACACTCTATTTAATGATTTATTCACTACACCTATAACCTATTTTGGCACTTCTTGTTGACTTGCAAGAAAGAGAACATATCACACTAGGTAATAGTAGGAATAGTAAGTGAAGGTAAAAAGACATCACACTTGCACAAGACTAAACACTATAATTTACACTTAGTGGATTATTTTAATGAGGTAAGTAACTTTTCTTCATTTATTTAAAGGTATAATTTTTTCAGGGCTTCACCATACCCAAGTGGAGTCCCCATATAATAGCCAAAAGGCCTAAATTTATAGCATTTGGAAGAAGAGAGAGAAGAGAAGTTGAAGAGGCACAAGGACATGTGTCAATAATTGAAAATAAGTTAAAATTTCATGTATATTAGAGGTTGGGTGAGCTATTCCATTTCATGAAGGTTTACTTGTACAAAAAAGTCATAAAGATGGTGAAAAGTGGCACAAAACCTACAAGTTTGGCATAAGAAACTACCTATATGATTTTACTTCTAAAACTACCCTTATTCATACATATGGCTAGGTATGATGGTTGGTATGATCAATATGGGTTAAAAAAAATTCCCCACATGCATTGGATTGACCTTTACCCATCCCTATTCTTTTAGACATGCAAAATCATCCTTGGTAGTTTTAAATGGCTGTCTTCCATGCACCTTCTCCACTTGGCATTAAAAAATTCAAATTTTCATAAATTATAATTAAAAATAGGGAATTCCACTTTTAAAAAGTTCTCCTATCATAATTTTCAATAAAAAACCATAAAAAGGCATTCCAAATTACTTTTCACCTCTTTCTCCAAGTGTTCACTAGCTAGCTCACTAGAATGGCTGAAAGTTAGGGAATTTTTGGGGAAATTAAATGTTTATTAATAATATTAGGTGAATTTTTGGAGTTATCTCAAGTGTAAAGCTTCCTCCCAAAGTTAGTCTCATCTCTTAACTCCTCCTGTAGCCTGCACACCACTCAAAATGGTCAAAACAAGCCTTGTTTTTATTTGATCTATATATTTATGTAAAAAAAACCCATGAAATTTATCCTAATTGGGTTTTAAAAAACTTATATTCATCACATATGGTAAAATTCCTCCAACTAGTGGCATTTTTAGGCTCATTTCCACCTCTAGGTCTCAAACAGGGTTTTAAGAGGGTTTTAGAGTGACCAACCCTCTTAACGTTTGTTCATAAAGGTGGAAATTTTAATTCCTTAAAAAATCCACTTATTACTCATTTATGACCCCATAAAACTTAATTTAACATCTCCAAGTCCCATGCAAGATAAGATACAAGTTTTGAGCAAATGAAGTTGACCATTCAAACCATTTTATGCCTTTCGTGAGGGTTTGGGAGATTCTAAGCCAATAATTGGTCTTATGATGAATTTATTTGAAAAAAAATGGGTCAAAAAATTTTATATGTACCCGAAAAACATTTTCCCATCATTGGATTATCTTCAATGGAAACTTACCCTTGTTTGACACTAGGCCTAGACCTTGTCAATAGGCTTGCTTGCCGTTTGAGACCCAACCTCTTGTTTAAATGGATTAATTTTACATTTTATGGATTAAAAAAAAATATTTTTTCAATTAAAACATGTTCCAATTAATTATAAGGAATTGAAAATTCCAAAAATGAAGATGACTTCAAATTTGGCTTTTAGGCCTAAGGATTTCCTTCACCCCTGACTACAAACCTCATTGGTTGGAACAACCTGTATGATTTCAGACATTATATTAAATTTTTATAGGTTTATTTATGTTCCCTAAATCTTTTAAAATCATAAAATTACCCTTTATATTCTTCTATTTCAATATTTTATCATTTTTCTCAAAACTGGCACCTCCATGCACACTAAAATAACTCATAATATGAGACAAAACATTGGGTGTTTTAACTAGTTAACTTTGTAAAATAATGATTTTATAATTTTATATATGTAATAAGGATAATTAATACCAAATTTTATATCCTAAATCCTCCATTTGACCCCTCATCTCTCCAAATTTTCAAGGTAGACCTTTTAAAGGTGCATGACTGTGAGGGTAAGCAGGGTTGACTTGTGTTTGGGGTTTCAATGAATGTTTTTGAGATTGGTTAGGAATTTTAGGGATAATTTTTGATATAAAAAACCTATTTAAACCAATTATAGTTCATTTTATCTTCAAACACCTTGTCCCATGCTTCACATGGCCTCATTTCATGCATTTCTTCACCATGACTGAGTGTATAGACTGAGACACTTTTTCCACTATTTTAGGATTCTATGGATGATGTTAAAAATTAAAAAAAAATTTAAATGAATTTTATGATCTTAATAATAACATAAAATCATCATATGACCTCATTATATACTCATATGCACTCTAAAGACATCCTCACTTGACTGCCATCCATACCCTGACTTTAAGCACCTATTCCTCAGGCTTGCAGGTGCATTGGGATGAATTAAATCCTCAAAGTTAAGGAAATTTTTATTGTATTTATAATCATTTATATTAATTTAAATTACCATTTTCATGCATTTCTTGGCCTCAAAGATGCCTTTTACCCCAACTCTTGGTTGGGATCAAACCCTGAATACCAAGCTATAGTTACCTATTCCAACCCTGTAGGTTAGTTTTTTGATAGATTTTTAATATCAAAATGGGTGTAAATAATACCAAATTTATATTATTAATCATCATTATATATTAATCTCACCCAATTTAATGCATGAGTTAGGCCTCAAAAGACCACTTTCACCTTAACTGACTTAAAACCCCAATAACTTGACTATGTGCACATGTTCCCGGTCAACCTGTGGGTGCATTAGGATGTAATTGGAGTATGTTTGAATCTATTTAGGGATTATTAATCTTTAATATAGTTTTATATCATTAATATTCACCTTATTTCTCATTAGGAACCCTCAACACCATGTTTGTGCTAAATCTTTGACTCTACCCTTTGTATGGATAGGGGATGGCTTGGAGAGGTCACTTGTGGTCATCACCTCCTTCATGATCCAAGTTATTTAATTTGGTTTTAATGTAAATTGGATTATTTTTCCATTATTATACGAGGTATATGGATTTTAAATTATGGTGCAAGTGTCATTATCCTTGAGAATCTTGTAGATTATACTACTTCTTTTCAGTATTTTTTAATGATTTTGGAGGGTGCCAAACCAACCTTGCCTATATCCTTACAAGTAAAAAATTGGCATGGTTTTATAATTTATGTGTTAATAACAGGTGATTATGATAGGATTTTCTAATACTATCATGTATTCATTCTATTAAAATCACAATAACCTTGAGGAGCTCTATTTGCCCTTTTTAAGGACTGAGGAACAAAATTAGTCATCATTATTGATTGTGCAATCCCACTTCCTTTACATGTTATTTTGATGAATGAGTTAGTTCCACCATGTGGGAATCAACATGTATATCTTTATGAATTTTAAAAATACCATATCCATTCCTCTAAGCTTTCCTACTCCCTGTCAATGGCTTCCTACAGGCTGAGATGGGTTGAAATGGACAGTGAATGGAACAAAGGAAAAATACACCATTTAGGCCTTGTTAATAAGGTATAGGCTATCAAACCACTTTCATGACTCCAAGAGAGATATTAAACATAAATTAATTCATGTGGATGTGTATAACTTATCTACAATAACTATATGTGCACAATTTGGAGACACATTCAATATAATGACCCAAAGTGGAAAACAATCCCAAAGAAGGATTTCATTATGTTTGATGACTTCCATGCCAAGTTAAATATAAAGAAACTGAAAGAACATATTGGAAATCATGTTTACACCTATAAAAAAATGACATCATTATACCAAAATAATAAAATGAATCAGAAAGCAAATAGTGACCCCCTCTTTAATGCAAACTCCCAAAATTTTGCTTGGATTCAAACTGATGGTTCCTAAGTAATAAGGAACAAAAATGGATATTATTATGGATGTGGAGAGGACTTAGATCACTATCCACCTACAGAATAAATCCCTCCCATTATGCCTGTACAGTCTGTACCACTTACTGGAAGTTGCCTCTTCTTTGCATGCCAAGAGGAAATGGAGGAAAGGAAACAAGAAATGATTTTTTTTAATCACCCCCATAAGAAAAACATGGAAATGATATTTATGAAGGTAAAAATTAATATTTTCACATTTTAAAAGTGACACACTTCGTAAATAAGCTGTACAAGTGCCCAAATCTCTCTTTTTATCCAAAAAAAATACCTTTTGTCTGAACAATTTTTTAGTTATGCTAGCTTCCTAAGACTTATAAGGACACATAGGGGATGACATCATATTTTTTAACTTTCAAAAATACCAAGAAACCTATACAAAGCATTAAATGCACTTAAAATAACCCAAAAATGATAAAAAGCCTAGGGGACTAATAACCAAAGGTAACATAATATGAAATTACATTAATTGAACCTTGAAACACCTTATAACATCCATTTAAACCCCCTTTAGACCCAAAAACTCAAGTTTTTGCCTATAGGTGCCCTAGTTTGACTAGAAAGTTAAACTTGTTCAACAATTTGGTGAGTCATAGGGGTAGTATGCCTACTATACTAACTAGACCAGTAAACTTATTAGTCCATTGGGTTTAGGAGTCATATAAGGACTAAAAAATACAAATATACTTGACCATTGACCAAGATAACTAGTGACTACCTCAAACACACAAAGGAAAAGGACACACATAACAAAGAAAGACAAACACACACAAAATACACATGTGCTCAAGGCACTTAGGAGAAATAAAAGACAACACAAATAAAATCAAAATAATATGTACATCTGACCTGATACATTTTCCCCCCTCCTGGATCAAAGGGTAAAATTGTTAGGTCTCCTTCATGGCAAGAAAACTCATGGTGGTAACCAAGTAATTTATTAGAGTGAAAACTTGGTGCCTCACCCTTCTTGTTTGCCATCTTGATTGGCATGTATTCCAATGCATCATGTTCAAACATATCTTACACATCCATGTATTCATATTTCTCTTTGAGTTATGTTTCATGTAGGTCCTTCATGTTGGTGTAGTCCATCAAGGCATCGATGGCTACAATATCATCATTATAGGGTTCATTTGACTCATGGCTCTCTTGGTATGTATCATGGACTAACTCATTCTTTTCTATCTTTTTGAGAAGATTGTCAAACTGATCTCTTGATTCCTCATGGATATCTTGGGGAAGGGTGGCTAGTGTGATGTTTGAGTTGAGGCAAAATCTTTCTAACTTATTCCAAAAATCATCATTTTCTTGCTCAAAAACTCCTTCCTCAATGCTTCTATCAAACCAATGCAATCAGTCTCCTTCTTGTTCACAAAAAAGAGTCTTTAGCTACTCAACAACATTATATTGAACCTCATTCAAATCAAGTCCCATGGCTTGGTAATTATGCTCATCAAAGCAACAAGAAGGTTCATTAAACAAAGGGAAAGAGAGCTCACCATGCTTACATTCTCCATCCAACATTGATAAGTGAAGTTTGTCAATCCCATCTTCATATTGCTAGAACATTTGCATGTATGTGTGACCTATATCTTCTCCTTGAATCATGCCACATTCAATAGTCACTTCAACCTTATTCTCATGAAAACTTCCTAGAATAACCACCACCTGAAATATGATTTGACTACATTGTTCATCTTTGATAATGCCTTCCACCTCATGTTCATGATGATGATCACCATGATGATGCTCATGAGGAGTACCTATAATTATTTCACCTTCATTATCACTAATAATATCTTATTTATCAACTAAAAAATACATTTTCTCTTTCTCACTTACCTCCCTCAAATAGGTTCCTCTTTAGAAGGGAATGAAGTGAAGGGTGAATGGACATATTCATGAGTTTTAAATGTGGGAGTTGGATTATGAAAGGTAATGGAAGGTGAATGAAGTGAAAATGGAGTATGGGATTAAGGATAGGACTTAGGAATGGAATTTTAAAATAATTAAGCATTAGTGAGCTTAAAATCAGATTGAGAATGATAAGTGGGGTATTCTTTGAGAAGCTCATGAGGAAGAGGAAGTAAACCTTGGGCTAAAATCAATTGATTCTCTTCCTTCCATTTGACCAAAAATTCATCCAAATAATATGTAGCTTGATAACTCTCTTTAAGGGGTGTATATGGGGTGTGTTTAGACATGAGATCTTATATTGGGTCTAATCCTTCCATTACACTTTGACTAAGCAACCTCATTCTTGACTCTAATTCTTCAATCTGCTTGGCTAGATTATCTTGGAAGATTATTTCTTGGAGATCATATGCATCATCATGATGAGGAGGAGTATGAGAGGTTTGAAATGGAAAAGAAGAGGTTTATTGAGGAAGGGTGGAGGGACTTGAGGAGGACTAGCTTCATTTTCCACTTCACACTCTTGAACAATATTCTTCTCTTCTTTCTTACCCCATGATTCCACTATTGCATTCCAACTCATGATCTTAGAATTGGAACTCTTTTCTTGAAGATAGGTAGTAAATTCATCTTTCTCAAGGTCTTGATCTAGTTCATGATATACATTTATCCAACTTAGAATCTTGACATCATGTTGAAGGACTTGAAGAGGTTAAGGGAGACTAAGAAGAGTTTCTTGAGGATGGATGTGTTATTTTATAAAGGAAATAGGATGAATTATTTCAAAACAAGGCTTAAAATATAAGGAATTTAAATATTTAGTTTCCATAGAAGGATATTTTAATGTCCTTTGGTGTTGGATTGTTAGGTGCAAAGGATTAACAACAAGAATAGTTAATGCATTAGATGGGTTAGAAGGTTGGCTCATTTTATTTTGGTGAGCAAGTGATATTTGATAAAAAGGATATTATGTACAAGAGGAAGGTTTATTTTTAATCAGAGAAGGCTTCTTTGGGATGTAAAAAGGTATACAAGGTTGATTGCCTTTAATGGATTGACTCCTCCATCTTACTAGTTTCTCTTTCATGGATTGTATGGCTTGAGCTTTCTTAAACAAACACTCTTCTTTATACATTGGCTCTTGATGGTGTCTATTTTTCTCATTCAACATATCTATATCCAAAATTTTCTTTTTAAACTCCAACATTATCTCCCTAGTACTCTTGGATTGACTAAGAGAAGGACAATTAGGAAAGCTTCTTGAGGTGATTCCATGAACAACATAAACTTGATCAAAACTATATAAAGGAACACAAGGTCCATACTAATAAAAAATGGGATTATACATACCAAATATGATTTATTGATGCACTAGGGTTTCTTTACCAACTGATTTAACTCAGAGTCGCCATTGGTGTTGATTGAAATGCCTCCAAAGACTGATTGGTTAAAGAACACACCAATAATTCATCAACTCCTTGGGAAAATAGTCCCACTGGGCATGCCAAAAACTATTGACACTTAGATGCACCCTATGAGAAGAGGTTTTATAGGCATCTTATCCAAGTGGAAAAATTGGGACATCTCACTTGTTGTGGGTGAGCAAACTTGTGAGATGAACCTCTAGATAAGGGCTAGCTCCCTTTGATGTATCATTCAAGCACATGTCCCTACTACTAACACTTTTGGGGTTGAAAAGAGTTAAGAATAGCATGAAAATTAATCCTAATAAATGAATGTGATATACCAAATATTTTATCAACTCACACTCTTTGAAATGTAGTTGAAACTAAGAACAACTTACATAAACACTTCACTCAATATCAACTCTCTCTCTCTCTCTCTCTCTCTCTCTCATATCAATGCTTCAACATGGGGTTTAGGAGATAGCATAGATTAAAGAAGACTTAGGCAATAGAAATTCTAGGACACTCTATTTAATGAGCTATTCACTATACCTACAGCCTATTTTGTCACTTCTTGTTGACTTGCAATAAAGAAAACATATCACACTAGGTAATAGTAGGAATAGTATGTGAAGGTAAAAAGACATCACACTTGCACAAGACTAAACACTGTCATTTACACTTAGTGTATTATTTTAATGAGGTAAGTAACTTGTCTTCATTGATTTCAAGGTATAATTTTGGTAGGATTTTTCCATACCCAAGTGGAGTCCCCATACAATATCCAAAAGACCTAAATTTATAGCATTTAGAGGAAGAGAGAGAGAATATAAGTTGAAGAGGCACAAAGACATGTGTCACCACGTGAAAATCAGTTATAATTGCATGTAGAGGAGAGGTGGGGTGAGATATGCAATGTCATGAAGGTGTACTTGTCCAAACAAGTCATAAAGATGGTGAAAAATGGCACAAAACCTATAAATTTGGCATAAGAAACTATCTATATGATTTGCCTTTGAAAACTACCCTTATACCTACATATGGATAGGTATAATGGTTTTTTTTAGCAAGAGGGGTTACATAAAAGTCCCCACATGCATTGGATTGACCTCTAACCATCCCTATTCTTTTAGACATGCAAAATCATCCTTAGTAGTTTTAAAAGGTTCTTTTCCATGCACCTTCTCCACTTAGAATTAAAAACTTAAAATTTTCATAATTTATCCATGAAAAAGAGGGGATGACACTTTTCAAAGGTTCTCTTATCATTATTTTAAATAAAAAACCATAAAAAGGACTCCCAAATTACTTTTCACCTCTTTCTCCAAGTGTTCACTAGCTGGCTCACTAGATTAGATAAAATTGAGGGCTTGGTTGGGGAACTTATAGGTTTATTCATGATTTTAATTTAGTTTTTGGAGTTATATAAAGTTTAATTATTCCTCCCAAAGTTGGTTTCATCTCCTAATTCCTCTTGTAGCCTGCACACCACTCAAAATTGTCAAAAAAATTCATATTTTCCTCTTATCCTTATAGTTACATATTAAAAAAACCATGGATTTTATCCTAATTGAGTTATAAAAAACTTATCTTCAGAAATAAGGGTCAAATTCCTCTAACTGGTGGCACTTTTAGGCTCATTTCCACCTCTAGGTCTTAAATAAGGTTTTATGAGGGTTGTAGAGTGACCAACCCTCTTAACATTTGTTCATAAATATGGCATATTTTAATTCCTTAAAAATTACACTTGTGACTTATTTATTAACCCCTCCAGCTTAATTTAACATATTGAAGTCCCATGAAAGAGATGATGCAAGTTCTAAGAAAATGACGTTGATCATTCGAGCCATTTTAGGTCTTTTGTGAGGGTTTGGGAGATTTTAAGCCAAGAATTGGTCTTTTGATGAATTTATTTAAAAAAATGGATTAAAAAAACCTATTTATGGACCCAAAAAACATGTTCCCATCATTTTATTATCTTTTCAAGACCCAAAAATTAAAACTTACCCTTGTTTGACACTAGGCCTAGACCTTGCCAATAGGCTTGCTTGCCATTTGAGACCCAACCTCTTTTTAAAATGGATTAATTTTACCTATGATGGATCCAAAAAAAATAATTTTCCCCTGAAAACATGTTAAAATAAATTTTAAGTCATGTAAAATGCCATAAATGAAGATGACTTCCAATTTGGCTTTTAGGCCTAAGGATTTCCTTCACCCCTGACTGTAAACCTCCTTGGTTGGAAAAACCTATATGATTAAATAAGTTATATTAAATTTTTATAGGTTTATTTAGGTCCATTATATCTTATAAAATCATAAAATTACAATTTATATCCTTTTGGTTCAATATTTCATCATTTTTCTCAAAACTGGCACCTCCATGCACACTAAAACAACACCTATTCTGAGACAAAATAGTGGGTGTTTTCACTATTTAAATTAGAAAAATAATGATTTTATAGTGTTATATAGGTCACAATTATGATTCATACCAAATTTTATCTCCTAAATCCTCCATTTGTCCCCTCAAATCTCTAAATTTGCAAGGTAGACCTTTTGAAGGTGCATGATTGTGAGGGTAAGTAGGGTTGACTTGTGTTTAGGGTTTCAATGAATGGTTTTGATATTTTTTAGGAATTTTAGGGGTAATTTTTTATATAAAAAAAATATTTAAACCATTTATTTTTCATTTTATATTCAAACACATTATCCCATGCTTCACATGGCCTCATTGCATGTATTTCTTTACCATGACTGAGTATACAGACTGAGACACTTTTCCCACTATTTTAGGCTTCTATGGAGGATGTTAAAAATTAAAAAAGGTTTTTAATTCATTTTATTATCTTTATGACAAAATAAAATCATATTATTACCTCATTATATACTCATATGCACTCTAAAGACATCCTCACTTGATTACCATCCATACCTTGACTGTAAGCACCTATTCCTTAGGCCTGTACGTGCATTGGGATGTCTTCAAGAATAAAAGGTAAGTATGGTCATTTTTATTGTATTTATAATCATTTATATTCATTTTATTTACAATTTTAATGCATTTTTTGGCCTCAAATATGCCTTTTACCCCAACTCTTGATTGGGATCAAACCCTGAATACTAGGCTGTAGTTACCTATTATAGGCCTGTAGGTTAGTTTTTTGACAAATGTTTAATCTCAAAAGAGGTGTAAAAAATAATAAATTTATATTATTAATAATCATTCCATATTCATATCACCCACTTTAATGCATGAATTAGGCCTCAAAATACCACTTTCACCCTAAGTTAAAACCCCAATACCTTGATTATGTGCACATGTTCCCAGTCTACTTGTAGCTGCATTGGGATGTATTTGGAGTATTTTTGACTCTTTTTAGGGATTAATAATATTTAATATAGTTTTATATAATTAATATTCACCTTATTTTTCTTTATTAACCCTCAACACCATATTTGTGCTAAATCTTTGACTCTGCCCTGTATGCCCTGTGTACAGACAGGGGATGGTTTGGAGACGTCACTTGCTATGGTCATCACCTCCTTCATGATCCAATTTATTGAAGTTGGTTGTAATTTAATTTTTATTATTTTCCCCTTGATATACAAGGTCTATTAATTTCAAATTATGGTTTAAGTGTCATTATCCTTGAGAATCCTATAGATTATACTGGGTGTTTTCAATGTTTTTTTACAATTTTGGAGGGTGTATAAACCAACCTTGCCTTTGTCCTTTCAATTCCAAAATTGGAATGGTTTTATAATGTAGATGGGAATAAAAGGTGAGTATGAAATTATTTACTAAAACTATCATGGCTTAATTTTATGAAAATCACAAGAACCTTGAGGAACTCTATTTGCCCTTTTTAGGGATTGAGGAACAAAATCAGTCATTATTCTTGACTATGCAATCCCACTTCCTTTCCATGTTATTTTGATTAATGAGTTAGGTACACCATGTGGGAATCAAAATATATATCTTGATTAAGGTTCACAATACCATCTCCATTCTTCCAATCTCTCTTGCTCCTAGTTAATGGCTTCCTGCAAGCTAAGATGGGTTAAAATGGACAGTGAATGGAACAAAGGAAAAATACACCATTTAGGCCTTGTTAAGAAGGTATAGGATATAAAACCAATTTCATGACTCCAATATATATATATATATATATATATATATATATATATATTACACATCAAATTAATTCATGTGAATGTGGATAACTTCCCAATAACATCTGTAGGTGCACAATTTAGAGACAAATGTAACATAATGACCCAAAGTGGAAAATAAGCCCAAAGAAGGATTTCATGCATGTTTGATGACTTCCAAGCCAATTGAAAGATGTAAAAAATGAAATAACATATTTTAAATCATTTTTACACCTTTTAAAAACATGACATCATTATAATAAAATAAGAAAATGAATAGGAAAGCAAACAATGACCCCCTCTTCAATGCAAACTCCCAAAAAGTTGCGCAGATTCAAACTAATGGTTCATGAGGAATAGGGCACAAAAATTTAAGTTATTTTATGTATGTGTATATTAATTATATCACTATCCACCTATATAATCACTCCCTTCCATTCTACCTGTACAGTCTATACCACTTGCTTGAAGTTGCCTCTTTTTTGCATGCTAAGAGGAAATGGAGGAAAGAAAAAAAGAAATGATTTTTTTTGTGAACACTATATAAAACAAATGTTTAAATGAGATTTATTAACTTAAAGAGTCATATATTTATGTTTTACAAGTGGCACACTTCCCAAAGAAGTTGTATAAGTGCCCAAATCTCTCTTTTTGGCTAAGAAAACTACCTTTTGTCTGAACAACCTACATTTTTTTAGTTATTTCAACTTATTAAGACTTATAATGACACATGGGAGATTAAATAATATTTTTAAACTTTCACAAATATTAATAAACCCATACAAATCATTAAATACACTTAAAATGATCTCGAAATGACCCAAAAGTGATAAATAGACATAGGGGACTAATAACCAAAGGTAGAATAACATGAAATGACATTAATTGGCCCTTAAAACACCTTATAACATTCATTTAAACTCCCTATAGACCCAAAATCTTATGTTTTTGCCTATAGGTGCCCTAGTTTGACTAGAAAGTTAAACTTGGTCAACAATTACTATGTAAGCTTATGTTTATATAGTTCTTTATGTGACCTTAATGTAAGCTATGCAATCTGATGTGGTTCACTAAAGTTACAGGTATTTATAATTATATGTGTGTTGATAGTCCATCCAAGGTTTGCACATATTGTGTAAAAGAATATGAGATATACTGTGTCAAGAAATACAGTGGGGTTTGTGTCATTTACAAGTTTAATAAAATAATTATCTTATTAAGAGTGCCTTGAGATGTTATAAAGTGTTAGAAAGTGTTTAATATCGTGGTCTATGTACAAAAGGTTGAATTTTAGAAACCAATGTCATCACTTGATTGATCTAAAGTAGTACAAGGTCTAAGAATTATTAGTGGAGTTATAGAAAAGGAAGGACAAGTCATGAAAAAAGCTTTTTTTCAAGAATAAAGGCCGTAATAGGTGAATGTGAATACTCAAGTGAAACAGAGATAAGAAGGACTATTACAGTCAAGTTTCAAGAATTCTTGTAAAATTGTGGAATAGAGACATATAAGGGATAACCATTATTTGAGTTAAGTGTGTTATGTTAGATTCAAGCATTAATAACTTGTGCAGGCATTTGAATCCCCTTAAGAGACTTGAGAACTTTATAAAAAGAGTTAGAAACACTACAGACTATGTCTACATGTAAATACTAATGAAAATATTGCTTGATATAGTGAATAAAGAAAAAAGTGTCAACTGGTAAAGTTTGTAATAGATGAAATGTGTTATGAAACGAATAAAACAACCTTCACATTTGAAGGAAAGTAATTATAGTTCATGAAATCCATTATAGAGAGTTCTCAACCTGTGATAGATTAGTTTAACCCTATTCTTAGGGTTTGGGATAAAAATGAATATATGTCAAGATTCCTCTAGTATAAATTTCTTAGATTTAGTTATTAGTGAATATTTTTCACCATTAGGGTATGTGTTCATACCTATGCAACTGATTGTAGGAGAAAAGGGTCAATAAAGACCTAATAAGGCCTTCACAATGAACAAGATTAGGTAAAAAGAGTGATCAAATGATGGAAATAAGACATGAAACTTTGTATATGGTTGAATGAGAATAGAGGGTATTTATATTGATGGTTATTTTTCTAATAACCTACTGTACATTTCCATACATAGAGAAAATCAAGAGAAAAAGTGCTACAAGGATTGGTCAAAAGGAAGATAGAGTTGTATAGAATCGATTTAGGCATTATAGAATGTTGTAAATGAGATGAGAGGTCTAAATAGATTATGGAAAACACATTTAAGGTGTCCAAGACCATGAATTATTGTGAATAACTTTATAACCACTGTTGCATGTGGTCCCAAAGGGCTATTAAGTGAAATGCAAGGTGATGAGTGATGGAAATGGATTGAGATAATTTAAAATGACGTATTTGAAAGTTTTATGTGTTTTGAAACTTTGATAGTCAAAAATTTGAGTTTTAGTCCATTTGTACAAGATAGGCCTAGTGTTGGTCAAGAAGGGTTAGAAAGATTGTAGGAGAAGTGAAAGTTGATTGAAGCTCTGCAACAACATTATTGAGTATTATGTGTTGATTTAGCTTACATTGACATGCTATCACATGAGTTTTATTTAATCTTATCTGATATTGCTAACATTTGTCTCATGTGTTTCCATCTTTTAGGATCAATGGATCTTTATGAGAATGAACAAATGTTCATGGCTTTATGCTTACATGTTAATTTGACCCTTAGTTGGTTAACTATATGGTCCCATTCAAGTCATTATGTTAACATTTGGTCTTTAATGGATTAATTGAATCTAATTTTAAATAACATTCCAAACCTTAGTCTAACTTACTTTAGCCTAAGTTTTTATTAAAATGGATTCATATTTTTGATGGGTCACTTTATTCCATCTTAGTCTTAGTTTAATTTTAGCCAAAGTTTTGATCAAGTTTATTAATTCAATTTTAATCTAAGATTTATGCTAAGTCATTATATGTCCCGAGTAATTATTCTTTGATTTTACTATTCCCAAGTTTGAATTGAATGTAGGGCTACCAAGTGTCAAAACCTTACTTGATCGAATCAAAGATCAATGGCATGTGGGTGATCACCTAAAATCAATAAGTAAAAATCCCCCATACAAACATTGAGGGTGTGTATTATTATATACAAATTATGATCGATGATCCACATTGAATATTGGGGTCAATAAGTCAATATAGATCTACAACACACATTCAATCATGTTGAATATGTCAAAATATCTTGAGATTGAATGTGATGGTGACATGTGTCAAAATCATGGTGAATTATTAGTAAATCAATGGCCTACATTTGATCATATGTTTAGTGGATCAATGGTACACATTTGATCATACATATCAAAGATCAATGGCACACATTCAACCATGCAGATGGAGATCGATGATGTGAATCAATTCAATAATTCAATAATCCTAAATTACATGTAAGACCACCATATGGTGTAAGAGAATTAATTATATGGAGACTGATATTAGGGTACACTAAAGGCATGTGGGGTTGCCAGGTGTCACAATATTGGAAGTTTGGATCAAAGATCAATAACTATGTTGAGAGTCAAGGCTAGAAGACTCTTGAGGATATTGATAGAGTGAATTTGATCAATTTTCTAGGAGGCACAAGATGAAGACACATTTATGAAGTAACAATGTTCATGTTTTAAAATTAAATAAATAACATGTCAAGGAGATGCCACATAGGCAGACATGTCAGATTGAAATATTTTATGGACCCAAGCATGTAAAGGTATAAATACAAGATCAAAATATGATTTGGGTTACAAAATTAAATACTTTATATTTGCATGCCACCATTAAATCTTAGTTAAACCCTCAAAATCCCTTAGATGTATGAAAAATCCCTAGAATTATTCATGCATTCATTATTTTGAGCTAGAAGAGAGAGCTTGATAATCAAAGTTGTTCAAAGAGTCTAACCAAATAGTAAAAAGTGTTGAGTTGTCCTTCACAAGTGGAAAAATTTAATCATAATCATAGTAATGGTAACTTATGGACCTACTTTGAATAAAGTGGTTGAATTATACTTATCATCAGATGTAAAGGGAAGAGTATTTAAAGATATAGAGTTCATGGCTTCTAAACTAAATACATGAGACAATAACTACTTGAGCTTGTTCTAGACCATAGAGAATAAAATAATTTTAACTAAGGAATAAGAGAGGTTGCTTTTGGTAAAGAGACTGTATGATGACATCATGAAAATTTAGCTAATAGGACTCCATTATGCTGCCACCAAGCTAGAGGTATTACACTGCATCGATGTCCTTAGTCTTATTTTTAAACATACTAAAATTGATAAGGGTATGTTTATCCATGAACCTAGTTCAAGAAAAATAGCATACATATCCCCTATTGCCTTTGAATCCTATTATAAAATACCTAATCCAAAAATATACCTCATATCCATTAATGCATGGGCCTATAAACATACCATGGAGGACATCCTAGTGAAATGGTTAGAAGTTGGTAACAAGGTCATTACAAATCCTAAAAATAAAATCCTTATGAGCCAATTTAGACTAGGAGTCAGAATGGTCATAACCATGCTGAACAAATTATATGGATTTGCACATACTTCACATGTGGAACCTATATGGGTGCCTATTATGTATTTCATTATCGAGGAAGTGGTAATACCCCCTTTAGGCAAAATCATTAACATTTCCTTAAGGAGGTAGATCTCTAATATCAAATTATAGAAGAGAGAAATTAATTATTCATAATGTCATATTTATTAGATGCCTTGTGTGCCATAACTAAAATTACCAACCAAAGAGAGTGATCCCTTAATGGTACCCAAACTATATCCTAATATTACTCAAAATTGCATATTTACAAATATAGGGACCATATATAATTAATTTATGACTGTGTATATTCTACTTTGAGCCAAGCCATCAATGGTCTCCCCATGATGAGGATAACTCCTTTAGAAAAGAAGTCCATTGAGACAATGGGAGATATATGGCTATACCCTGATTACATAATTATCAAATAGAGGGAACCCAAAGTTCCCCTCTTAAACTACCAATACACATGCCAGATAAGTTAGAAGAATAGGAAGTGGCATACCATTTATTTAATGGAATAGATGGGATCTGCAAGACTAGGAGGAAAGAACTTCTCCATGGTTTTCCAATGACTATTGGCAAAACCACTTTCAGACAATGGGACCAAATTGAAGTGGCTTCAAACACAAGATTTATTTCAATTTTGATAATAGACAGTGAGATCTCAATGGTAGGGTAAAGGAAAACTTAAAGAGCAAAGGCATTCTAGTTGTACCTTATGAACATGAACTCAGAACATATGAATTTTAGTATACTAAGTCAACCACCTATCATGAAGTTTCTAGAAGATTAAAGGATCATAATGTAAAACCTAAATCTATATTATTGAGAGATTAGAAGATGGAAGATAGATGGTAGCTTGGTCCTAGAGAATATCATCTGGTAGATGTTGGCCCTTATAGGCTTCCCCTAGCTGACATACAAATAAAGCATAGGCTAGAAGAAAAGAGATAAAGATAAGTTGTTTAAATTACCTCAGTCCCTAAGTCTTATAGAATAATAGAATAAGATTTGCCTCAGTAGGAATAGGTTCACATGATAGCTTTAGATCCACATGAATCTCTTGAAGATGCATTGAGAATGCTTTCCATGACCTATGAAACATACACAGATGCAGAGGAGGAAAATGTTCAGGAGGCCAAACAGGAAAAGGAAAAAGAGGAATCATTGGACTTAATTATCATTGATCCTCCCAAGAGGAAGGTTGAGATTACAATTGTCCAAAAGGTAAAGAAATCAAAAATGGCCATCATTCTAGGTAATTCTTAGGTACCACCACTTTTGAAGGACATCAATCTATTTAGTGAAAATAACCCCATTTATGGAATGACTATACCTAAATGGTTCATATATGAACCAAGGATGGAGAAGCTTCTTACTACCTATCACCCATGGGCTATAGTGAAGACCATGGACATCCTTCTGCAATAGGATTTAAAGCCTTGGATCATAGCATTACAAAATGAAGAAGAAAGGAGAGTTGCTAATCCAACTCAATCAATAGACCAGTTATAAATAGAGATTCCAATTAAGCATATGGTCCAGTCTTTAGTGGGAGTTAGGTATGATCTAACTACTACAAGCCTACAAAGAGTAACTAAAATAATTATCATAGATGAAGGTTAGGAGGTTCTACATTAAAGGGTTGAACCTTAGGTTCACTTAAATCAGAAGAGGGAATATAAACCAAGGGAAGACACCATGTTTGAAGATGTTATAGAGCTAGCCCAAACCCAGTCAAAAAAACTATAGGCTGTAATCAAAGGATTAAAATAAGAGAAAAAAATTATAGAAGAACAATCTATTTTGTCAGTACTAGTAGATATTATTAATAACTTTGAAATAATTATCTATGAGGCATTTAATTATTTGAAGGCAATAAGGTCCAAATTGGACATGGTTACTAAACAACATGCCATCACTTTGAACCAAACCAATTAGTGGCAAGACTCAGATAAGAAATTAAATGTGTTTATCAAGATACTAATGGAAAACTAAATCCCTAAACTTAAAATGGTCAACCCATCACACTTAAATATGGCTATGATAATCTTGATGGAAAAAATAAGGGACATAAATAAGTGGTAAAAAGGCATTTAGGGTATCTCAAGATATTTCAAAGAACTAGAGGGAAGAATGATACATATACTAGGAGGTTTGAATAAGGATTCAACGATCCCCAATCAAACAAGCCTAATAATTGATGAAAATTTCTAGCAGAGAGATACCAAGTCCATCGAAGAGGTCAAGAGTAAAAGCAAGGGCACCACAGGGGCTGACAACAAACATATCTTGAAAACAAATGAAAAGATTGGTAATACCAAGAGCATCAAGGAATCCATGGATAGAATGGATGAAATATTCAAAGATTTGATAGGACAAATAGAGGAGCATTCATAAGGCCAATCATCAATCTTAGGTTGATTGATGAATAATATGACAAATCCATGAATATTTTGGAACAAAAGCAAAAGGTTGCAATTGCAAGGGAATTTCAAAGTCAACAAGGTTGACTTAAAATATTATTTTGTATCAAAATCCATGTAAATCAATTGAAAATAATATACTATTTTGTAAAATCATGTGCAACGTGTAACACACATAGCTTATAGGTTAGTCATATTTGAAAGGTGTCATTGGTATGATAATATTTGTAATAAGAAATTTGTCTTTGACACTTGTCTGATTCCCATTTGATAATGACTAACTAAAATACCTCATAGGTTGCTCTTCTAACCTATAAAATTGAGTATTATCATTGCAAAAGGGAGGAAGTTTTGAGGCAAAACTATTTTATAAAT
This sequence comes from Torreya grandis, assembly GCA_037957365.1. NCBI lineage: Eukaryota > Viridiplantae > Streptophyta > Pinopsida > Cupressales > Taxaceae > Torreya > Torreya grandis. Next base: position 4,156,528 of record JARHVA010000178.1, read on the forward strand.
TTTAGAGTAAGTAATACAAGTAGGAACATTATGTGAAGATTATCTCATTTTTTCTATTTATTTGTTATCATGGCTACTTATTCAAGTCTCTATTCTAATGTTTAGATTTGAATTAATTTTATGAATTCTAGATATACATGTTTTAATGCAGAGTTATTAATTTGAGCTTTACGCTAGGTTGACTAAAAGTTAGATTCATTTCAATGTCATTACTTTTCTAGAAGATGTGCAAATGCAATTTTCTTGTTTAATTAAATCTTTAAAGTGATTTTTATTTCTAATTTTCATGTTTTCAAATATCCTTAGACATTTTCCTGATATATGATAGGATCTATACTATTTAGTAATTTCATGTCATATGCTGGTTTGAAGATGCATATCTTTGATGAAATTAAAGCTTTGTCAAGATGTTTGAACTAAAGAATAGAAACATCTCTCTTTCTACCTTACCCTCCCTATTTTCTCATTTTTTGATCAAATCACTATAGTTTACTTTCTAATTGTTAATATTCATGTTAGATTAGAGTTTTAGACTTTAGATTTTGATCATTATTCATTATACTTAGTTAAAATAACTTTAGATTCTTCACAAAACTTTAGGACCACAATTGTTCCCAACAACCACTTGCATAATCATTTTATGAAATAGTCAAATATCTCAGCCTCTACTCCACCACAGATATTAGGATGATCACAACCATCAACTCATGAAAAAGATTCTTTGAATCTTTAAATGAGAAGTGTTTTCAACATTATTAGAATCTTGTGATACATTTACACACATCAACAGGCTCAAAATTCATTCTCTCTATATTTTATCCTTTTAGGGCTTAAAATTTAATTCTAATTTTCTTATCATGTTGAAGTGTTTGATATCATTCATGAGCCTCTATTTTATTATTATAATTTTACTATTTTCAAAATGTTAAATGGTTAAACAATATCCTCCTCCTAACCCTCAAAGTTGTGATAACTACTTTTGATCTAACTAGGTTCATGATATCACTATCCCAAGTGGTAAGATAACCCATATTATAGTTCTAAATGAAGATAATAAACATATCCTTACTCAAAACCTTCCACCTCCCACATCTCCTCTTCCAGGTGTATGCATGCATGTTTAATTTGAAGCACCTAGGGTTTGTGTTTGTGAGGATCTAAAGGATCAAATCATCAATATGGGTAAGTTAATATCAAAGTTACAAAAAAATAATTAGTTTTTCAATGTAAAGACCACATTATTGGAACATTAGATTATATGTGCAAAGAATCCAAAATATGTTATTATTAATCTTGTATTTGCATCTCCATCTTTTTTATAGGTGTTACATTATTATTATTAATCTTGTATTTGTACATATTAACAAAAACATTCCTCAACTATTTTAAATCTAATAGTGGTATCAGAGCCTAGAAAATTAAAGAGGAGTGAAGAAATTTATAGATCCATTTTGAAGGGAAATTTTCTAGAGCCATTTTGAAGGGAAGAATAAGAAAAGATAAAATTTGAACATATGTGTTGTAAAAGGTAGTATAATGGTTAGAAATAATTTTTTATGGTAATAAAGTAAAAGCTAGAATTTGCATTATACTGTGAGACATGTACGATGACCTTGGAGTGAAGTCTTTGTAGAAAAGAGATTGATCGATTTGATTACAAAGCTCAAAATTTCTTGAGGATTTTGATTCCAATCTTTTTCTTATAGTCAAGGATTATGATCTTTTTCTTATTTAACTTGAATTTTTGTTCATTATTTTTGTAGTAGAGGTGTAAAAAGTTTAACTTTACTTCGTCTATATGGAATCCATTTAAATTTGACATAGTTTGATTGGTTTACATGCTAGAAGACATTTTAAAACCCTAAAATTGGATGAAACATATATCATGAACCCCACCAAGTGAGAAAGAAATGTAATCCACTAGGTGATTTTACATGGAAAGTGAATAAGAAGGTAAAATCTTTTTACATTTTTATAATCTTGTCTTTTATTTTTGTAAAATTAGATAACTTCTTGTTATATTGAAAATTCTCCCACTGAATTTCAATATTCATTTTAGTAGAGTTGGTCATATGAATTTTACATATTCATAAAAAAGGGGAGGTCAAGGATTTAAAACCCATTGAACCCTTGACCCCACCTATATTTTGGTCAACATTTATTTTTTTAAGTTTGTATAAACATGAAATGAAGATAAATTTCAAAGATATAAGGGTTTAATAGGAGATATAAGGGTGTAAGGTGCAATTTTTTTTAACAAGTCCTCGAATTGTCAAATTTTAATTAAAATTTATTTAGTGGGTAAAGGCTAAACCTCAATAACATTCCTTAATTGTTTTTTTATCACCATGACAAAAATTGTAAGCTTAATCTCTAAAAATAGATGATTAACACCTAAAACCTATAAATAGTGGAGTTTACACATGGAAAAAACACTCATTTTTAATGATTTATGGGAAATAATTGAGAAAGAAACCATGCCAACCACTAAATTTAAAAAATAATGAGTATAAAAAATGAGACAAGCATGCCCTTGCTTTGTTAAAATTGATGTTTTTTAATCAAGTGATTATCAAATTGAATTCATTAAAATTAATGCTTAAAAATCTTGGAAAGTGTAAAAATATTTATATGACAAATAACCTACCTATAAAATATTGATCTCTTAATGTAGCTTCTCAATAACAAGCTTAACACTGAAGAAGATGTCTCTAAATATCTCTCTCACATGAAAATTATAAAACAAGAATATTTTACTACAAATAGAAAGATAGATGATGATATGCTCATATCCATAACTCTAAATGGCCTTAATTTTGTATTATACCAACTTTTTTGAAATGTTGTATCTTAACGATAATCTCAATGGAGCAATATCCAATTCTATTTTTGAATTACTCACTCAATATGAGCATCAATTTGCAAAGAATAAAACACAGCCAATAGAAGATACCTACTTCATAAAGGATGGAAAACACCTACTCTAGAGAGGACATGGTCCAAAACATTTTTGAAAATAGTCTCTAAAACATTCTATAGAACACTCTCATCAACAATATCTGAGACATTCACATTGTCACTCTCATCGGTATTCCTCATGCCATTCTCAAGAATCCTCCAAATATAGACATCACCATATGAATTCTTATCATTTTAATGGTTTTAGCAGTGAATCTTCATCTTTTGGTTGTCACAACCACTAGAAAGAACCACGATGTTATAAATTTATTATAATTGGCAATATTGTAGATGTATGTCCTTCTCAATAACCTCACCCTCCATATAAAAATAAATATGAAGAAAATTATGTAGGTCATTCTCATGGTAGATCTTCTAGCTGTTCCAAGTATTTAGATTATTTTGACACTTTCTATGATTAAGAGACATTCCAATGGCTGATGTATATGATTCTAATGTACTTGACAACCTATTTTGAGTGATCAATGATTCACCCATCTTGTGTGAGCTACTAGGCTCAAGATCAAGATCTATTATAGTAGCACTTTTTTTAATGTTATTTGTTTCTTATAGTTTTGGATTTCTATCCTTCATATTCATGACATGGAGTAGACAAGATTGTTTTATTTTATTTTTCTTGATGTTCAAATTCTCACCTCTCACCTAATAGGGGGAGAAGATATATCACTAGTTTATCTTTGATCAATCATCAATAAAATTAAAAGTTGATAGGTGTAGCTAGCACTGGAAGTGTTGAGCAAAGGTTTTCAATGATTTTTGGGCATTTATGAGATGTGCCATACATAGTACAGGTTGTTCACTTAGATCAACTTCTATGTGGAGCCTTATACATGTTCCTTATGCATGTTAATGTAATTATAAAGGCCTTGATCATGATCTAATATAATATAATATGAATGATCATAAGGGATGAGTAGGATTCGATCATATTCATTAGCCTTTTATGACATAACTCATAGGGTGGGATTTTGTATGAAGTAACATCAATTTTGATCAGTATCATGAGGTACAATGCACCATTTTGCATAAGAGTTTATTTGATGACATTAGAGTCATTACTCTAGTTTTTCATCTTCTATACCCCTTTAGATCAAGGGGGAGTTTGTTGTGTTATTTATGATCGAAATGATTTTTTATTTTATTATTAGTTTTGTAAACCTTTTGTTTGTCTAGGTTAGTTAAAACCTTTTATTGGCTTGTTGGTTGGTTTTGACAACCAATTTTGTAAGCTATAAATTTTTTACAAACATTATACATATTAAAAACAAAAATTGAATATATTTTTGACATAATTCCTCCACTATTCTCAATCTAACAACATAGATGGAAAATAATTTACAAATGTTAAGGTTAAGGAATATCAAAAAATCATTTTTTATCCTTTATCATTTCTTAGCTCTGTTGGAAATGAGCATCAACATTTGGATCAAACTACTAGATCTACAACATGTATGGTATCAGTTAAGTTAAAAGTTTATTTTTCTTTAAAAGAGTTTTATTCTACAATTCATGTTATTTCAATTTTAAGTGCATAAAATGTTGTCCTTGGAGGATCATGGTTAAAATAAATAAGAAAAATGATTGATAACAATAAATTGTTCATATAATTTTATAATGAAGGCAAGGTCACATCATTTTACAAAGAAGGGACATATTTAGATCCAAAGCAACATAAATAAAGCATAGTTTTACCTAACATACAAATAGATACAAGTAATGCCATATCATTAAAGGCACATGAAATAATAAATATTGCACAAGAGAAATGGATAAATTCAATATCAAAATATGGGAAGTTCATTATTCATATCAAGATACAAAAAACCAAAAGAGTGACATTTCAAAAGTTTAAAATCTAGATGGTGATTATAATAATCTAGATTGGCATGATCCTAATGATACTGATTATACAAAATATGAACATGGAAATAATATAGAACCTACATAACTACATGCTCCTCTTAATTTACAATAAATCACCATTATTTTATTTTATTCAATATATTTTAGTGGAAATAATATTAAGCGATTCATTGGTTAGTGTCTTTCTCTCTATTTCTCAGTTCATATATATGTAAAAAATACTAAAATATTTTAGAAAATACCAAAATCAGGACATATGTATGCTTATAAATATTTTATCATACATCAGTTTAATTATGCATAATATTATATAAATGTATTAGATAGTTTTATATCATACATGCTTCATCAAGGTACATGAGTGATTATAGATTACACAACATATTAGCCCTAGACTTAGTTTCAACCATTTTCACTATTACACACTTAGAAACTATATTTAGATATGAGAATTATGGAGGACAAGAACACATTGATCTAGTGACCCTCATAATGTTGTTGTCCCAATGATATCATACTATCACCAATCAATTATAGAATACACAAAGGCTTTCTATAGCATGTAAATCCATTAGTTAACTCACTAGGGGCATGGTACACATAGGTTTTATTCCTTATTTTCCCATGTCATCTTACTCATAGCTCAGATCTTTACATAACATTACATATTTTTACATGGACCACTCACTATCATTATGATTCACTATTTTTTATCTTATTTATTGAATATACTTAGGTTATAACTTAACGTTTTTTGATTAAATTACATAATCATGCATGATTTTATATTAATTTTTTTGGCTTTGCTTATTATATACATTCCCTATTTGCTGTGAATACATTTGAATATATCATTTCTAAGTGGATTTAAGCCTCCATATCTTTGATTGTATGCCTATGATGACATTTAAACATGTCCTTGTAAAGTAGGAATCCAAAGTAAGTTAGATCATGCATTAGTCAAGTAAAACCCAAATAAGAATAAATAAAATAACTCACTAAGCTAAGTCCCTCATGGGGTTTTGTAAATTAAATATAAGAGCTATTGAAAGAAATAATACAACATAAAAACTTACCAAGATCTTCCCTCCAAATTCATATCAAAAATGTGATTTTCCCCTTGATTTGATGTTCCAAGTCTTTGTCAATGATGAGTGGCTTGCTCCTCCATCATCTCTCAAGGCGCTAATCAAATAGGTTGATGAAATTGATTAAATGTGTGCCAATAGTTAAAGCTATATTATTGCCAATTTAGCATAATAAAATTACACAAAAATAGCTTGAAAGGATAAGTGAGGACCCTTGTATTTATAGATTTTTGGAAATGATAAAAATCAACCATGACCATCCATCTTGAGATCAAGATGTGTGGCCATGAATCAATTCAATTTTAAAAGCTCAATTTATAAATATCCTCATTAATATTTGGAAGAAAGGGAAATTAATGAGGCATGGGAGAGCTTAAAACAAATATTTGTTCCATTTATGGCTTATGGATGCCACCCCATTGATGATGTCACCAGATGATGTAGATATTATAAATGAATTTCCAATTAAGAAATCTTCAATAACTTTCATGAATTTTCCATTTAAGCCCTTGATTTAGATTAATTTGCTTAAGTGAGATTAATTATTTTTTTACAATTATTTGGAAATTGGTTGTTTACTTAATCAAACTAGTCAAAATGTCAAGTTACTCAATCATAATTTGATTGGAGTATAATTATAAGAAGGTGTTAGTTATGTATGGACTAATACCCCAATTAGAGTATTATGGATGTGAAATAACACATAAACATGTCATATGATTATGAATTAGAAGAATATAGTTGTTCAAAATGTCAAATTGCATTTTTACCATTTTGACTTGAAATGATTTGAGAAAAGTTAATAATCACATAAAATTCATTGCCCCATTCTGGGATACATTATCATAAATTAACAGTTGTATATGATAAAATTGAACCATTTAGTGAATTTTAGTGATTTTGGCCCAAATTGTGTATTATCATAGAAAAAATGTAAGTAAGATTAATAATTTTAGTGTAGTGGTGATAGGAATTGGATATCTACATTTCCCCCTATTTGAGAAGGTATGGAGAGACATTCAATTGAAGCAACATCTTTTCAAAGAATTAAAGAATTATCAAGAAGAAGTTGGAAGGCAATAATCCATGATGTCCCCCCAAGAGGACATATGATGATGAAAGAGAGGGATGGATTCTCAAAAAGAGATAACAAGAGTGAAATTAACCCATAGATTAGAGTATATCCATATGAACTAATGATTACACACATTTATTCTCAATAACAAAAATATAATAGAATATAATGGGCCCTAAATCAGGGGGAAGTGGGAAGGATGCAATCCCAAAATATAAGTGACACACTTTGACACACCCAAAAGAGGATGAAATGTGTGTACTTAGGGAATGATTGATCCTAAGATAAGTTGCATACTTTAAAATATCTAGAACAAGGGCAAACGTTATAGAGCTTAGAATTAGAAGAAAAATGAGAGCATTACTCTAGAGAAAATAAATGATAATGTGCCCCAATAGAACAAATTTAATCAGTTGAAAAATTAATTGTGCCCCAATAAGGCTGATTTTGATCATTGATAATTGAATTTGACCTAGTAGGGCTGATTTTGATCACTGATAATTAATTTTTCCCTAGTTGATTAATGATTGGTCTACCATTATGCCCTAGTAGGGAAAATTAGCAAGCATAGCTCAAAGATATATCCTAATGCATAGATTAAATATGAGTAGGTGAAAACACAGATGTGAGGGTCTAATTACTAAATAAGCCACAAGAAACCAAGCATATGAGGATGTACAAAGTGATGGAAGAGATGAATAGAAGAATGAGGTTGGTCAAGCTGACCTAAGATATGTCATGTATCCAAGTGCGATTGACGTATTCCAAATAAACCTAAATCTAATGTAGTTCACCCATAAGTGGGAGAAAATTACATTAAGAATGAATAATAGAATAAAGATAGACCCATGTTTAATTAGACTCATAGTGTATGCCAAGAGATGCACATCTTTCATAGAGTATGGTGTTAGGTATGGTTCTTTAAAAGATGATCTTCAAACATGCATTGAATTTTGGACTTAGAATCTAAAGTTGCTGGTGCTTACTATATAAAAATGAAATTATACATCATAAGTATGAGTAATCTATAATGATAGTGTATTTTGATTGTGATGAGTCAGTTAAAATGTGAATATTTATAACTAAGGATAATGATAAAAACTACCAATACCAAAGTTATAACTACTTACATTTAACAAAAAAAATAAAGATAAAACAAAACATAAATGTAACCTAACTTAAAATCAAGATATGAATGATCATGATTTAAGTAGGAAGAAGAATGTATATAATCAAAATAAGAACAAATCAATAAACAACAGGAAATCAAGATATGAATAATCAATATCCATGTGTAGTAACAAGAAGTTCTTAGAAAATAAAAACCAAAGAACAAGCCAATTACAAAACAACTCAAGCTCAACTGAAAGCTAGACTAAAAGTGGTTATAGGATGTATTTGGACTCAAAAGAACAAAACAACACAAGACAAGACAAAATAGTAGCACAAAATACAAAAATAACAAAACACCAAGAAACAAACAACAAAGGAATTAAAAAGAACAAAATATTAACAAAATAAATGGAGAGACAAGAAAACACAAGAAAATTACAAGAAAAATCAAATAAACACACACAAACAAGAGTTACTCACAATATTAGTAAGAAAAAAAAATTGTTCACACACCTATAATAGAGGCATTACTTTTTGTGACAGGGTGACTCCTAATCTAAGAAATAAAAAGACTGGTATAATAAGAACAAAAGAGACAAAGTTACCCCCAAGTGATAAGGAGATAAAATAAAATAAAATTGGGGGAAAAAAAGAAAAAGAAGGGGTGGCTGAGTTGACTCCAGATGTACAATACAAGTGGACACTACCTACATAATTCCATGGACACAAGATCCAACATGAACTTCAGGCCAAATGTAGTTCTCTTAGAAAATGCGATAGAAGAAAAGTGATGATAAGAAAACATGATTGATGTTATATAAAAAATAAGGAAATGGATTCCTAAAATGGTGAGAGCATTCAAATGAGTGCTCGTAAAATATAAATAAAGTGGGATCAAAATAAATAAAAGTGCAAGATAATGTTTTTGTTTATTTTTTCAATCAATTTTTAATGTTTTTGTGTTTTTAGGATAAACAACATAAGTTAAATATTAACAAATGACCTAGGGAATTACCTAACTAAGGAGATGTAATTACACAAATAAGATCTTAAACAATAATTAAATTAGCTTCAATGGGGATCATGAAGATAAACAATGGTATATAGAACCAACTAATCAAGGAGATGTACCTCTAAGGGTAAAAGTTCTAATACTAGCTAAAGCTAGCTACAACAACCCATACTCACAAAATGGTGAGAGCATATAAAAAATGGGGATTGAGATGACCTCAATATGAATTGAGCATGGCCTACATAGTCCCATTAGGACCTCAAGTCACAATATTTCTACCAACACAAAAGGCAGTGAGATCTAACTAGGTAATAACAAGTTCACAAACTAAGGCAAATGATAATAGCAATGTAAAGGTAATATAACAATACATGATAAAAGGCATCATTCTTAATTTTCTCATAGGTGGTTATAATTATGAAATAGTGACACAAATCTATGCGACTAATTTGCACATAGGAAATTATAATTAGTAACACAAGATGGATACTAATTTTCCCATAGGTAGTTATAATCAGTAACATAAGGTACACAACTAGTTTGTCCATATGTGGTTATAATCAATGGTACGAGTCAAACATAAATGAAAGATAAATTACCAAATCCACTATCACACTACTTCCATAAGCTTCCAATTAAATAAATAATTATAAAACTACTGAAACTGGATTGGAATCCCCTCATGAAAGGTGTGGGACAAACTAAAGGAACCAAGATCAAAAGGGGTTGGGTAGGATGGATAAAGAAAAGCTTTGGTCAATATTAAAGCTATGGTAAAATGACAAAATGGTTTTGTTTAAATATGGTGATGTTATGAAAATTGTATATAATGATAATAGGGTTACCCCAAGCGATGATTATTCATAAAATGATGACAGCATTCAAACTAAAAAATTGCTCATAAAATGGTGAGAGCATGGCTTAGATGATCGAGCTAACATAAACATAAATTAAGTGCTACCTTCATAGTCTCATTAGGACCTCAATTCAATGTATTTTAAATAGTGAGGTAAATGGAAAATGGAAAATGAAAAATGGTTCTGCTACTCTTGCTAACATGGAGATGCACATCCTAGTCAACATATGAGACAATAAGAATACTCAATCATAAAAATTAGTATCCCACACCTTTTTATAATATCTATTCTATCAATAACCTGATGTATATTTGGACACCAAAGATGTTTTTGTGATCTTTAATGGTCATTAATTCTATTTCCTCTAAATGTCAAGACAATATGTCTTTATATCCTCTATAAAGGAAAGTGTAACTAGGGATGGTAAATAATGTTAGTCATAGGATAAATGGTATGAGTTGGAAAATTAAAGGTGGATGATAATGGAATGTATAATGGTTGGGAAACAAATGAATATTGGGAATTTTAGTCACACATAATATTGTTGATTCTAGCTTCAACATAATTTGGGTTATAGTGGGGCTGAAGACTTCTTAATATGCTCTTGATAGGACCACCAGATTTTTTTATTATTTGGGATGAAGGTAGCTACCATCTGATTATGTTGTAGATTAGAAGCTACATTGATTTTATCTATGATAATGTCTTCATCAAGTAGTGAATAACTAATGTGCTTAGCTATTGGCACCTTGATGAGGTTTTCACCAATGAAGTTGTCATAATTATCCCATAGTGCCTTCAAGAAGGTTTCACTAAGGAACATTGATTTTTGACTTTGATTTTCTTCTAGCACCTCAAATACGGTTTCACTAGAAGATGTTGAGATTGAACTTTGATTATCCCCTAGCACCTTTGAAAAGGTTTCACTAGGAGGTTATTCTTATTCTATATGAATGTAGTCTTGGTCTTCTTGATATTCTACACTTGATATGTCACCATGGATGCAATTCAACAAAGTGTGATTCTATCAATCATAATCGACACTTGTGGGAGATGGAATATAAATGTAATATCTATGTTGGGTGGAGATAATGGAATGATGAAAGGAAACATAATCCTCATGGAATATAATAGGAGAAAGTATTTTGATGCTGAAGTAATCATCCTCAAAAACCATATAAGGATCATAAATATATTCAAATTGATCCTCAAAGTAAGTGTAATCAATGTTGTAACAACCATGACTATATTCTAATTTTAAATTTGAGTCTAAGTCAAGGGACTCTAAATCATATGTTGAGACTGATAGTGATTCTAATGCTGATGCTAAATTTGATGTCATTTCAAGAATAGAACCTAAATTCAATGTTGATCTTTCATCTAGTGTAGATGCTTCTTTAATAATGTTTTGTTGAATTTTTGGTTTTAGACAAGTAATGGCCTATGATGGCATAATGTGCTTTGTAAAAATTGATTCATCTAGGAAGCGTTCAACATAGACTAGCTCATATGGGTGAAGCCCCTCAAAGAGAGGGAATAACTTGAGGGGTGACTCCATAGAGACCGGCTTGTCAAAGTGAGACTCCTCAATGAGAGAAAAAAGTTCAAGAGATAACTTCATAGAGATTAGCTTGTCAAAGGAGTAAGGCTCTTTGAAAAAAAGATAATGGTTAAGGTAATGATTTTCTCAAAGTCAATTATAATCATTAAAAAGTATTTCAATAAAGACTAGCTTGTTAGAGTGAGACTCCTTGACAATAGGTATAGTATCAAAGGGTGATTCATCATAGGTAGACTCACCATAAATGGGAATTTAAACAAAAAAATCATGGCCTTGATTTACAATTGGCTCCAAAATATCAAATTTAAACACATTTTGTTCCTCAAAATATGGCTCTTAAAGAGGTAATGGTTAGCTCTGTTGTGTCTCAAAGACTGATACAAATTTTTTAAAGTGGAGAATAGTTGGTACAGGTTGAATAATGGTTTGTGGATCAATAATGGGTTCTCCAAGAATTAGATTATCAAATAAGGGTTCAACAAATATTGGTTTATTAAAGTGTCATTATTTAATAATAGGTTCAATAAATATTGGTGATGGGCCTAGAATGGTAATGACAAGGTACTTCAGAGCTTGGTTACTTGTACAAACTGAAGGAGGCTAACCTAAAATGTTAACCTTCAAGCATTACATAGCCTAGCTGCTTATATAAAATGAAGGAGGATAACCTAAAATAGTAACCTTCACATACTACAAAGCTTGATTGATCATACAAACTGAGGGAGGATAACCTAAAATGGTAACGTTCACGTGCTATGGAGCTTGTTTGCCACACAAGCTAAAGGAGGATAACATAGAATGGTAACCCTCACATGTTGTGGATCCTGATTGCTCATAAAATTCAAAGGAGGAGGATGGGGTTGGCATATGAAAAATGGCATGGATTGGTTTGGTATTTAGAGATTAGGCCCAAAGAGGTAGATATCCTCAAACATGATAGAGTGCTCATATCCATCATAAAAATGCTCTTCCTCATAACAAGGGCCATAAGAGACCCCATTATGAGTATACCTCTATGTCATGTTTATAAGATTATTCTCCACATTTGATAAGATTTTGAAATGATTTTTTTAAACATTAAAAAAATGTTTTTTTATTTCTTCAAATAAATGACAAGGTAAAATGAGATTATAATAAAAGGAGGTGGCATAGTACCACATAATTAGAATAAATGGTTACAAATTTACTCAACTTTGGTGGAATGAAAATTTCAAATTGGAATAGGGTATGCTAACTCTTAAAACCTAAAGTGTAAGATAACATAAAAAACTTAGGTTAAAGATTCATCAATACTGTAAAAGCTAGGTATAACTTTGATGAGTTATGACTAGAAAATTAGAAGAGAGTCCTTCTGATTAGGAAGATAACAATGTGAACTAAGAAGCTAAATATGTGAAAACACATAAGAATTCCTAAGTATAAACCTAAAACCAAATGGGAAGCACAATACTACCACATGGTAATAGGAATTATAATGGTTCTAGGACTTAGAGCATGAGAGAACACAAGATAACCTAAGTCCATAATAATAATAAAAGATGATTATTTTATATAATGAACTTCAACCCAAATAGGAAATCATACCCAAGTTAACTCAAACCAAGTGCAAATGGGATAATTTATTAATACGTTGGCCTAAAACTTAGAAAGGTGATATTTTAAATTTGAATTAAAAAAGGACTTGGAGATTTTTTCAAAATACTCTAACCTCAAATGGGCAGCAGAATAATGTTGTTTTGTAAAGACAAACACAATGTTTCAAATAATGATTTGAACAAGGTAAAAAGAGGTTTTGATTTGGTCAACATGATGCCTCCTTGTAAAAATAAAATGATGTATAAAAAAGGTGTTTTGATGATGTGATTTGGTTTTCAAACAAGTTTTAGACTCGATAATACCAAGCAAGTGAAGGATAAAATTGACAAAATACAACTAAGTATAACATCCAAAGTCCTAAAACTGATAGGTTTGCATCGTACCATTAAATGTTGTCTATATATATGCTCTTGGGAGGATTTAAAGTGTTAATCCAAAAATAACAGTGCATGAATAAGTAAGGATTTTATACCCTCCCTTTCCCAAGAGATTATATGATGATATGGAACTTTGGGCTACTCGCCTTGCATCAACAATATGTCTGCAACAAGGGGGATTATTATAAAACTTAAATTTTCATACGTCTAGATGGTCCCAAGTGTGGATAACACTAGAGATGCCTCACATCAATTAGATCCTCATAAATAATCTTATTGTGAAAAGGTCTTGTCCTTTTCACAACCACTATATCCATCACTTATTTAGTGTAGTACAGGTCTGAATTGCCCCTATAGTCCAAGTTAGAGTACCACTAATAGAGTTTGCTTAACCACTCATGCAAAAATCCTAATGGGTCACCCTTTATTTATATACCCTAAAGTTTAGTGTAGTTTAAAGGATGCCAAGAGATGAATTCTCAAGTCAACGATTCCCTAGAAAATCCATGAAGAGGTTATGAATTCCCACTCATAAGCCAAGTTGCATAAAAATAAATGACAAAGTGAAAATAATTTAAGGTCACGTTTATATCACCTAAACCATAAAGATTTGAGGAGAGCCTTAATGATGTTATTTTTACACATTTGGACCAAGGCATAAAATGCAAATAAAGAGTGATTTTTTTCACCTGAGTTCCCTAAAATGGATGGGGGAAGAGCATACATGCATCAATTATTTTGTGAAAAATAAACAAGTTTAAAAGATCTAGCATAAAACAAAACACTCTTAAAATTTGTAATCTAAGTATGAGTGTTAGTTTTAATGCACCAAAATGAAGTGTTTATGAATTTATTGGCCCCTTGGCCCTAGTTATAAACTTGTAAAAAATAACACAAAATAACTAAGCATAAAACATCTAAATTCCTTGTAAGCACCAAATAAGAAGTTTAAGACTTAAACACTTTCAAACATGTGAATTTTTACATCTTGTGTCCTAAAATATTTAGAGGGTTTATGTCTACCTTAAAGCCCAAATATAAATGAGAAAACAAGATTTGAAAACTTGCTCTCGAGTCTCTTTTTTGTTACAAAGACCAACGATGGTCCATGTAGGGACTGATATCAATTAAAAGAGACTGGTGTCAGTCGATTTACATAGAATTGATGTCGATCAACTTGGAATCGATGTTGGTTACATATAAGAACATAGGAAAAACATGATGATTTCACAAAAAAATTATTAGTAAAACAAGCATAGAAATAAAATAACTCTTTGGATTATGCAATAAAATAACCAAATAGAGACTATGAAAGTTTGAAAAACATATAATAACAACTAAAAAATTCAAGAAAATTACAAAAATTTGTCTTCTACCATGTTTTACCCTTCACATAGGGACCAATGCCAGTTATGATTAGATCAACTTTAGTTAGAGTGAATCAACATCGATCACTATGTAAACTATGTATCTTCAAAAAGAATAAAAACATGTGAAAAATAAGGACAAAACTTGGTTTTTTGAGATTTTTAAGAATTCATTGGGATATCTAAGAGTTGAAAATTAGTCTTCTTGCTTGTATGGGATGTATGGTACCATTGGGTGTGTTAAAATGTAGAGTAGAAATCCAAAGTGAGTTAAATCATACATTAGTCAAGTAAGACCCAAACAACCATAAAGAACATGCATCACTACACCAAATCCCTCATGGGGTTTTGAAAATGAAATCTAAGAGATATTGAAAGAAGGAATACAACATCAAACCTTCCTAAGATATTCCCTCCTCCTAGTATAGCTCAAAATCATGATTTCCTCTTGATTTGGTACTCCAAGTCTTTATAAATAATGAGTGGATTACTCTTCCATCATCTCTCAATGCACCAATGAACTAGGATCATGAAATTATCAAATGTGTGATAATATTTAAAACTATCCTATTGAAAATTTAGCCCAATAATATTACAAAAAAATAGCTTGAAAGGATGAGTGAGGACCCTTATATTTATAGATTTTAAGAAATGATCAAAATCAACCATGACCATCCATCTTAAGATCAAGATGTACGGCCATGAATCAATTTAATTTTGGAGTCTCAATCCATAAATATCCCCATTAATCTTTAGAAAAAGGGGCATTAATGAGGCATGGGAGGGATTAAATTAGATATTTGTTCCATTTATGGCTTATGGATGCCACCTCATTGATGATATCACTAGATGATGCATATATTAGAAATGAATTTCTGATTAAGAAATCTTCAATAACTTCCATGGATTTTCCACTTAATCCCTTGATTTAGATTAATTTACTTCATTGAGGTTAATTAATTTTCTATAATTCTTTGAAAATTGGTTATTCACTTAATTAAACCAGTCAAAATGTCAAGTTAGTGGGTCATAATTTGATTGGAGTATAATTAGAACAAAGTGTCAGTTGTGTATAGACCAATACCTCAATTAGAGCATTGTGGATGTGAAATAATAAATGCATGTGTTGTGTGCTTTTGAATTAGAAGAATTTAATGGTTCAGAGTGTTAAATTGCATTTTTACTATTTTGACTCTAAATGATTTGAGAAAAGTTAATAATTACATAAAATGCATTACCCCATTTAGGGATATATTAGCCTAAATCAAAACTTGTATACGACAAGCTCAAACCATTTAGTGCATTTTAGTGATTTTGGCCCAAATTGTGCATTGTCATAGAATTTTGAGTAAGATTGACAATTTTAGCATAGTGGTGATAGGAATTTGATGTATACATTTTCCCCCTATTTGAGAAGGCGTGGAGAGACATTTAGTCTAAGCAACATATTTTCAAATAATGAAATAATTGTCAAGAAGAAGTTGGAAGGCAATGATCCATGATGCCCCCTTGAGAGGACATACGAGGATGAAAGAGAGGGATGGACTCATGAAAATAAAGAAAAAGAGTGAAATTAACACATGGATGAGAGTATATCTATATGAGCTAGTGCTTGCACACATTGATTCTCAATGATCAAAATATAATAGAATATAATGGGCCCCAAGGTAGGGGTAAGTGGGAAGGATGTAATCCCAAAATATAAGAGACACACTTTGACACACCCAAAAGAGGGTGAAATCTATGCACTTAAGGAATGATTGATTTTGATATAAGTTGCATACTTTAAAATTGCTAAAATGAGGGAAAAAGTGTCAGGATCTTACAACACAATTGATTACCTTTGTATAAGCAACTAAACATGGAATTTAACCAGAAGTAATATGTAACTAGAATTCAGAATCAACACAAAATATGAGAGACAATACAATCTTGTATTAACACTCTTCTAGAAGGAAATACAATGAAGAAATCACACTCTTCCCACACCTCTTGGGCGTAAAGTAATTCTCCCTCAAGATTTCTCTCTGTCAATCAATTACAACAAACTCAAACACAGAGTTGCTTCCTCCACCAGTAAGTGACAATCAACCCAATGGTTGTTGTTGCCTTCTTCCAGTCTGTACCAGTGACAATCAACTCAATGGTTGCTTTGCCTACCTTATAGTAGATCTAACTAACCTTGCTCACCAAGCAGACCTTCTTGATCTTGCACACCCTGCAAACCAACTGATCTTACTTACCATGTAGATCTCCTTGATCTTGCTACCTGCAGATCAACTGATCTTACACACCTTGAGACAACCAACCCAATTGTTGTTCTTGCCTTTAAGTGAAGGATCCAATCCTTTAGTCCTTAGTCCTTCCTTGTGTTGTAGATCTTGATCTTGCTACCCCACAGATCAACTGATCTTGCACACAACCTTGGCACACTTGCATATCTCCTTGATCTTGCTACCCTGCAGATCAATTGGCCTTACTTTTCTACACACCTTACAATATAGCCCCATGGGTCTCTTAAATAGATCCCATAACAAACGATAATTAGAAAAGCAGACTCAAGACTAAAATTAGTCTTTACATGCAAACTGACTATTCATCAAACTAACTATTTGTCTAACTAACAGTTCTAGAAATGCACAGGCGACTAATGTTGGTTCCTGTCTGTCTAGAGATGACCGATGTTGGCCAATCCTAACTGATGTCGGTAGCTTTCAGTTGACCCTAACCGATGTCGGTTGGTCCTAACCGATGTTGGCGACTATCTAACTCTAGAAACCTCCACATTTGCATAACAGTGAAGCTTTTAGCTCCACAACCTAACAAAAAGATGTAGAGGTTAGAATTAGAATAAAAATGAGAGCATTTCTCTAGAGAAAGGAAATAATAATGTGCCCTAATAGAGTGAATTTGATCAGTTGAAAAATTAATTGTGTCCTAGTAGGGCTAATTTTGATCACTAATAATTGAATTTTCCCTAGTAGGGCTGATTTTGATCACTGATAATTGATTTTACCCCAATAGGGCTGATTTGATTGATGATTAGTCTAACATTATGCCCCAGTAGGGAAAATTAGAAAGCATAACTCAAGGATAAAACCTAATGCATAGATTAAATATGAGCAGGTGCAAATTTAGATGCGAGAGTCTAATGATTGAATAAGACACAAGAAACTAGCATACAAGGATGCACAAAGTGATGAAAGAGATGAATGGAAGAATGAGGGTGATTGAGATGACCTGAGATATGTCATGTATCCAAGCACTACCTACATAGTCTAGATGGACCTCAAGCCAATGTATTTCACCTAGAAGTAGGATAAAATGAAATGAGGAATGAAAAATAGAAGAAAGATGGACCAATGTTCAATTAGACTCCTAGTGTATGCCAAGAAGTGCACATCTTGCATAGAGTCTGGTGCTAAGTATGGTGCATTAAGAGATGATCTTTGGACCTGCATTGAATTTTGGACTTGGAATCCAAATCACTTGGTGATTACTATAACAAAATGAAATTATGCATCATAAGTATAAGTATCCTATAATGACTATGTATTTTGATTGTGATGATCCAATTCAAATGTGAATATTTATAACTAAGGATAATGTTAAAAACCACCAAGACCAAAATTACAACTATTTACATTTAAAAAAAAACAAAAACAAAAATAAAGATGAAAAAAAAAAACTTAAATGTAACCTAACTTATAATAAAGATATGGACAATCAATATTTAAGTACGAACAAAAATGTATATAAGCAAAGCAAGAACAACTCAATAAACAACATGAAAACAAGATATGAATAATCAAGATCCATGTGTAGTAACTACTAACTAAATTTGAATTTTAGGTCAAATTTGGACCCCTATAGGTTAAAAATTTGGTTTTTTAGATGTTTAGGGGTCAAATACTTTTTCATAGGCTATATTATAATTCATTTGATGTTATCTAATGCTTTGCTAACTTTAGGCATGGTCTAATTAATCATATGTCGTGTTTAGTCACTTAGTGGGATTTTAAGGGGTCATAAATGCAAGTGGCATAGTTTCCAATGTGTCTAGGTGTCCTTTTTTCCTTTAAAACATAAAATAGGTTAGTTTCATTGTCAATAATGTCAGTTTAATTATAATCTTGCAAGTTTTTTAACTAAAAATCAGGTAATCAACTGAAAAAGGGAAGTTTAGCACTTGTACAGCCCATTGAGGAAGGTGACACATGGGAGAAGGTGATGTAATGTCTCTTCATATTCATAACACTCACCTTAATGATTTACATGCTTTAGAAGTGCCATTTTTAATCTAAAACCATTTTGCTTATTCTTTGCCTTTCTAGACATATAAAAGTGACCAATAGGTTTTTGCTTAGTACGAATAGCTAAAGAGGTTTCAAGGAAAATGATTTTGAGAGGTTATATTAAAATAAAATACCTTAATTTCCATAACAATATTGAAAGTATTGGTCAATTTTTCTTTATGAATAATCCTTTACAAGCTGACTATATTTCTCTACTCATTATTTCTTTCACCCTATAAGTTTTGCTCCATTTTGGACAAGTCCGTATGAACCAATTAGTGATGTTGAATCCAAAGGATATTTAATACCTTATTACATGATATCCATGATTATTTTCATGTTTCATGATATTTTGATGGGCAAGTTGTCCCATGTTTTAGGAAGGTGTCACCATTATGAAGTTTCAATCAATTCATCCTTATTACAAAATGTTAGTATTCTACAAAGGTTTCATGTGATATGAAGATGGTGTTACACATGTTTCAATGAAAAATTTTCACCCCCTTCCATGTTTGGTTTCACCACATCATACTTTGGAGCAACTTTCAATCTTGTCATTCCTCATAGTCAACTTTTCACTCTTTCCCACTTGCAGTCACATGTATGAGATTTATCTAGTTTATTCATGGAACTATAATAAGGGTATATTAGTTTATTCCAAGCATTAGAAACTAGATAGATTCAATTTTATTGTTTAATAAGAGACAAGTGTGGTTACAAACTCATTCATCATACCAAATAGTCATGAGATACTCTTGCTTGCTTTGTTCAAGATGTTTGTAAGAGTTTTTCACATTGGGATAGATGTTCTTCACCTTGCCTTTAGACATCCTTGATAAAAATCATGAATTTGGAAGGTTGAAAATGGATTTGATTTTTTTTTGAGTCCATTCATCAACATATTGTTTCTCCATTACATACCCCTACCTGCATACAACCCATATGCACCTACAGGAGCCTTTTGTTGACATCATGCTAAGAGGTGGAAATATTGGCATGTGCTTCAATCTCTTAGGATAGATAAAGTTGTATTGGAATACTTAGTGAAGGCATAAAATTGTTATAAACCTTTTCATTTATACATACTACCCAAAATTCCATGCTTACCACCTGTGTATGTGCAAATGCCCAGCTATAGGTGTATCATAGAACTTCAAGAATTCTTATATGGGGATTTAAAACATAGAAGGAACCTTATTTTAGATTCTAGTATGTGACTTGAACATTAAAAATATGATTGAAGTGTTTTATGGACAAGTATAAAGGAAAACCATGTTCAAGGGGAAAATGACTGAGTTTTGAGATTAAATCCCTAAAATGTGAAAACAGAGGTCCAAAGGGTTTTTTGGATATCTTACAATAGGTTTGTAAATAGTTTTGAAACATCAAAATAGGTAAGTATAATAGTTTATAGTATGGAGAAGAGATATTCCAATAATGGAGGTTATAAGCTGATTATAAGAGTGAAGTTGAAGGCCTCAAATATGCCTCTAAAAACACTGAAACCCTACATTCTTATCTACAGTTTTGAGGTTTGAATGATAATTGATGTCCCAAGAGAAAACCAACCCACTCTCATGTTGGATAGAATAGTTACATGGATTGAATGGTGAAAAAAATGGCATGAAGGCTATTAATATGATGATGATGCATAGTTTTCAAGACTCATAGACACCTAAAGGTGTCCCTTCTTAGAGAAATATGCACCCACAGTTGGGTATGGGAATAATGACCCAAAATTGATGTCTAGGTGGTGTTTTAGGACCTTAAAGTTTAATTAAGGTATGTAATTATGTTTTTTGACCTTAAGGGATACAAATAAGGCCTTAAACACCATGACCAATCTCAATTAAGGCTAACAGACACTTACAATAGTCACTTTGGTAGAGTGTCTCAGTCAAGAGGGAAAAACTCAGTCTTATGAGTTTAAAGTTCTTTTAAAGAGAAATAAAAGGGTTGGAATGATGAATAAACTTAGGAAAACCTCCATGAAGATAATTTTGACTTCCATAAACTCTTTAAAATTTAAAATAATCCTACACAAACCTCTTGAAACCCTGTACACACCTATAGATGAGTGCGTAGTCATGTTGAGGATAAATAGGTGAAATTATTTATGAAGAAAGAGAGGGCTTGATATCAAATTTAGATTATTAAAGATATATTAATGAAGTGTTTTGACATAATATAGGACCCCATTCAATATTATTACCCACTCTTTGTATTGGCCAAAGGTAGCAGTCCGTACATATGAGCTACGAAAGCCAGTTTGCTTAATGGGTAGAAATGAAGAATATAAGGGAGAAGAGTTATTTTAAGTGAATTCAAAGATAATTTAGAATGATTTTAATTTGGAATAAATTTTTAATAAACCTAATACCATTATATTTATCCTTGAGGAGTCATTTTTAGGAAGAAGTGAAAAATGTAGGAAAACATTCCTTTTGGAGGCCTTTTTTGGACAAATGGAGTTAGTTAGGTGCCTAATTGGATGAATCAAGATAAAAAATTTGGTAAAAAGTTTTATTAATAACTTATAAAACTCAAAAATTATTCAATTTTCCTCTGGGAATAGGGATATACCTCATTATTTTGTCTCAGAGGTCATTCAATCAAGACAAATCAAGGTTTAGAAAAATAAGCTAGTGAAGTCAAAATGGGAAAAGGGATTGATATGAAGATTTGGGAACCTTAGAAAACATATTTTGATGTTTATTAAGGGAAAATAAGTTATAATAAGTACTATGTAAAGCTTATGCCTTTTATAATTATCAAAACACCCTTGTACACAATCCAATTAGACAAGCTCCTATTAGGCCTAGTTGGTGATTGAGAGGAAGAAATGAAAAGGAGTGCTTGGGAGGTTATGTGATGGTTTTTAAAGCTTTAATGAAGTATGAAAAATCATGACACCATCACAACCATGATAAATCATTCTAACTAGCCAAAACTAGTAGGGTGCATGCTAAGCCTATTAGGCCTTGAATAGACCTAGAGCCAATTGGGGGTCCAACCTCATTTAACTAATTTTTAGATATATATCTGATTTGAAAATTTTTATGACATGGATTTATACATTTTAGATTTTTTTATGCAAAGAAACCTATAAAAATTCTACTTTTATCTTAGAGATAGTCCAAGCATGCAGGAAAGGTGGAAACAAGCTCAATAGGGTGATTTCACATATTTTTTCCAAGGACATGCATGGAGGCCAAAGGATTTTGGAGAGGTTAGTATGGTCCATTAAAATCAGTTTTTTGGAATTTTTTTGCAAGTCTAATGTTAGAGCTTTATGAACAAATCTTAAGAGTAAAAACTACCTAAAACCTTACTAATCCCTTGGAAGAGACCTGATGGAGAAACTAAGCTTGGAGAGCTATCTAATTGGGAAAAAATTACCATTAAAGTGATTGGAGGTTATATAGTAATCTTTAGGACTCCTCCTCATCAATTTTTTTACTAACCTAGTTATACGGATATGGTACAAAATGGCTTTCTTTGGCAATTTTGTGCATTGTGAAAGGTATAAGAGGTTTCAAGAAAAGAAATAAAGTTTGCGTGTAATATTAGGAATTTTAATAAATAAATATGTCCGTATAATTATTTTTAAAATTTGATAATGTGTTCAAACAATAGCTCTCATCTCAACCAGTCAAAATTGGGATAGTGAACACAATGGTGAGAAGGATGAAAACTTCAAGTGTGAGTCTTTTTAAGATATGCCTGATGCTTCTAAGGAAATGGAGATTATTTAAAAGTTTCATTCACTTCATCCCATTTTAATTGAAAAATAATTCTAATTTTGAGGCCAAGTGTGAGGGGTGATAGAAAAGGGAGTTTCTTAGACTATAGATGATGATGGCTCATTCTTATATGGTTCTAGATGAATAAGAATGCAACCAATGCATGGAGAGGCATGTATGAAATCATTACATATCATTTCATTCATAATAACTATCCATAGTTAGATTTTAGATGTTAAAATAGGTCCAAATCATGAAGGCATTTTTTTGAGCCAAGACAAAGAGTTTCATGACACTTTTCATAAGTTTCATGACTTGTATGGACACTTGGACTTCCTAAAATTGTATGGTTTACTTAAAATATATTTATCATGATAATATAACCTATTTTATTATCTTGACAAGTGTCTAAGTGACCTTTGGACTTCCTTTGTCTCACACTTATCCCAAATTCTATAAGTAGTGACTATTTTAGCTCTTTTAAGTAACCTCTATTGGTTACTGGTGAAACCCTCACCAATTTTGTACTTGGATGACTCTTTAAAAAAAAATTAATTTTCATACTTACATGTTGTACAATTGAGTTTTGTTTCAATCTTGTTGGTCTTATCTAGTAGAGATGATCTTTTCTAGCATATTATCCTTGATTGTTCACCAAGTGTGCAGAAGAGTAATTATTATAGGTATTTTTTAGTGTTATATTTTAGCGTATAAGTGTTCCATGATTATGATATCTCAAGGAATAATTTATTACCCTCCTAAATATCAAAATACCTCTTGAACCTAGCATATGGAACATTGATGTAACAATATGTCTTGTGTTGTGATTTTTGTGTGAAGAAAGCTTTGTTTTACTCTAAGTTGTATAATTTAAGTCAATAAGAGGAAATTAAATATTGGTTCATCATATTTTGTATTTCTAATTTTATCTTTTTAACCCTTTTCATGCAAAGTTGATAGGTGAAAGAGTGTTTCAAAGAGTGCATCAAGGGAACTAGCCCTTCTAGAGATTCATCTCACCAAATTGATCACCCACAACAAGTGAGATTTTTTAATTGTTCCTCTTAGATGATGATATCTGAGACATCTCCTTAAGGGGTGAAAATCCAAGTGACAATAATTTTTGGCATGTCTAATGGGACTCTAAGTCCTAGAAGATTGTCTAAGATTGGTGGTGGTCTTGGCATATTTGTAGTTATAAGAACATATACATTCATTACCTAGTGACTCTAAGTTTTCAAATCTTTGGTTGCTAATAAATCATTAATTTTCATGCCAAAGGTGACCACTAGGTCTTTTACTAAATGTATACCTTTTGAGTTTGTGCAATTACCTTTGTATTCTATTAAAAGATTCAGATTTATGAATACTCATCCTTATTCAAGGGATTTGGTGTTTAATAAGTCCAAGTTCATACTTAGTTCAACCCCTAATATTCATATTCTACATTCCAATATGGTTATAAACTAACCTTTTATATCCTTCATTAGATCATATCCTTTGAATCTTACCCAATATGACCTAATTCTTAGAACAACCCTTAAGAGTGTTCCATATTTTAGTGGATAATGTCCTATTACTTGCATTAAACACATTAGAAACATAATTTTTTTTTTAGCATTCATAATATCACTCAAGAGAATGTGGCTATTAGGCTATTGGCATTGTCTTTCAAATGGAAAGCTTTAGATTGGTATGGGACTCCACCTCATAATTTCATTGCTTTATGAGATAAAATAGGAGATATATTGTCTAAGAAGTTTGAAGAGAAGAGTGATTATCTATCACTAGATGAGAAATTGACCACTATCAAGAGGGCTCCATAAGAGTTCATGCAAGACTTTAACTCTATATTTTAAAAAACATGGGATATGATATAGCCTTCTTGTATTACCTAAAAGCATTGAATAATGATATAGCCATGATGATATAATCCATGGGTGGGAATAAATTACCTATTACCTATAAGATATCCATTAATGCTAAGAATTGTCTTATTCAAGTAGGGAATATTACTCTTAGACCACATATGCCATTGTTCCCTGATTTGTAGCCTCATAGTCAAATTGCATTACCTACCTTGGATCCTTTGCCTAATAGTCAAGAAACATCTACCTTTACCCCTACCAATGAGATTCATGAAGTTAAGAGATTACTTCAAAGTGTTCTTAATGAGTTTGTTTCTCTAAAAAGGCAACAAACTCAAAGTTATAGACCTTATCAGCCCTATAATCAGTTTGGATAAGTAAGTAGGCCTCCTTTTCATGGTAATGCTCAAGGGAAAGGTCAAATCACTCAAGCTAGACCTTACCAAACTTATAATAATAATGATCCATCATCTTATAAATCTCTTATTCCCACTCAAAAAAAAAAATTGTTTAAGAATAACCATGTTATCCTTCCTATGACCAAAATTAAGGCCAAGTTTCATATGCCAATGAAATGCCTAATTAAGCCATGACAATGCAAAGGTAGTCAAGCCTCAAGTTTCAAATTTTGAAGTTACAATGAAAAATGGAATGGAAAATGGACAAAAATAATTTGATTCTACTCTTATAAATCATTTAGAGGGAGAGTTTTATACCATCAATCATTTGGGAAATTTAAGTAATATGAATGTTAGTTTATCTTCTAACACTAGATATAATAAGAGGGTTGTTAAAGAGACACAAGGGGAAAATAGAGGACCTATTTTAACCCATAAAACACCTCAAATAGTAGGTGGGTATAACTTATCTCCTAAGGTGCAAGAGAATCAAAAATTTCAAAGTTCAAAACTAGCTCCTACACATCCATCTTCACAAGCTACACCACAAGGTACTAATGATTTAAAAGAGCCTTTAAAGATGAGAAATAATTATATTAATGTTTTAGATAAAATTAATAAGTTACACATGGGATTCATTGACAATACTAAAACAAAAATATATGCTCAGCAAGGAATTACTTGGACTAGGCAAACAAGTTGGATCAACTAGGACTGAAAATGTTGTCTTGGTGAATGGAACCTAATCCATTGATGGAATTATATATCCTTGATAATTTTTTATTATTTTGTTCATAATTTCATCATAGATAGTGGGACTAGTACTTTGTTATGCCCAAGTCAATAACAGATAAACTAGGTCTCAAGTATGAACCAATGGCTAAAGGAGTTCTACAATTGGTTGGGTCACCTATAAAGACCTTGGGAGTAGTAAAATATTTGAATTTGATTTTACATGCTTGTTCTAATTTTTACATCCCTCATGATGTGGTTATTTCAGATTTACCTCCATACTTTTCTCTTTGTTTATCAAGAGAGTTTACAAATAAGATAGGTGGATATTGGTATCCAATTGGTCATCTATGGTTTTTAAGACAAAGAATGGCACCAAGGTGAAGATTGAATTAGAGCATATCCATAAAAATAATTTAGAGTCATACTTGCCTAAAGTTATAAATGTCAATTATGTTATTCTTGATGAGGAATAGATTTAGATGGATCAATCTCTAATCTCTTCTCTTGAAGAAATTTCTAATTTGTATCTATATGAATAGGGAGTTGAGCGCTATGAACATGATCCTTACAAGATCATAGAGGAAGCTAGTATTGGGGTGTATTACCTTCATGAGGAGGAATATTTCATGCCAAATTTGATGAATCAAAATGAAAACATGGATGGTTTGTGGCATCTATTCTTTGATGGATCTAGAAGCAAGGTTGGGGCAAGTAGTGGAGCAATGTTAGTTTCTCCATCCAAGGAAAGGTACTACTCTACTTTCATATTTAACTTCACTTTTACTTGTAATTTGGCATAATATGAGGCCCTCATTCGTGGCCTTGAGTGGGCTAGGAAAAGAGGTGTGAAAGAGTTACAAAGTGCATGGTAAGAGTGAGTTAGTTTTGAATTAAGTGAGAGGCCAAAACATGACTAAGAACTCTTTGCTTAAGCACTATAAGCATAGAGTGTGAGATATTATGGAATATTTACAAGCCTTCAACATCTAATATATCCCAAGAGAAGATAACAAACATGCTAATAGGTTGGTAGTAGTTGGATCTCAGTTTTTTGTTCCAAAGGGTATAAGAGAAGATAAGAACCAACCTCATCTCAAGATGATTATAAGGGCCTCTATATCTGATAATGTTGATAATTGGAAAGTTTTTGATAGTGACCAAAATATCTCTCTTTTTATACAAGATAAGCTTGAGTTTTATTTAAAGAATCAGTCCAAAATATAGCAACAATATGGAGGACATATTGTACAATTGAAGACAAATAAGCTCCCTAAAGGCTTAGTCACACTTGAGAGTATCTTCAATGATGATGATTAGTTAAATAAAGACAATCTAAGCATGTATAATAAGAAAAAAAAACTATGAGAGAGTATAGATCTTTAAGGATAATTTGCTTTCTCTTGAAAAGGTATGTACTAGAGAAGAAAGACATGCTTTCATTGAATTATGCTTTAATGTCTTTACATGGGAATATAGTGATTTAAAAGGATTTGATACAAAATTAGCTAAACATACCATAGATCTAGATGATAATGTTAATCCTATCTAGAAAAGTCAAAGGACAATAAATCCTAAGATTGAGCCTCTCATGAGAAAGGAACTTATAAAATTGATTAAGTCTAAGATCATTTTTCCTATTAACCATTCATCTTGGTTGGAAAACTTAGTCCTGATAGGGAAGAATAATGGGGAAATCAAGTTATGTGTTTAATTTAGATATTTTAATAGAGTTTTTTTGAAGGACCATTATCCTCTTCCTTCCATGTAGCAAATTTTGCAAGTTATGGTAGGTAGTGAAAGGTTCTCACTCCTTGATGGATACTTAGGGTATAATCAGATTTTGGTAAAAAAAAGTAACCAATATAAGACAAAATTTATTAATAAATGGGGTGCATATGATTTTATAAAAATCCCTTTTGGTTTGTATAATTCTGGTGTAACATTACAACGTGTAATGGATATGGATTTTCAAGGTCTAATAAATGATATAGTGTTCATGTATCTTGCTGATATCACAATTTTTCTAAGGATGTAAAGGATCATTTGAATAATATTAATAATATTTTTGAGAGATGTAGAGAGTTTATAATATCTCTTAACCCAAATAAGTGTGTGTTTTATGTTCATTAAGGCAAACTCTTGGGACACATAGTCTCAAAGAAAGGCCTATCCATAGATCTTGAAAGGGTGAGTGCAATCTTGGCATTCGCTTTACTCAAACACAAGAAAGATTTGAAAAGTTTCTTTGGAAAATTAAATTTCATAAGGAGGTTTATTAATAATTTTTATAATTTAGTCAAGCCTCTAACCTCTATGCTAAGGAAGGATGAAGTTTTCACTTGGATATGGAGAAGGAAATAGAATTTTGAAGAGATCAAGCAAGTTATTGCTCAAGCCCCAACTCTTGCAAGTCTTAATTTCTCAAAGGATTTAAAATTGTATACATTTAGAAATGAAGAGGTAATATATAACATTATCACTCAATAAAATGAAGAAAACTTGGAGTAGCCTATTTCCTTCTTTAGTCAAGGATTGGAAGGCTATGAGGTAAGATACACCTATGTAGAGAAGCAAGTAATTTTAGTTTTTATAAGTCTAAATAAGTTTAGGCATATGTTTTCTTAAAACAAGATTCATATATTGGTAGTCATCTTAGTGTCAAATAATTCCTTTTGAGTAGAGATATGAGTGAAAAAAGGGCTGGTTGGATCATAAAAGTGATAGAGTATGATGTATAAATCAAGACAACCAAGATAGTGAAAGAGAAGGGATTATGTGATCACCTTGATTTAGATTTTAGGGAATAAAAAGAAGTATTTTTATCCCTTCATTATGATCATATGATAGCTACATATTCATTAATGAGGAGCTAGACATCAGAAATGATCCATTTTCTTCAAACTGATGATTGTTCACAAGGTCTAGATAGAGATAAAAGAAGGTACTTCAGATTACAATCTATTCCTTATGTACTTTTTGATGGAGTGTTGTTTAGGAATGAATTATTAGGTGTGATTTTGAGATGAATTTAATTAGATCAGATTGATAAAATATTGCTTGAATTTCATGATGGACCAACTAGTGTTCACTTTGCTCTAAGAACCACAACTACTAAGATTATGAGAGATGGATATTTTTAGCCTAGTTTATTCAAAGACAACCATGATTGGGTAAGGAAATGTCAAAAATGTACTCTCTTTGATGATAATAAAAATCTTTTAGCCTTGCCTCTTCATCCAATATAAGTAGACAAACCTTTTATGCAATGAGGTCTAGATTTCATAGGCCTAATCAACCCACCTTCTAGTTCTAGACACAAGTGGGTATTGAATAATATATATTAATTTAAAAGATGAGTGGAGGTTGTTGCTCTTAAGTGATCAAATTAAAGCTTACTTTTAGACTTTTATGAAGGCATAGTGACAAGTTTTGGGGCTCTTTAAATGATAATTTTAGATACTGCATTGCCTTTCCTTAGAATGAAGACAAGTGAGTGTGATTTGAAACATGGTATTTATCTTATTAATTAATCCAAATATTATCCAAAATGGAATGGAATATCTGAGTACACTAAGGAGAATCTAATTAGGATCATAAAGAGGATAATGGAGGAAAGCCAAAAAACTTGGCATTCCAAGTTGAAGATAGCTCTTTGGGTTGATAGAATCACCCCTAAAGAGCCATTAGAAACTCACCATATACACTTATTTATGGGAAATAAGATATAATACCTATTTCACTTGAGTTATTAGCCTTGGATCTCACATACCAGCTGGAGTTGATGGAAAATGAAAGCATGAAGGTCAGATTATGTGAGTTGATGGAGCTTGAAGAAACAAAAGATCAAGTTATGCAAACCATGATGGCTCATCAAGATAAAATAAAGAGATTATTTGATAATAAATATATGATATTAAGATTAAAAGAGGGGTAAATTGTTCTAAATTGGGATGAAAATAGGACTAATCCTAGAAAACACACAAAGTTTGATCTTTTGTGGAGTGGCCATTATGTCATCACTTAATGCAAATAACACAATACTTTCCAACTTTCAAAGTTGGATGGAGAGGAGATTCATATCCTAGTCAATGGGATATATCTCAATCATTCCTACTAATGTTCTCCTCTCTCCTTGTACATAGCCATTATTTTTCTTGGTTTCCCTAAGTGCTTATGCACATGTGTGAGTCTTGTTGGTGTCTTGCTTTGTTTTGTGTTTGCTTGGTGTGTTGTGGTTGTTTTGTGTTTATTTTAGGAAATTAGTTTGTATTTTTCCTCAAGAGTTAATTTAATCCCTATCCCATGGATTGATAAGGCTATTGGTCTTTAATATAGTAGGCATACTACCCCTATGAGTCACCATTTTGTTGACCAAATTTGACTTTTAGATCAAATTTGGACCCCTATAGATAAAAAACTTGTTTTTTTAGATTTTTATGGGTAAAATAATTTGTAATAGGATATATTATCATTTATTTTATGTTATCTAATGATTTTTTAGCTTTAGGCATGGTCTAATTAGTCATATGTCATGTTTAACCACTTAGTGGGCTTTTAAGGGATCATAAATGCAAGTGGCACAGTTATCAAGGTGTATATGTGTCATTTTTTCCCATTAAAATGTATAAGAGGTCAATTTCACTATCAATAATGTTAGTTCAATCATAATCTTGTAGGTTTTATAATTGAAGATTAGGTAATCAATTGAAAAGGGGAAGTTTAGGACTTATACGGCCCATAGAAGAAGGTGACACATGGGAAAAGGTGATGGAATGTATCTTAATCTTCATAAAATTTATGTTAATGCTTGACATGCTATATAAGTTCCATTTTTAATCCAAAACCATTCTACTTCTTCTTTGCCTTTCTAGACATACAAAAATGACCAACAAGTTTATACTTAATATAGATAGCTGAAGAGGTTTCAAAGAAAATGATTTTGGGAGGTTATATTTCAATTAGACACCTTAATTTACATAAAAATATTAAAAGTATTTTTCAATTGTGTTTTATGAATCATCCTTTACAAGCTGACTATGTTTTTTTGCTCACTATTTCTTACACCCTATAGGTTTTTCTCCATTTTGGATAAGTCTATATAAACTAGTTGGTGATGTTGAATCCAGAGGATTTTGGATAACTTTTCATCTACTCTTCATGATTATTTTCATGTTTCATGATGTTTTGATTGGAAATTTGTCTCATGTTGTAGGAAGGTGTCACCATTATGAAGTTTCAGTCAATTCTTCCTTATTGCAAAATATTGGTATTCTACAAAGGTTTCATGTGAGATAAAGATGATGTTCCACATGTTAAAATGACAAATTTTACCTCCTTTCCATGTTTTGTTTCACCACATCATACTTTGAAGCAACTTTCAATCTTGTCATTCATCATAGTCAACTTTTCACTCTTTCCCACTTGCACTCACATGTATGAGATTTGTCTAGTTTGTTTATAGAATTGTAATAAGGGTATATTAGTTTATTCAAACCATTAGGAACTAGAGAGTTAATTTTATTGTTTAATAAGATATAAGTGTGGTTGAAAACTCATTCATCATACCAAACAATCATGAGATACCCCTACATACTTTGTTCTAGATGTTTGTAAGAGTTTTTCACATTGGGATAGATGTTCTTCAGCTTGCCTTTAGACCTCTTTGATAAAAATCATGAATTTGGAAGGTAGATAATGGGTTTGAGTTTTTATTAGGACATTAATCAACATATTATTTCTCCATTCCATACCCCTGCATGCATACATCCCATATGCACCTACAAGAGCCTTTTATTGACATCATGTTAAGAGGTGGAAAGCTTGGCATGTGTTTCAATCTCTTAGGATTTATAAAGGTGTATTGGTATACTTAGTGAAGGCATATAAGTTTTATAAACCTTTTTATTAATACGTACTACCCAAAATTCCATGCTTACTACTTGTGTATGTGCAAATGCCTAGCTATAGGTGTATCACAAAACTTTGAGAAAAATTTTATGGGGATTTGAAACATGGAAGGAACCATATTTTGGATTATATTATGTGACTTGACCATTATAGACCTACTTGAAGTGTTTAATGGACAAATAAAAATGTAAACCATGTTCAAGGGGCAAATGAATGAGTTTTGAGACTAAATCCCTAAAATGTGAAAATAGAGGCCTAAGGGGTTTTTTAAATATCTTATAATAGGTTTACAAACAATTTTGAAACACATAAATAGGTAAGTATGATAGATTATAGCATGGAGAGGATTTGTGACAATAATGGATTTTAGAATGTGAGTATAAGAGTGAAGTTGAAGGCCTCAAATATACCTTCAAAAATATTGAAACCCTGCATTCTTATCTACAGTTTTGAGGTTTGAATGATAATTGATGTCCCAAGAGAAAACCAACCCACTATCATGTTGGATAGAATAGTTACATGGATTGAATGGTGAAAAAAATGGCATGAAGTCTATTATTATGATGATGATTCATAATTTTCAAGACTCATAGAAACCTAAAGGTGTCCATTCTTGAAGAAATATGCACCCATAGTTGGGTATGGGAACAATGACCCAAAATTGATATCTAGGTGGTGTTTTAGGACCTTAAAGTTTAATGAAGGTATGTACATATGTTTTGTGACCTTAAGGGATTCAAATAAGGCCTTAAACATCATGACCAATCTCAATTAAGGCTAATAGACACCTACAATAGTCACTTTAGTAGAGTGTCTTAGTTAAGAGGGAAGAACTCAGTCTTATGAGTTTAAAGTGCTTGTAAAGAGAAATAAAAGGGTTGGATAAAATAGTTACATATATTTAATTGTGAAAAAAATATCATTAAGTCCATTATTATGGTGATTATGCATAGTTTTCAAGAGTCATGGACACCTACAGGTGTCCCTTGTTAGATAAATATGCACCCACATCTTGGTATAGAAATAGTGACCCAAAATTGATGTCTAGGTGGTGTTTTATGACCTTCAAGTTGAATGAAGGTATGTAAATATTTTGTGTGACCTCAATGGATTAAAATAATGCCTTAGACACCATGAAAAATCTCAATTAAGGCTAATAAACACCTATAACAATCACTTTGGTAGAGTGTCTCAGTTAAGAGGGAAGAACTCAGTCTTATGAGTTCAAGGTGCTTGTAAAGAGAAATGAAGGGGTTTTAATGATGAAATAAAATTATGAAAAAATAAATGAAGATAATTTTTACCTCTATAAACTCTTTAAAATTAAAAATAATCCTACATAAACCTCTTGAAACCCTGTGCACACCTACAACTGAGTGTGCAATCATGTTAAGGATAAAGAGGTGAACTTATTTAAGAAGAAGAGAGAGTTTGATATAAAATTGAGATGATTAATGATATATTAATTAAGTTTTATCACATAATCTAGGACCCCATTTAATATGATCACCCACTCTTTCTACTGACCAAAGGTAGCAGTCCATACAAATGAGCTAGGAAAGCTATGTTGCTCAATAGGTAAAAAATGAAGAATATAAGGGAGAAGAGTTGTCTTAGGTGAATTTAAATATAATTTATAATTAATTTAAATTTTAATAAGTGTTTAATAAACCTAATATCATTATATTTATCCTTGAGGAGTCATTTCTAGGAAAAAGTGAAACATGCAAGAAAATAGTCCTTTTGGAGGCCTTTTTAGACAAATGGAGTTGGTTAGGTGCCTAATTGTATGGATATAGATTTAAAAAAAAGTAGGTAAAATTTTTAATTATGACCTTAAAAAACTCCAAAAATATTCAATTTTACTTGGGGAATAGGGATATATCTCATTATTTTATCTCAGAGGTCAGCTAGTCAAGAAAAATCAAGGTTTGGCAAAACAAGCTAATGAAGTCAAAATGGGAAAAGGTATTGATAGGAAGATTTGGGAACTTTATGAAACATATTTTGAGGTTAATTAAGTTTAAATATGTGATAGGAAGTAGGAGATAAATCTTAGACCTCTTAGAATGATAAAAACACCCTTGCACATAGTCTAACTAGACAAGCTCCTATTAGGTCTAGTTGGTGATTGAGAGGAAGAAATTAAAAAGAGTGATTGATAAGTTGTGTGATTGTTTTTAAAGGTTTTATGAAGTATTAAAAATCATGATACACTATCCCATCCATGAGAAATCAGTCTAACTAGTCAAAACTAGTAGGGTGCATGCTAAGCCTATTAGGCCTTGAAGAGACCTAGAGCCAATTGGGGGTCCAACCTAATTTATAACTCTTATAAATATATATATCTGATTATAACATGTTTATGAGATGTATTTATACATTTTTTATATTTTTTTATGCAAATAAATCTATAGGAAATCTACTTCTAGTTTAAAAATAGTCCAAACATGCAGGAAAGGTGGAACCAAGCTTGATAAGGTGATTTCAAATGATGATATCTTTTCCAAGGATATGAATGGAGGATAAAATATTTTTGAGAGGTTATTAGGGTCCCTTAACATTAGGTTTGTGGAATGTTTTTTCAAGTCCAATGTCAAATATTTATGAATAAAGCTTAAGAGTAAACATTGCCTAAAACCTTACTAAACCCTTGGAAGAGATTTGATGGAGAAAGCAAGATTGGAGAGATATATAGTTTGAAAATGATTGGAGGTTATATATTAATCTTCAAGGCTCATCCTCATCAATTTTTGTACTACCCTTCCTATATGAACATGGTAAAAAATGGATTTCTTTGATAGTTCTATGCATTATGTAAGGTACAAGAGGTTTCAAGAAATGAAATCAAGTTTGGGGGGAATATTGGGAATTTTAATAAATAAATATTTCCATATAATTATTTTTAAAATCTGATAATGTGTTCAAAAAAATATCTCATCTCAGCCAATCAAAACTGACGTAGTGAACACAATGGTGAGAAGTGTGAAAATTTCAAGTGTGAGCCTTTTTAAGATGTGCCTAATGATTTTAAGGCCATGAGAAGTATTTATAAGTGTCATTAACTCCATACCATGGATTTTTGTGGAAAATTGATTCTAATTTTGAGGCCAAGTGTGAGGGGTGATAGAAAAGGGAGTTTCATAGACTACAGATGATGATGGCTCATTCCTAGAGGATTCTAGATGAATAAGACTACAACCAATGCATGGAGAGGTATGTATAAAATAATTTTCTATAATTAAATTAATAATACCTATCTCTAGTTATTTTTTGGATGTTCAAACATGCCCAAATCATGAAGGCAATTTTTTGAGACAAGACAAGGAGTTTCATGCTACTTTTCATAAGTTTCATTATTTATATGGACACTTGGACTTATTTACATTACATGTTTCATTTAAAATATATTTATCATATAAATTTAACCTCATTTCTTAGCTTGACAAGTTTCTAAGTGACCTTTGGACTTCCCTTGTCTCACCTCTCTCCCAAATGCTATAAGTAGTGACTATTTTGACTCTTTTGAGTAGCCTCTATTGGTTAATAGTGAAACCCTAACCAATTTTATACTTGAATGACTCTTATATTATAAATATTTTGATTTATGTCAAAGGTATATCATTGGTGATAAAGGCCCCATAGCATTTATTATCTAAAAGTGTTTTTAATGTTCATAATTTAGCTAAAATGTGTTGATATTTATTTAATAGTAATGAATATATTTTTGGTTGCATAAAAGTCAAAAGAGGGCCCATGGATAAGTCAAAGAGTCATGGGTTAAATATAAAAGAGGAATGAGATGCATTTTCCCATGAAGAGTCATCTTGAGGAATTTCAAGAGTCACCAAGTGAAGACAAAAGAGACTATGGTTCATTTTTCCATGAAGAGTCACCTTAAAGAATTTGAAAGGTCACTAAGATAAATAAAAAAGAGAAAAGGATGAATTTGCTTATGAAGGGTCACCATATGAATTTTCAAATACAAGGATTCAAAGGGTCATGCAAGTTTGGCACCATTTTACATGAGGAGTGAAGAGTCATGAAGGGTGAATTCAAAAGGTTATTTGGAAAGCTATAAATAAAGTCTAGGAAGCCATTTATAATATGCAAGAGAGTGCATAGTTTGTAGTTGTTTAATATAAGAAAAGAGGAGAGAATAAAAAGAGATATTGTAGAGTTATAGCATTTGTTGAGAAATCAATATTGAGAGATAGTTATGTTCTATATATAATAGGGGTTGGTTCTCCTATGAGTTGGTGCTCACAAATATTTGTAAGGGGATGGTGCTCCTATGGGTTAGTGCTCACAAATAGTTGATGTGTTGGTGATTGATAAATGGGTTTGTGATATTTCAAGTTGGTGATTTCAAAATTTTTAATTTTAGTTGGTGCTATTTCATATACTTGAGATTATTCTTTGTAGTTTTTCCCACTTTGGGTTTCCACATAAAAATATGCTCTCTCTCTCTCTCTCTCTCTCTCTCTCTCTCTCTCTCTCTCTCTCTCTCTCTCTCTCTCTCTCTCTCTCTCTCTCTCTCTCTCTCTCTCTTGTGTGGTGCATATTATTTCAATTTTATTGCATACTTTGAATGTATGGTTATGTGGAGTTTGATTAAGTAAAACATTTATAATATATATGATATACTAATTCACCCTCCTCTCATTATATCCTATGCTTAACAATTGGCATCAGAGCAGGTTGCTTTGGAAAGAGTTTTATAGCTTGAAAGTAGATTAGGGAAAGTATAATGGCTGGATCACATGAAGGTTTTTATATAAATAAGACACCTTTATTTGATGAGAAAAATTATTCTTTTTGGAGCATAAGGATGAGGACTTATTTAATGTCTCTTGGATTTGACATTTGGCAAGTAGTTGTGGAGGAATATGAAGAGCCACAGACACTTGTGATTACTTTGGTAAAAAAGAAGGCAAGTGAAAATAATTCTAAAGATTTAAATGCTATTTTATGTGGTTTATGTGAATCAATTTTTTTTAAATTTATGAAATGAAAATTTTCTCATCAGACTTGGGTAAAGCTTGAAAATATTTGCAAAGGTGATAGAAAGATTCAATAAGCTAAACTCCAAAATTTCAGAAGATAGTTTGAGAGTTTGAAAATGGAAGAGAAAGAAAATATAGTGAGTTATCTTTTGTAGGTTGATCAAATAGTTAATCATATTCAAGGTCTTGGAGAAAAGTTAGAAGAATCAGGGGTGGTGCAAAAAGTTTCAACAATTGAAGAGATGAAGGATCTAGCCAAGCTAAAGATGGATGAACTACATGGTATTCTTATGGCATATAGGATGTGGACCAAATAGGAGAAACCCTCAAAAAATAAATCTACTTTCAAGAAATCAAAGAAAGACAAGGCTAAGATTCAAGAAGCAAGTGACAACTCTAGCAATGATGAAGGTGACAATGAAGCTCTTTTCATTTATAAGCTGAAAAAGGGCATAGGTAAATATCAAATAAAATTTCCTTTCAAATGTTTTAATTATGGAAAGATTAGACATTTTTTAGCTAAGTGTCCAGATAAGGGTAATGGTGATAATGAAGAAGGAAAGTATACATAAAAGAAGAATTTCAAAGGAAAATTCAAGAAGGGATTCAAGAAGAAGAGTTTATATTCTAAAGATCCTAACTCAACTGAAGATAGTGGAGTCAGTGATTTAGAAGAAGAGATTATATTCATAGTCATACATGAAGATGCATCCACAAGTAAAAGTATAGATGACCAAGAATAAGAACAAAATGAAGCTGAAGTGAATCTAAAAGGAAAAATCATTTGTGCCTTAGAATAATTAAAAGCTCTTGAAAAAAATAATTGAAGATTGAAGCTCCAGATTGAGAAAAATGAAAAAGAGTCAAAATAAATAATTGAAGATCTACAAGCACACATTAAAGAAGCCAAAAAGACTGAAGAAGATCTAAAAATTCAATTACAAAGAGTTAAAATTAGATCTTTAGAAAATAAATAAAGCAGTCAATGATAAAGCAACCAATTATTTAGAATTTTAGAATAACACTAATATGTTGAATAAGATATTAGAAAGTCAAAGATCAATGTCAGATAAGATAGGTATCAGATTTGAAAAAGGGAAAGGGGAGGCCACTACTTTCACATACAAGGTTAACACAAAAAAATAAAATAGCTATGTTAAAGCTTTTACAAAAGAGTAAATGAAAAGGAAAGAAGTTAAGAATATAGAGGACATCTCAAAAAAAGAAAGATAAAAGGAGCAGAGCTATAAAAGGCAATCAGGTCAGAGATATACAAATAGGTTCCATTTTTATGGTTACTATTTTTATTGTAATGGATATGGTCATAATAAAATAGAATGTTGAAAAAGGGCTAACAATTTCAGAAACAAGGAGAAGGAAACACATGCAAAGTCAAGCAAAAGCCACAACTCTTTTACTTCTCTATCAGGCTTTAATGAAGAAGCCATAATATGTTACAAGTGTAAAAAATTTGGACACATAGCCTGGTATTGTATAAGTATATTTGAGTCAGTCAATAAGGACTAGAGTTTCAAGGCTCCATTCATCAAGAAGAAAGTTTAGATAGGTTCATGGTAGAAGAAATAACCTGAAAAGTCTATGTTGGTCTAGACAACTTTACATGCAAGAAACAAAGAAAATCCATGGTTAATTGATAGCAGATGTTCAAGGCACATGATAGGAGACAAGATCAAGTTCATAACCTTGAAAAATATCAATGGTGGCATAGTGAAATTTGGAGATAAAACTATTGCCAAAATTGCTAGGAAAGGTACACTAAGTTTGGATAATGGTAGAACTAAGACTGAAAATGTTCTATATGTAGAAGGTCTTAAGCATAATATTTTGAGTGTAAGTCAAATGTATGATTAGAGACACATGCTAAAGTTTTATGTAGAAGGTTTTGAAATTAGGAGAAAAGATTTAAATGTGTTGATTGTAGATGCTCAGAGGACATGTAATAATTTGTATATGTATCAAATATCAAAGGTTAAAAATGTTATTTGAGTCAAGTTAAGGAAAGTTGGCTATGGTAAAAGAGAATGAGACACATAAGTTTTGAAAATATTTTCAACATCAACAAAAATAAAGTAGATAGAGATCTTCTAAAGATTACAAAGCCCTCCAACATGCTTTGTGAACCTTGTCAGCATGGGAAACAGGCCAGAAGATGGTTCAAGACAAATAATATTCAACTACTAAGATGTTAGAGCTTGTTCACTCTGATCTATGTGGACCTATGAGAAATCAAAGTACTCAAGGTGATAAATATCTCATGTTGCTTATTTATGATTTTACACGTATGACTTGGGTGATATTTTTGAAAAAAAATAAGAAGCTTTCACTTATTTCAAAGCATTCAAATCTTTAGTTGAGAATGAAACTAGATTAAAAATTAAGTGCCTGAGATCACATTGAGGAGGAGAATTCATGTCAGATTAGTTTATTAATTATTATGAAGACCATGGGATAAAGAGACATTATTTAGTATCCAAAACTCCATAGCAAAATGAAGTAGTTGAGTGAAGAAACAAAATAGTTTAGGAAATAGTGAGGACAATGCTAAATGAATCCAAGATACCAAATAAATATTGGAGAGAGGTAGTAGGTACAATAGTACATATCCAAAATAGAGAATTATAGAGAGTCAATAGTGATATTACTCCCTATGAGATATGTAAAGACAAACTAACTACAGTTGATTATTTTAGAATTTTAGATAGCTAATGCTTCATAAAGAGAACCGATGAAAAAATTGGTAAGTTTGAATCTAGAGCAAATGAAGGTATATTTCTTGGATATTCTTATAAAATTAAAGCTTATAAATTTTATAACAAAAGAACCAAGAAGATTGTTGAAAGTATAAGTGTCAAGATAGATGAAGATGTATCACAAAGAGATAGTGATCCAATAGACACTCCAAAAAATCATTAAAGAAGAAGAGTTTGAAGAATCACATAAAGATGAAAATGAAGGAGAAAAAGGATACAAAAACCCCATCCAAATATGTCCATAGAAATCATAATGAAATTGACATCATCAGGAACATAAATGAAAGAGTTCACACTAGAAGAATGATGGTAAGTAAATCTAAGCAAGTTAATTTCTCTTTGTTATCCAAAATTCAGCCTAGAACATTTTCAAAAGATAGACATGATGAGCATTAGGTTAAGGAAATGGATGAATAATTAAATTAGATATAAAAAAAATGATACTTTGAAATTAGTGCCTAGATCAAAAGATCATAATGTGATAGGAACAAAATGGGTATATAAAAATAAGTTGAATGAAAATGGTAAAGTTACTAGGAATCAAGCAAGGTTAGTATGTAAAGGATATGTTCAGATTGAGGGAATAGATTTTGAAGAAACTTTTACACTAGTGGCAAAGATAGAGGCTATTAGAATATTTCTTGTATATGCAATGTTTAAAAATTTCAAAGTGTTTTAGATGGATGTCAAGTCTACCTTCTTGAATGAGAATCTAGAAGAGGAGGTCTACATTGAGTAGCCTAAGGGTTTATTTTCTCAAATGATAATAGCCATATATGTAGATTAAATAAAGAAATGTATGGATTGAAATAAGATCCTAGACCTTGGTATGCAAGACTTGATAAATACCTACAAGATTAAGGTTTCAAGAGAGATTTTTCTAATAGTAATCTCTACATCAAAATAGAAGGTGAGCATTAATTAATTATTGTGGTATATGTTGATGACATAATTTTTGGAGGAAACATTGAAAAGATAACAAAATAACTTTTTGATAATATACAAAATTAATTTAAGATGTCTATGCTTGGAGAATTGTCATTTTTTACGGTTGCAAATATTTCAGTCAGATAAAGGAATTTTCATATCTCAAAGTACGTATGTCAAGGAAATGTTAAAAAAATTGGTTTTGAGGATTGTGTACTAGTTGGAACACTAATGATTATAGGCAACAAGGTGAGTAAGGATGAAGATTCACCTATTGTAGATAAATATTTATATATATCTATGATTGATAGCCTTTTATATTTGATAGCATTAAGGCCAGACATTTGCATGTAGTAGGCATGGTTGTGAGATATCAAACAAAACCAAAAGAGAGTCATGTTCAATTGGTGAAGATAATATTTAGATATGTCAAGGGAACATTAGATTATATATTGTGGTATCACATAGGTAGATATTTCACTTTAGTTGCTTATACATATTCAGATTCGGTAGGTTGCTTAGATGATCGAAAAGGTACAAGTGGAGGAGCTTTATTCCTTGATGATAGCTTAGTATCATAGATAAGTAAAAAGCAAAATTTAGTATCACTTTCTATAGCTGAAATAGGATATATTGTAGTGGTATCATGCTATACTCAAGTGCTTGGATGAAGAAAACTTTGGAAGATATCAAGGTAAAATATGATGAACCTATTTCTATTTTTTATGACAACACAAGTGATATTAATTTTTCTAAAAATCTAGTGATGCATTCAAGAACAAAACATATTCCTATCAGATATCACTTCTTGAGAGAGTATATTATGGTTTAGTAGGTTAAGATGGAATAAATGAGTATTATATAATAGATTATAGATATTTTCACAAAGACACTACCAAAAGACACATTTGAGTATCTATAGAAGAAGTTGGGAGTAATTTATTTTACTTTTTTCCATTGAATATTAGCATTAGTTGAGGGAGAGCTAAGTGTTAGCTCTAGGATAGGCCCTTTTATATTGATGTCAAAGGGGGGGAAGAATAGGAAATAGGTATAAAGAATAGGTATAGGATGCTATAATAGGGGGAGTTACTGTATGTTTTTTACATGCTAGTATGTGTAGGTTGGCATGTGTAATATAGGTTTTAAGATGTGGTAGTTTCAATTTGAGGTTGCCATCAATGACAAAGGGGGAAATTGTTGGAAATGTTGTCATTGATGTCAAAGGTCTAGCATTGGTGATAAAGGCCCCATAGCATTTATTGTCTAAAAGTGTTTTTAATGTTCATATTTTGGTTAAAATGTGTTGATATTTATTCAATATTAACAAATATATGTTTGGTTGCATAAAACTCAAAAGAGGGCTCATGGAGAATTCAAAGAGTCATAGGGTAAAGACAAAAGAGGAATGGGATGAATTTTCCCATGAAGAGTCATTTTAAGGAATTCCAAGAGTCGCCAAGTGAAGACAAAAGAGAGTATGGCACATTTTTTCATAAAGAGTCACCTTAAGGAATTTGAAAGGTCACCAAGATAAAGACAAAAGAGGAAAGTACACATTTACTTATGAAGGGTCACCATATGACTTTTCAAATACAAGGATTTGAAGGGTCATGCCAATTTGGCACCATTTTCCATGAGGAGTGAAAAGTCACGAAAGGTGAATACCAAAGGTCATTTGGAAAGCTATAAATAAAGGCTTGGGAAACCATCTATAATATGCAAGAGAGTGCATGGTTTTTAATTATTTTATATAAGAAAAGAGGAGATAATAGAAAGCAATATTATAAAGTTCTATCATTTGTTGAGAAAGTAACATTGAGAGATAGTTGTGTTTTATACATAAGAGGGGTTGGTGCTCTTATGGGTTGGTACTCACAAATCTTTACAAGGGTTTGGTGCTCTTGTGGGTTGGTACTCATAAATAGTTGTTGCGTTGGTACTCAGTAAAGGGGTTGGTGCTCTTGCAATTTGGTGCTTGCAAACTTTGTAATTTGAGTTAGTGCTCTTTCATATACTTGAGATTGTTCTCCATGATTTTTTCCACTTTGAGTTTCCATGTAAAAATCTGGTGTCTCTCTCTCTCTCTCTTGTGTGGTGCATATTATTTCAATTTTATTACATATCTTGAATGTATGGTTAAGTGGAGTTTGATTAAGTAAAAGATTTATAAGATATATGATATACTAATTCACCTCCCCCTCTCAGTATATCCCATGCTTACATCTTGAATAATTAAAAAAATTAATTTACCTACTTACATGTACAATTGAGTTTTGTTCAATCTTATTGGTCTTGTCTAATAAAATATGGTCTTTTCTAGCATGTTATCCTTGATTGGTCACCAAGTGTGTAGAATAGTAATTATTTCAGGTCTTTATTAGTGTTCTCTTTTATTTTATAAGTGTTTTAGATGTGTTCCATGATTGTATTCTCCCAAGGAATCATTCATTACCCTCTTAAGCATCAAAATACCTCTTGGACCTAGCATATGGAACATTGATGTAACAATCTATCTTGTGTTGTAAGTTTTGTGTGAAAAAAGATTTTTTTTGCTCTAAGCAGTATAATTTCAATCAATAGGAGGAAATTCAATATTGGTGCATCACCTTTTAACTTTCTAAGTTTGTCTTTTTAACCCTTTTCATGCAAATTTGATAAGTAAAAGAGTGTTTCAAAAAGTGCATCAAGGTAACTAACCCTTCTAGATATTCATCTCACCAAATTTATCACCCAAAACAAGTGAGATGTTTCCATTGTGCCACTTAGCTGAGGAGAGTTGAGACATCTCCCCAAGGGGTGCAAATATAAGTGGCAATAATAACAATTAGTTCTTGGAAAACAAAAACCAAAGAATAATCCAAATATATAACAACTCAAGCTTAAATGAAAGTTAGACTAAAAGTGGTTATAGAATGTATTTGGACTCAAAAGAACAAAACAACACAATAAAAGACAAAATAGTAACACAATATATCAAAATAAAAAATACCAAGAAACAAATAATAAAGGAATAAAAAATATTAAAATATTAACAAAATAAATGGAGAGATAATAAATTACAATAAAACAACAAGAAAAATCAAATAAACACATAGAAATAACAGTTAGTCACAATGCTAGTGAGAACAAAAAATAATTGTTTGCACACCTACAATAGAGGCATTACTTTGTGATAGGGTGACCTCTAATCTAATAAATAGCAAGACTGGTACAACAAGAACAAAAGAGACAAAGTTTCCCCCAAGTAATAGGGAGATAACACAAAATAAAATAGGGGTAAAAAGAATAAAAGGAAGGGGTGTCCAACATGACTCCAGATGTATGAGACAAAAGGATGTTGCCTATATAAAACTATGGAAATGAGATCTAACATGAACTTCAAGACAAATGTAATTTTCTTGGGAAATATGATAGAAGAAAAGTGATGATAAGAAAACATGATTGATCTTATAGAATAAATAAGGAAACGGGCTTGTAAAATGATGAGAGCATTCAAATGATTGCTCAAAAAATTGAAAGAGCATGGGATCAA
This sequence comes from Torreya grandis, assembly GCA_037957365.1. Lineage (NCBI taxonomy): Eukaryota > Viridiplantae > Streptophyta > Pinopsida > Cupressales > Taxaceae > Torreya > Torreya grandis. The sequence continues at coordinate 4,200,601 of JARHVA010000178.1, forward strand.
AATAAACAAAAGTTGCAGGACAATGTTTTTCTTTATTTTGTTGATCAATTTTAATGTTTTTTTTTTTAAAGATAAACAACATAAGTGAAATATTAATAAATAGCCCAGGGAACTACCTAATTGAGGAGATTTAACTCCAAAGGTAAGAGTTCAAACAATAGATAAACTAGATACAAAGGGGATCGTGAAGATAAATAATGGCATAGGGAAGTAACTAATTAAGGAGATGCATGTCTAAGAGTAGAAGTTCTAATAATAGTTAAAGTTAGATACAATGACCCATGCTTAAAAAATGGAAAGAGCATATGAAAAATAGGGACTGAGCTGACCTCAACATGAATCAAGCACAACCTACATAGTCCCATCAGGACATCAAGTCATACTAGTTCCACCAACACAAAAGGTTGTGATATCCAACCAGGTAATAAGTTTGCAAACTAAGGCAAATTATAATAATAATGACAAGGTGATGCAATAATGCATGATAGAAGGCATTGTTCCTAATTTTCCTATAGGTGGTTATAATTAGGAAACAATGACATAAATCTATTCTACTAATTTGCCCATAGGTGGTTATAATTAGTAACACAATATGGATATTGATTTGCCCATAGGAAGTTATAATCAATAACATAAGGTACAACACTAGTTTGCCCATATGTGGTTATAATAAATGGTATGATTCAAATGTAAATGAAAGATAACTTTTTAGATCTACTATCACACTACTTCCATAAAAAAACAATTAAAAACAAATTTTTAAAAGTATTAAAACTGGATTAGAATCCCCTTGTGGAAATTATAGGATGAACTAAAGGAACCAAGATCAAAAGGGTTTGGGTAGGATGGCTAAAAATAGGCTTTGGTCAATAGTAAAGGTATGATAAAATGACACAATGGTTTCGTTTAAGGACAATGATATTATGAAAATTGGATATAATGATGATAGTGTTGCCCCTAAGTGATGATTACTCACAAATGGAAAGAATGTTTAAACTTAAAAATTTCTTGTAAAATGATGAGAGCATGGATCAGGTGATCAAGATTACCTCAACATAAATTAAGAATTGCTTACATAGTCTCATTAGGACCTCAAGTCAATGTAGTTCAAATTATGAGGTAAATGGAAAATGAAAAATGGTTCTACTACTCTTTTTGACATGGAGATTCACATCTTAGTCAATGCATGAGATAACCAGAATAATCAATCATAAAAATTACTAACCCATACCTTTTTGGAATAATTACTCTATCAAGAACCTGATGTAGATTTAGATTTTAATGATGTTATTATGATCTTCATTAGTCATTGATTATCTTTCCTTTGAACATTGAGACAATATGTCTTCATAAACTCTATAAAGAAAAGTGCAGCCAAGGATGGTAAATAATGTTTGCCATATGATAAATGGTATGAGTTGGTAATATAAAGGTGGATGGTAATTTAATGTATAATGGTTAGAAAATAAATAAAGATTAGGACTCTTAGTCACACATAATATTATTGATTCTAGATTTGACATAATATTAGTTATCATGGGGCCAACGACTTCTAAATATGCTCTTGATTGGACCACTAGATTTTTCTATTCTTTGGGATGGAGAATAGCTTCGATTTGATTATGTTGTAGATTGGAGGTTGCATTGATTTTATCTTTGATAATGCCTTCATCAAGCTGTGAAGAACTAATGTGCTCATCTATTGGTGCCTCGATGAGGTTTTCACCAATGAAGTTATTATGATTATTCCATACTACCTTTGATAAGGTTTCACTAAGGAATGTTGACTTTTAAATTTGATTTTATTCTAGCACCTCAAACAATGTTTCACTAGAATATGTTGAGCTTGAACTTTGATTGTCCCCTAGTGCATCCAAAATGGTTTCACTAGGAGATTGTTCTTAAATAGTATGAATGTAATCTTGGTCCTCCTAATATTTTGCACCTGATATGTCACCATGGATGTAGTTTAATAAAATGTGATTCTGTCAATCCCAATCGATGCTTGTGGTAGGTAGAATGTCAATATAATGGCTATATTGGGTGGGGATAATGGAATGATGAAAGGAATCATAATCCTTGTAGAATATACTAGGATAACTTGTGTTGATGCTAAAGTAATCATCTTCAAAAATTGTATAAAGATCAAAAATATATTCAAATTGATCCACAAGGCAAGTGTAGCCAATGTTGTAACAACCATGACTGTATTTTGATTCTAAAGTTGAGTCCAAGTCAAGGGACTCTAAATCCAATGTTGAGACTGATATTGATTCTAATTTTGATGCTAAATATGATGTCAGCTCAATAATATAACCTAACTTCAATATTAATTTTTCATCTGGTGTGGATGCTTCTATAATGATGTTTTGTTGAATGCTTGGTTTTAGACAAGTAATGGCTTGTGATGGCATAATGGGGTTTGTTAAAATTGATTCATCTAGGAAGGGTTCAACATACAATGGCTCATCTAGGTGAAGCCTATCAAAAAGAGGGAAAAACTTGAGAGGTGACTCCATAGAGATTAGCTTGGCAAAGTAAGGCTCTTCAACAAGAGAAAAATGGTCAAGAGATAACTCCATAGAGATTGGCTTGTCAAAGGTTTGAGGCTCTTTAAAAATAAGATAATGTTTGAGGTAATGATTTGTTCAAAGGTGGTTAGAATCATTAAGAAGTGACTCAATAAATGCTGGCTTGTTAGAGTAAGATTATTTGACAACATGTATAGTATAAAAGGGTGATATCACAAATGGGTGTTTCAATAAAAACATCATAGCCTTGATTTATAATTGATTTTAAAATATCAACTTTGAACACATTTTATTCCTCAAAGATGGCTCTTTAATAGGTATGGTTGTCTCTATTATGGCTCAAAAAATAGCATCAATTTTATATAGTGGGGAATAGTTGGTACAGGATGAATAATGGTTTGTGTTTCAATAATGGGCTCTCTAAAAATTAGACTATCAAATAAGGGATCAACAAATACTAGTTCATCAAAGTGACATTATTCAAAAATAGGTTTAATTAATACTATTGATGGGCTTATAATGGTAATGATAGTGAATTTTAGAGCTTGGTTACTCGCACAAACTAAAGGAAGATAACCTAAAATGGTAACCTTCAAGCATTGTAGAGCCTAGTTTCTCATGAAAAATGGAGGATAATCTAAAATGGTAACCTTCACATGATACAGAGCTTAATTGCTTGCACAAGATGAAGGATAATAACCTAAAATGGTAACCTTCACATGTTTCAAAGCTTGATTTCTCATAAAATCTAAAGGAGGATAACCTATAATGGTAACCTTCATGCACTACAAAGCTTGATTTATCGCACAAGACAAAGGAGGAGGATGGGGTTGGCATATTAAAATCAACATGGATTGGTTTGATATTTAAATATTATTCCCAAAAAGGGTAATATCATTAAACATGATGAAGTGCCCATGTCCATCATAAAAATGCTCTTCCTCATAACTAAGACCATAAGAGACCCCATTATGAGTATACCTTTGTGTCATGTTTAGAAGATTGTTCTCTACATTCAATAAGACTTTGAAATGTGTTTTTCAAATGTTAAAAAGGTGTGGTTTTATTTATTCAAACAAATGACAAGGTAAAATGAGAATATAATAAAAAGAGGTGGCATAGTACCACATAATTAAAAGAAATGGTCATGAATTTACTCAACTTTGGTGGGTTGAAATCATCAAATTGGAAGAGGGTATGATAAATATTGAAACTTAAAGTTCAAGATAGCACAACAAACTTAGGTTAAAGATTCATCAATATCAAAAAATATAGGTACAACTTCGATGATTTACAACTAAAAAATTAGAAGAGAGTCCTAATTAGGAAGATAAAAATGTGAACTAAAAAATTCAAGACATGAAAACACTAAATAAATCTTATGTATAAAGCTAAAACCAAATGAGAATCACAATAACTCCACATGGTAATATGAATTATAATAGTTATAGGACTTAGAACATGAGTGAATGTAAGATAACCTAAGTCCACAATGATAAAAAAGGATGATGAGAATATATAACAACCTTCAACCCAAATAGGAAATCATACCCAAGTTAACACAAACCAAGTGAAAATAGGAGAACCAATTAGCACATTGCCCTAGAACTTAGAAAGATGAGATTATGAATTTGAATTAAAAATGAAGCACTTGGAGATTTTTTTAAAATAGTCTAGACTCAAATGGGTAGCATAAAAATGTTGCTTTACAAAGACAAACACAATGTTTCAAATGATGATTTGAAGAAGGCAAAAAGAGGTTTAGGTTTGGTTAGCATAACGCCTCCTTTTTTAAATAAAATGATGTATAAAAAAGGTTTTTTGATGATGTGCTTTGGTTTTTAAACAAGTTTTAGAATTGATAAGACCAAGCAAGTGAAGAATAAAATTGATAAAATACAACTAAGTATAACATCTAAAGTTGTAAAACTGATAAAATTGCATCATACCATTAAACTCCACCTATATACATGATCTTGGGAGGATTTTAGGTGTTAATACAAAAATAAAAGTGCATGAATAAGTAGGGTTTTTACACCCCCTTCTCTTAAGAGATTGTATGACAATATAAAACTTCAAGCTACTCACCCTACATCAAAAATATGTCCATGATAAATGGGGTTGTTCTAAAACTTAAATTTTATTAGATCTAGATGGTCCTAAGTGTGGCTAACACTAGAGATGCCTAAAATCAATTGGATCCACATCAATTGGTTTGTTGTGAAAAGGTCTTATCTTTTTCCCAACTACTACATCCATTGCTTGCTTAGTGTATTTTGATGTCCAAATTTCCCCTATGGTCTGAGCTAGAGTACCACTAACAAAGTTTGCTTAACCTCTCAAACAAACATCCTAGTGGGTCACCCTTGATTTATATAACCCACTATGGAGTGGGGTTGAAATGATGCTGGGAGATGAATTTCTATTTCAATGCTTCCCTAGAGAACTTGTGAGGAGGTTATGAACTCCTGCTCACAAGCCAAGTTACATAAAAATAAATGAAAAAGTGAAAAGACTTTAAGGTCATGTTTAAATCACCCAAACCATATGGATTTGAGGAGAGCCTTAACAATTTTATTTTCATGCCTTTGGAACAAGACACAAAATGCAAAGAAAAAGTGCTTTTGGTCACTTGAGTTCCCTAAAGGTAATGGGGGGAGATCATACATATATCCATCATTTTATGAAAAATAAATAAGTTTCAAATATCTAACATAAAATAAAACAATATTAAGATTTGTAATCTAAGTGTGAGTGTTAGTTTTAATGCACTAAAATGAAGTTTTTATGAAATTTTTGGCCCCTTGGCCTTAGTTCCAAACTTGTAAAAAAATTCACAATATAACTAAGCATAAAACATCTAAATTCCTTTTAAGCACCAAATAAGAAGTTCAAGACTTAAACATTTGCAAACTTGTGCCTTTTTCTAGTTTGTGTCCTAAAATTTTTAGAGGATTTTAATTTGCCTTGAATCCCAAATAGAAATGAGAAACAAAATTTGAAAACTTACTTTTAGGTCTCTATTTTTTGTTATAGAGATTGACATCGGTCCATGTAGGGACTAATATCAGTTAAAAAATATTAGTGTTGATCAGGTCATAGAGAATTGATGTCAGTCAACTTGGAATCGATGTCTATTGCCTATAAGAATGTAGGAAAAACATAGTGATTTCACAAAAAAATTGTTAGTAAAAGCACAAAAATAAAATAAATCTCTAGCTTATGCAAGAAAATAACCAAAAAGAGACCATGCAAGTTTGAAAATTTTAGAATAACAACTGAAAACTTCAATAGAAACCCAAAAATCTATCTCTTTACATCTTCTACCCTTCACATAGGGACTGATGTCAGTTGGGATAGGATTGATGTTGTTTAGAGTGAATCGATGCTGACCACTATGTAAATTATGTGTCTTTAAAAAGATTAAAAACACATGAAAAATAAGTACAAAACTTGATTTTTAGAGATTTTTAAACATTCATTAGGAGATCTAAGAGTTTTAAATTAGTCTCCTTACTTGTATGGGATACATGTTCCCACTAGACATGCCAAAATGTAGAGTAGGAATCCAAAGTGAGTTAGATCATGCATTACTTAAATAAAACCCAAATAAGCATAAATAACATAAGTCACTAAGACAAATCCATCATGGGGTTTTAAAAATTAAATCTAAGAGATATTTAAAGAAGGAATACAACATCAAACCTTCCCAAGATCTTCCTTCCTCTAAGTGTGTCTCAAAAGTGTGTTTTTCCCCTTGATTTGATGTTCCAAGTCTTTGCCAATGATGAGTGGCTTGCTCCTCCATCATATCTCAATGCACCAATGAACTAGGCTCATGAAATTGATCAAATATGTGCCAATATTTAAATCTATCCTATTGTAAATTCAACATAATAGCATTACACAAAAATAACTTGAAAGGATGAGTGAGGCCCCTTATATTTATATATTTTTGGAAATGATCAAAATCAACCATGACTATACATCTTGAGATCAATATGTGTGGCCATGAGTCAATTTAATTTTAGAGTCTCAATTCATAAATATCCCCATTAATATTTGGAAGAAAGGGGAATTGATGAGGCATCAAAGGGCTTAAAATAGATATTTGTTCCATTTATGGCTTACAGATGCCACCCCATTAATGATGTCACTAGATGATGCAAATATTATAAATGAATTTCTAATTAATAAATATTTAATAAGTTTCATGGATTTTCCATGTAATTCCTTGATTTGGATTAATTTTCTTAAGTGAGGTTAATTGACTTTTTTTTCAATTCTTTGGAAATTGGTTGTTCACTTAATCAAACTAGTCAAAACGTCAAGTTATTAGGTTATCATTTGAATGGAGTATAATTAGAAGAAGGTGTCAATTGTGAATAGACCAATACCCCAATTAGAGCATTATGGATGTGAAATAACACATGCATATGTCAAGTGATTTTAAAGTATAAGAATTCAATGGTTCAAAGCATCAAATTGTATTTTTGCCATTTTGACTTGAAATGATTTGAGAAAGTTAACAATCACATAAAATGCATTAACCCATTTAGGGATACATTAGCCTAAATTGACACTTATATATTACAAGCTCAAACCATTTAGCAATTTTAGTGATATTGGCCCAAATTATGTATTGTCATAGAATTTTAAGTAAGATTGATAATTTCAACATAGTAGTGATAGGAGTTGGATGTCTACAGTCCTTGTGTGTGCCTTAAATTCAATTGAGTGACATTTGAACATGTCCTTCTAAATGGATCACAGCCTCCTTTGTTTATTTCCATGCATGTGTGGGAATTTGAACATGTCCCTTGTATGTGGCCACTTAGCCTTCTATTTTGTGTTCTGTGTGTTTTAAGTGTGCTCATTGATTATGTGCATCATGGTCATGACACCTTGATTACCTCTTTTCTCATATGTATATGCCATGATGGACATCATGCATACACCTCACCATTCTAGATCCATGATGGATACCATGCATTCACACCTAAATAGTTCTAATAATCATTATATACTCATTTGATCAATTATCTATGTGTTTCATTATCACACCTATCTAGACACACTTACTACAAATGTTTATTTCCACATGCATCTTACATTATTAATATTATTAGTTTACATATATAATACTGCCATGTTTCTCCATGTTTTAAATATTACTTAGATTTATATTTTTACATCACAACAACCTCCTACATAATTTTTTATTTTGAGTTAAGTTCTTAAAAAGTTTCAACATCTCAAATCAAAAGAGGGGGCATTCGCAAAGGTTCATCTTAGAGAATAGACCTCATAGATTAGCACACATACAAGATTTAATAGTAATTACAAAGTTGACATAGTTTTAGGCTAAGTAAATACATAGAGAGTCATGTTGGATAGGAGTGCCATATTATAAAGGAGAACACTAATTTAGTGTCTTTCCTAATGCTATTGTCTAAAGACCTAAAAAATAACCATTTATAGAATTTATCAGAAGCTCAATTTACTTAGAATAATACTTAGTAGTTTCACAATATCAGTTTCTAGAATTACTATGAATTACATAGTTTTTACTTAAAGTTTCTTAGTTTATAGGGAATCATGCACAACATGTTGTTCCAGTATAACACATAGGGTTTTTTTTTTCTAAAAATAACAATTATTTCACTTAGTCTTAGAATATATATACACTAAATATGAGTTAAGGCATGTGCATAGCACATTACTTCCTCATTATTCAATTTTTTCACTGGTCTTGTAGATGGAATGATAATTCATATCATTCTCCACACTATATGTACTAGACCTAGATTATACATAGTATCTACACTAGTTTCTACACCAATTTTGTGTCAAATTTTCACCAAAATTGAACCTTAATCCATATATAGTGTTGTCTCACTATTTTCACTAGTATTTACACTAGAATTGAACCTTAACCATTTATAGTGGTTGAATCGCTATTTACACCAAAAATATCTATTGGGATTTATATAAGGATTCCAAATTACTTTACTACTTTGTGTAGGTGATGATGGAGTCAGTCACACATTTAGTTCTTAAACACACTCACTTATCAATGAGGATTGGGGCATGCACAATCCAATCCAAGCTATGTAACATTAATGAAACTAAAAGTGTACAACCTAATGCAGTCACTAGTTTTTACACTAGAAGAACACAATAGTTCATATGCCCAATTAGATGTATTTTTTCCTTGTCACTATCTAGTCTCTTTTATTTCACTTCATTATATTAATATTAAGTAAAGATTGATATTATATATGTTTCATTGCAAATTTTTCATGGAATATAGTTCAATGTTGTGGCCTACATCCAAGACTCTTTTCCACATGTAAGTTTAGGCACACACTATTTTTATTTTTACTCTAGTACTTTTTATTTTGATTCATTATATAATAACAGGGGGTAAATGTAGACACATAAATTAACATTTAATCTAAACTGTGCACTTGTGACCACTTTTTTACATACCTAGCTCTAGACCTATCTTAGGGCTCCTTTTGATCACTTTCCATCACCTTACACACTCTTATAAGATAATAGATGATCCCCAAATGTACTAATACATATTATTACCAACCTTAAACACCTTTTAGGCCTTATCTAACACACAACATGATCAAATCACCCATTGGAAAAGAGTGCCCTAGAGGACTATAGTGCATCCCTCTAGTGTCCTTACCCCATCTCAAGTTTTCCCATAAAATAACATATAATTTGCAACTTCAAAAGTTATAGGAAGGTCAACCTATGTCCCTAATGAGCCCCATTAAAATTAATTTCATAGATATGATTATATAAACTCTTTTAAAACCATTTCTCACATAAGAGGCTTCCACATTTAAAATCATGAGAATCATAATTACACATTGAGAGCAAAGTACCTATTTCTCCCAATTATGATTGCATACAACCCTAGTATGCTAGAGATAAATTCTAAATACATTTTACATGTCACAATTCATGGTTAATAAATTTATTCACATAAATATTGCACCAACATTTATCATATTACACTAATCATTTACATACCACCATAGCATGGGATAACTACATGAAGTTTGATCCCTCTTTTAAGTATTGGTATGTAGGCAATGCTCAACACACAGGGTGTTGAGGTCTTACCCAAATTTAACCATTGACTCTTTCTTACCCCATTGATTTGTATTGGTATTCACATGACAAAAGGATAGTGTTTTATAAGGAAAATAATTCATATAGTGGTCTTTACAAGTGATTGCAAGCCCCTGCACTAGGTATAAGCTCTACAGACAAAGACATAGAGAACCCAAAAAAAATTATTTCCTAACTTCAAGTGAACAAGAATGATACATATTGGATAAGAGTTTCACCCATATAGTTTCTTTCCCAATTCACTATTTTCTAAGCCCAGATCTAGTTCCTAATTCTTGTCACTAGGCCACTCCCCATATCAAGTTCTAGACTCTGATTCTTCCCATAGATATAGTTTCCAACTAATTCTTTATTTTAATATTATAATTTTCTATTTTTAATACATTTCCATGATATAGTAGATCTAAATTAGTGAATTTTATTATTGTTATACTATTCTTCTAATTTTTCATAGTAGTGTTGTCACTTATGGTTTTACAAAAATCCCAAATTTTATAAAACATATAGCATTGGATTGTAGATGTATCATGTGTTAGATAGATATAACATTGAAGCATATAAGTGGAATTCAAATATTTGAAATGTATTGCATCATAGTATTGAATATAACATTCAAATTTATATGAAACATTGGTTATATAGATATAGCATTACATATAATATCACACATAAAGTCCCAAAGGCCACATACAAGGGACATGTGAATGCCATATAAACAAATAAGGCTAAGAGCCACACAAAAATGGAATGATAATGTCATTCAATAAAGAACATGTATATGTTGCACATAAAAATCCAATATACCCATATAAGAAGAAAATAAGTTGTAATCTAACATGTAATAAAGTAATAGTTTTTAAAATGGAGCATATAGTAAATGAAACTAGTTTACATCAACCATATGTATCAAAATCATTGTTACCAAATATCAGATTCATGTAACACATTGTAAAGTATGAGTGAATAGTAAAATATTTATATGATATGTATCCCAACATGGTATAAAGGTTGTGGATAGATAAAAAAATGTTTGGCATGTTCATGGAGAATAAAAAGATGTCCCCAACTAAGCAAGGTTGTTAGCTTGATATATAAAATCCATGTAATAATATGTCTCGTATCACACTCAAAATACCTCTTGAAATGTAGTGTGTTTATGAAAATTTATAATATGATATATAATTAACATGAAATAAGTAACAGATGTAAATAAGTATGCTAGGAACATTTAAAAGTTCTTTAAGGTCCTGATTTTGTTGTTTTTAAATAATTTGATTTTTTTTTGGAGTTTTGAAATATATGACTATTTTTGAAATTTTTTCCAAATTTTAATTTTTTAGAATATGTGATTTTTTTTTAAAGATTTGTATAAAAAATAATTGGAAAAGTTTTAAGAAACAAGGCTTGAATAATAATGTAGAAAAAGGGAAGGTTGATATGCTCCCAATGTATGTGTATTTAAATCATAGTAGTGTAACATAAAAAAATGATAGAGATAATAATGTACATGCCCCGCTTAATGGGCTAGAGACTATTTATGGTCATGTAATATGTAAAGTTTAGGAGATGTAAGCATGTAAGTGAAATAAAATCAATAGTATGATAGATAGGTAATGGTAAGTGTATGATATAAATATTGTGTATTAAAATATTTTAAGATGATTATTTTTGAATTATTTGAATTGGTTTGAAAATTAAGATGGCAAGTTCCCATAGTGAAAGTGTATCTAGGGGATATAATAATTCACAAAAATTGGTATTTTGATATATACATGATATTTTTTAGTGATGCACATATGTGAGTAATGCTATAGTGATAGATTTGAAATTATTTCATTTCATCTTTTCCTTATAATTTGATATTTGAAGACTTAAGAGAATTTCCAACTTGATGTGACAAAAAATGTGGATAATCCATTGCTTATTTAGTGCTTATGTTTGTAATAGTTGATTCATTATTCACATGTGGTTCGTTATGCTCAATTTTCCATTATCATATATTAGTAATCCACACTTTTGTAGGCTACTTAGTTGGCATTTTTAAATTTTATAAATTAGAAAACTCTTATGTTAATGTTTTTTTGTTACTAATATTATTAGGATGGGAATTATCAATGATATCTTTAACTTGATATTTATCATTAAGAGAATATTTTTAAACCATTATATTTTGTATTTGAGATTTTTAAAAATTCTTGTGGTTGTCATTTAGAAATTTTGAAGACAAAATTGAAGACTGTTTTGACTTGTCATCAATTTTTTGAAATAAAATAATTCATTTATTTTCAATTTATTTTAGCTTATATTTTAATGCATAAAAATTATTATCATGATGTCCATTAATGCCTTGATAAATAAAAAATGGTTGTCCTTTGATTTTTTCCAATCAATGATGAGGAGGATGATAATTAGGGTGTAATTGGATTAAATTTTTAACCAACAATGTGTTTATAATATCATGCACACAAGCATTGAAATCAAATTGGAGAGGTTGTATATTAATTTATGTAAAGAAATTATTATGATTAATATGATTGGAGATAAATTTTTTTCCTTTAAGTAATATTATGACATTGTCACAAGTGGGTTAAATATTAAGCATGAGATTATTAATATTAATGTGTTCCTTTTTGTGACGGAGTGCTCTAGTGTATACATTTTTTGAAGAATTTTTATAATTTAATCATTGTACTTTATTATGAATGTGTGCATTAAAATTATTTGAGTAGACTTCGGTATGTGAATCTTCTTTATGTAATTCAATGTCACCATTCATATTATTTGATACTTAAACAAGACCTAATTCTTATTTTAATGCTAAGGCCTCATATAAAATAGATATAAATGACTTGTAATTATGATATAGTAGCTGTTATTTTAATGGTTAAATTATACCTCTATAAAAAATATATTACATTTCAAAATTAGTTGGTTGGTAAATTGATTGATGCATAGTAGTCTTAAATCTTAAAATGTAATCACAAACTTGATTGGATTTACCTTGGTGAAAAGAATATATATTTTAATAAATGACTTTAGGTCCCTTATTTTGAATATATTGTATAAAAAATTCTTTTTGTAGTTCATTAAGGATCCACTTAGAAGGAAGTAAATCCAAGCAAGGACACATCCATCTAGGATTTTAGGAAATAATTGTAATAATAGTTTTTTACCATTGTAAACATTCATAGTTTCTAAATAATATTTAAGATGAAAATAAGGGTCCCCTCTTCCATAAAATGTGTAAAATGTAGGAATTTGTAAATTAGAGGGTAATGATGCATACAAAATGTTAAGCATGACAAGATTACCATGGACTGCATTAGAGTCAACCCAAGAGTGATATGCTTTAATTTTTAAGTATAATTGGTGTACTTGGGCTTGAAAATCACCTAAAACATGCATTATGGATATTAATTATTGATAATGCATGGTGAGGTTCTTAAGATGCTCATTTAAAGGTTGAAATATATTGTTAATTTTAGCCATAGGGACACTAGTTCGAGTAAGAGAGGAAGGGGGAAGGATAGGGTCTTCCTTGGGTTTAGGGCATACTTTAGAATTGAATATATCATTAATTTTAAAATTCTTATTTATTTATATTGAGATATAATAAATAACATTATCAATAATAGAACAAACATGTTCACACAATTTCACTTTCAAAGAAGAACTAGAAACATCATCATGATATGCAATAACATCATTATTAAACACTTTATCATTTAACTCATTGTGTAACATATTATATATATGAGGGGAAAGTCATTAAGAAGCTATATTAGGGTTATTGGAATAATTTTACTTGTTAATATATTTTAAATAATGATCACTATACCAATCTTCATCTTGATCACTATAGTTTTCATATTCAATAATAACATTTGAAATAGTAACATTGTCATTTTCACAATAAAATGATAGAGTAGTATTGCTTGTAATGATAGAATGTGTTATGGTCTTGAAAGAAAGAGGGAGTTATTCCTTATTTTTTAACAAGAGGGAAGAATTATGACATGTAGGCTTAATATCATTTTGTGTGCATATCTTATGTCAATTCATTTTAAAAGTGTGAATGCAATATGATGTGGTAGTGAAATGGATAGAAAAATTAAGCATGCAAGGATACGGTTCCTCCATGGGGAGAGTAGGTGGTAATCTAATAGATATTAAGTAATCATATTTCAAAGGTTTTTTTTTGCTCTAATGGAACATTAAAGGAGGATTGTGAATAAATATCTTGGGTAGAATATAAGGATACCTCCATAGTTGACATTAAATAAATATATAGGGAGGATTATAAATGGAAATCCATAGATGTGACCAAAGGGGAATCTAGAGGATATTCTAATGTAGAATCTAAAGAATAAATTAAATGGGAATATAGAGATGTGACCAAAGGTAAATCAAAATAGGAAGCTAGAGAATAATCCAAAGAGAAATATAGGGGTGTGACCAAAGGTAAATCTAAAAAGAAGCTAAAGAAGAACCCAAAGAGGAAACTAGATGTATGACCAAAGGTAAATCCAAAGAGAAACCTTGAGAAGAACCCAAAGAGGAAGTTATAGGTATGACCACAGGTAAATCCAATGAGGAATATAGAGAAAAATACAAAGATGAATCTAGAGGTATTACCAAAGGTACATCCATAAATGAATATAGGGGAGAATTCAAACTAGAATCTAGAAGTGTGACCATAGGGGAATTTAGAGGATATTCCCATGTGGAATCTGAAGGAGAATACAAAGGTGAATTTAGAAGAGATTTCAAAGTGGAATAGAGAGGATAGTTTGATTAAATAGACACGTATTCCCAAGAATCAACATAATCACTTTGTTAATTCATTTCAACAATATCAAAATCATAATCATCACTAAAATCATCTTCCATAATATTTTTGATTTTGATGGTTTTTCCAATCATTATCATATCTAAAAGGCATAACATGAGTAAATAATAATTTATCTAGAGGATGTACATCATTATCATGCTATCCTAGACTATATGTGATATATATAATGAAAATAAATGTAGAAAATAGAATATTTATAAAAAAACAAGTAATATATAATGTATAAAGAAGCTAATGACTATGAATACAACAAAGGAAAAAATCAAGTTATAATGGTGATATGGACAAGCATTTAAATTATTGTGTGGGATATTAAAAATATTTGCTCATTCATTGAATAGTGTTAGATCAATGCTTTAGAGCACCAAATACAGAGGTAGAACCATGCCTATGTCCCACTAATCCCATTTTTTAGGGTAAAATAATAGTAACTTCCTTAGGTGATACACTCCTCTTAGGTGATCCACAAATCAAATAGATAAAAAAATATTCTTATGTTATAAACAAGGGATCATAGGTGTTTTCAATATACCATGGGGTATGTAGAAACTAAAGTTTGTGTTTAGTGTTGTGTAATGGCTATGAGTATTTGGGTAAACTCCTCACACCATGATGTCTATATAGAAAACACCATGTAGCTCTTCACGATAATCACTAAGTATTTTAAAAACTATGGGAACATAATTTTTAAAATAAGCACAATTAAATGTAAAATAAAGAAAACACAAATAAAATATTTTGGTATATAAATATCAACAAATTTCAACCTAAGGTAGAAACAAAAAGCTTTTGTATCAAATTTATTTAAGGTGACAAGATAAATTTATTCAGTGTCAGATTAAATCCAAGGTTGAAGAAGTTGAATCCTTATGTGTTATATTTTATTCAAAGTTCAAGGTTATTTTATTTGTGTCAAGAATTTATAAAAATATGAATGAAATTCTAATATAAAAATCAAGAAAACAACAAGTAATATTTTTAAAATAACAACTTCACTCAAATGTTTAATCTATTTTAATTGAATAAACTCAAACTAACAGATATTAAAATATTGAAATGTAAATGCTAAAATATACTTATTTGATATTAATATATAGTATACTACAAAATTATAGGATTTTTGAATTTGCTAAAAATAGTAAATGGGCTTAAATATATATGAGCCTTCGTAAAACAAATTTAATTATGATTATGCAAGCTTATTGTGATTGGATTCTAGTTTAAAGGACCTATGTAATGTTTCACATATGAAAATAGAATTACAAAATGTGTGGGGGTAAGGTTTCAAGAGGAGGATAAGGATGTACTTCAATCTTTTTTGTTGATTGTGTTGATGGTAAAAATGTGATACTAACAAATTAACCCTTTCACCTATTGCAAAGGTTATGATGGAATCATACCAATTTAATTATAAGGGTTTAAGGAATGAGAATTGATTCTAAACATGTGTAGAATTTGTTTTTAAAAGTTATGGGGATTAATATATTAAAAAATAAATCTAGATGAATCTTATATAAATCAATAAAACATAACATTATTATCAATCATGTCTAGAGGAAAAATATTTATAAGCAATGCTCTAATTAAAATAAGCTAATCATTGTTTCAATGCACTATTAATCAATCTCAATCAATATAAAATATCGTCTAACTTATCTGATAGATTAAATCCTATGGGTTACTTAATCCTTGAAGGGTAAAATACTCAGATTTGTTGAAAGTTGTATCTTATATGCAATTTCATACTATAAGGATGAAAGTGATCTACATCAACTAAGAAAATAAAACAAACTACTAAATAGAAAAAGAAAAAGACTTAACGCCAATTTAAATGTTAAATCTGAATAAGAATTAAAGACTATTTTTAGTATATTAGAAATTAATAAAGTTATAAGGTTACAACTATGATAACAAGAAAGCATGCTAGTAGATTAAGAAACTACAAAGAAGCTAAACCTAAAAGTAATAGAATAAAATAAAATAAATACAAAGAATAACTAATAGAATAAATAACTAATAAACTAAATAAAAACATAAAGGTAAAATAAAATAAAGATTGTGTGACTTGGAATGAAAACTAACTTAGAGTAAATGAAAGATAATCTTATTAAGAAACAAGATGGTTTTGATTATAAACAACCTTCAAAATATCACAATTTATAAATAAAGATCAATAAAATATCATAAAATATGAGTAGTCATCATTGTTCAAGTCAAGTACAAGTAGTTCTAATCATATGACTACATATTTACAATCATCCAAAGATATTAAAGATTGATAAACTTTAGATAATTAGTTTATGAAATAAAAAGGAAACTTGGATAGACCTATGTTAAATAAGTAGATGACTTCATCATTAGAGAATGCATTATTTAGTCTATCTGCAAATAGTTATTTAATATCAAATATGATTGCACAAAAAATGAAATAAGAATGGAAAACTTTCAAACTTCAAAGCTCTTGATTACCTGTATATGTTTCTCCCTTTGTAATATGTCTATGATCTACTTATAAAGTAGTCACTTCTAGAGATAGTTGGAAATAAGTTATAACTTAGTTATTAACTTTAATTGACTTAAAAAAATAATTTAGTTAACTTAACTCATGTATTCACTTTATGTTTAGACTTTAAATCAAGTTTATAGATAAAATTAAAAATAATAATAGACCAATAAAAATTTTAAGAGGTTGGGGCCTCTTGACTCAATCACAAACATTCAAATAATCATCTAACTATACAAAATAATCTCAATAAATGCTAAAATTAAATAATTTAAATATTCATAACATTAAAATCATAAGAATTTATCCATAACATTAAGTGAATAACATCAATAACTACTAATGAAGTATTCTGCATAATTAAAATCAAATTATTCTACATATAATATGCTACCACATAATATGTCAAAATATTTTCATTGCCTTTTCCAAAATCCTTGAAAATTTTATTCACACATCAAAAGAATTCATGACGGCCACACAATTATGTTTTCCATGAAAAATCTTAAAACTCAATATTTTATATTTCAAACTTTCAAAGTTCAAACTTGAATATAAAAACTTATGGGAGCTAGCTATATATATAGGACTAAAAAAATCTTATTGAAAGCCTAACATATATAAACTAAAAAAACCAAGCCATGTATCTAAAATTATTTAAAAACCATAATGAACAATTTTAATATGTAAACCTTAAAAAAAAACAATTTTAACTTATCAAATATAAAAAAATGGGTGCTATAAGAAAACCATTTAACTAAATAATGATTCTTTTTTAAAATCCTAAAAATCACTCAAAATCGAAAACCTATTCTATGCATGTATAGAATCAAAATGTGAACTCTTATATTAAGCCAAATTGACTGTAAATGAATATGCAAACTATTTCATTTTTAGATTGGAAAATAAAATTTTGAGAACCAAAAAAAATCATGCAGAGATTTATAGACTTCTAGAAATTAAAAAAAAAAAAAAAACTATATCAAGTCCATGGTGTTCATCAAACCAATTACAAACTTCTCAAAATATGCATATGAAGCTATTGCATAATTTTATATCTAGAAGGATATTTTCATGAAAAATAAGCACATGTAGATCCATATGATAAAACCACATTTTGAAACCTTTCTGGAAAGCAAACCATCTCCATGCAGTTTGAACAAAGACCAAATGATAAAACCTTGTCAATAAAAGATCTCTACATGTTGACCCTATCAACATATCGATACCTTTCTTCAATAAAAACATGAAATTTATATTATCCTTTAAATACTATCATAGTAAGCTCAAAATATATCATACTAATTTCACCCTTTCAAAAAAATGAGCTATGAACTTTATATTCCATCATTACATACCTAGAATGCAAAACTTCAATACATATGGCCTCAAAATTTCTTCTTAACTCCTTTGACTATCTTCTAAACTACCAGAGATTTTCCACCACCTTTGAGGTTATAAAATGATAATTTGAAACAATAAAATGACATCTTAAATAATCTATCAACTCCCCATTGCTCTGTTTAATGACATGTATCAAACTTGTTAACTTCAAATTCACATAAATGGTCTACCAAAATTTATCAACTAGCTAATTAGTTATCTATCCATTAACTCTTCTCTTAGAAATAAATAACTAAAACCAAATAATTTAAGTCATGTATTTATAATTAAACCTTATTAAATAATCACTTTCCTTGGATCAACCATATCTAGCATTGAGTTATGAGCTCAATAAATTACATTACCTTACATTGTCCATGGTGGATCACTACCATTTCATGGCTTATATATCATTGGGTTGGGCACAAAACAATATTTCCAACTAAAATAATGTTCACCCCTCAAAAATTGAATAAGACTTTGATTTAAAAATTATCTTCTCAATGTAAATTAAAATCTCAACACTTAAACCTATAATAGTAATATGCCTAGTAATACATGTTAAGGCTATGAAGACCAATTTGAGCACATTTAAGATGTTAGTGAGACTCGTATGTATAATATCTTGGTTAAAAACTAATACAAAAAATATTTTATGAAAGGATATTTCACTATGTAATCATCATTCAAAACATGATCAATTAGAAATAAGTGAGATAAAAATGTTTGCAACTGAAATTAATTATCAACAATTGCTAACCATATGACCAAATCTAAAACCACTACCAACTACAAAGAGAAAAAATGTAGAGAGTGACACAAATAATGTAAAATATTTATCAATTAATGTAATATTATGCTATAAAATAACTCAATTAAAATTAAGAGTAATAAATATTCAACGTAACATTCATTAACAATTGCACATGCACATAAAAAACAAATGTTTAAACAAATATAAATGAGTTGACCCCTAGATATCAATTTTAAACTTCATGACATAATTCATCAATATCGTAGAACTAAAATCATGTAAAGACATCAAAAAAATTAAGGGGGTGATAAAAAAATAGGCATAATAGATTATATCTACATTTTGGTTAATCGTGCATTTGATTTCTTGATCTAGTTCAATGAAACTATTTATGAGGGTTTATTGATTTTGTGTAGGATCTAAATAGATATACAAAAGACCTAAAAAATATAAAACCCTTGTTCTTGAATAAAAATCAAGATAGATATCAAATTAAAAAGGTGAGAATAGGGTTAGGGTAATAGTTGATCTATCCTCATAAAATCTCGTGTAATCTAAGTTTCACCTACATAGAGTAAATGGGCCTCAAACTGATGTAGTTCTCCCTCCTAGGTTGATTGTGTGATCCATGATTGTGAAACATGTGACTATAACTAGAATATTGATTGAAATGATTGAAAATGGATTCCATTTACCTATAATACATATTTAGACTTGGCCTATGATTGTTAGAATGCAATAAAATTAGAATTGAAATAAATAATTGTCTTTTGCTCAGTGTGTAGTGATTTGAAATCAACTTGCTAAGGGGGGTTTAAGTGAATGCCTTAATTTGATTTTATAGGGGAATATTTGGATTGTTTTCACTAAAAAAATTTAAAATATGCATGAAATATCCATAATTAAATGCCTCAATTCAAAAAATTAAACAATAGAACACGTGGGACAAGGCTGCACTAGTAGATGTTAGTGTAGGCTTTTTCCCACTATGTGGTTTTACCTACACGGTCTAATTATATTACTTAGGTTAATAATAGGTCATTAGGGGAAATTTAATTTAAGTTATTTTATAATTGTGAGTTGAATTAATTACTGTTTTGGATGACCTAACTTTTTACTATATAATGTACCTTTCTATGTACTTTTTGGCTAATGATGTTAATATATGTTTTTAGTTGTGAAGACAAGCTTCTTTCATTTTGAGTTGTTCTTCAAATTTCACTACTCCATATATATTTAACTTCATGCATTCAACCCTATTCAATCTAATCCTTGATTTTGGCCCACTTTAACATGGTATCATAGCTAAACTGGTAGATAAATCCATCATTTTTTTGTGAGATCTTACATTCCAACTTGTTCAAGGTTTTTCATTAATTTTGATTTTCTAGGGTTTGGTGGGGTTTCTTATAAATCCATGAAAATATTCATACCCAGATTTTCTAAGTGAAAATAGATTACACCATTGAATTTATAAGGTATAAAAATCTAAGAACAAAATAAACATGACCTAGTTTTGTGATAGTTTTTTACCATTTTTGCAGGGTTTAAAGACCATTTTTTAAATTTTGCAAAAATAGGTACATCCAATGACTTTGAGGAAAAATAATTTCTAGGTTTTTAAAGAAACCAAGTGGGTATTTTTTGGTTTTTTGAGGAGATATACAAAATGCACTTTTTTGGAGGTTTCTTCAACTTGATAGAACTTTCAACCCTCATAGGCCATTTGGGTAATTGACAGACTTTTAGGTGGTTGTAAGTAAATATATTAGAACAAAATAACATTGATTGCATGCCTATAAAAAAATAATAGCTATGTTTATATCCTAATTATAACCTAATGGCCCTAATTACAACCCATGTAGAACTTGAAAGTCTTATTCATAACCTATGCATGCTCTGATGGTCATACAAACACCCTTGGCAATCTATGACACCCCTACACATAAACTAGGAGGAATCTAACCCCTATTTGAGCATGTTTCCATATTTTCCACCCATTTTTCACCCTATGATATCCATAAGGATGTCAAATTTAATCACATGAATTTTGACACTAGAGGCATTTTTTGGGTGATGTCACTCCCCCCATCACATCAATTAAAAGGGGGAGGGAGGATCACTCATAACAGGTTTTAGCCTATTAGTCATATGATATGGTCATATGGGGGAATTAAATTTTGAATAATACTAGTGGGGGATTAACCTTAACACCCAACCAAGATTTTTCACACTCAAAAAATTTCAAAATTTTCAAAGTGGAGATTGTCCTTACAATCTAGAACTTTAAATGCACATAACTTTCAGCCTGTTGTTCCTTTTTAGGTGCCATTTTTTTGAAGTGAAATTTTTTAACCCTTTGTATTGCTATTATTATTGTTTATTTTAAATTTTAACCTCTAGCTATTCATGGGGGGTTTCATATTCATAGTCTTTTAGCATGTGCAATTTAACACATACTTCCTTTCTACACCATGGATCAAAGTTTAGTTCTTTTTCTCATATCATTTAACTATAATGAGTAGAAAGTCAAAGTGAAAATAATATTTAGGTAAAAAGGATTATAATGAATCATGATGGGTACAAAAAATAACTAAAACTTGAGGCAAATAAGGTGAAGTGGTTTAATAGAAGCAATGAAGCCTATAGTCTCCTATGTTTATCTATGTCTCATGACCTACTCTTTCATATTGAATATGATAGTACTTCTAATGAATTCTAGAACGTAATATAAAAACTCTTTGGGAAACAAGACATAATGAGAGGTCATGAGTTGGATAACAAACTCATAATTTTGAGCCCATGCAACTTTGATACAATACAAGACTTATTCATAAAGTTTAAATCAATCAAGTTTTAGTTAAAACTATACAAAATTGAAAAAAAAGATGATCAATTGATTCTTTCCATCCTTGACAATATGGCATCTGACTATTATGTCTTCATTTCTACCTTCCATGTCACTAGGTGTGCCCTTGGAGCTACATGGACCATGCCATCCTTGGATGAATTTATTTACAACTTGACTCAGAACTAAGACAAACTCATTTAAATATACACAGTGAAGTCATTTAAATTTCATGCCTTAATTACGAGTCGTGACAAAAATAAGGCTTCCACTAATAATGAGAAGAAACATAATAAGAATAACGTAGAGCAAAGAAAGGGTCATAAATATAATTATAAGTCAAAAGCATCAAAAGAGTCTTTCTGTTCATATGGGAAACCCAAGAAAGAGTGACTCACATGTGCCTATTAAAATAAATCTAAGTATGATGAATCCAAATACATGAAGAAGTAGATTGACCAACTAACAAAGATGCTCAAGAAGCACAATATAAGTGTCCTTGATTCTTATTATTATATTTCATTAGCACATGAGTCTTCTAAGGCCAAAGATAGTAAAAAGAGAAAAGATAAGGGTAAAACACTTGTTACAATTGTATCCCAACCTTCCACATTGGTAATTGATTCTGGTGTATTACACCACATGGATTCATCATAGGATATGTCCTCCTCCTTAGAGCCTTGTTTGATGTATTTAATATTATTGGGTGATGATACTTATGCATAAGTTAGTGGGAGAGGATATGTTGATGTTAATGATGGGACATTTCATGATGTTCTATGTGTTTTCTCATTATCCACTGATCTCCTATCTGTTTATCATATCAGTCACATTGGTTTAGATAAGAAAGTTGAGTTCACACCTAATTCAATGGTTATTAAGGAAACATACAATGAATCCATAGTTGCATTTGGGAAAGTAGATCACCATTCATGATTGTATGCTTTCTCACATTTTTATCTTGATCAAATCTCTAGTACATTACTCACTTATTCAGATGGGCTGAGTAAATAATGACATGAGTGATTCGGCCATCTCAACTATCGCTACATGGATAAACTCAGTCATCATGACATGGTTTCAAGGTTGTCATGAGTCAAGTTTTTTGATGGAGTTTTCCAAGGTTTCATACTTGGTAATCATCCTAAAGAGAAGTCATAGAGAGATAAACATATATTGGATATTGTTCACAGTGAAATTACTCGTCCATTTCCAAAAGCTTCATTCAACATGACTAAATACATGCTTACTTTCATTGATGAATTTTTGAGGTATACTTGGGTGTAATTTTTTAAACAAAAATTTGAGGTCCTTGATTATTTTAAGGACTTGAAGGTGCTTTTAGAAAAATAGTTAGGTAAAGCCATCAAGATTTTGTAGACCAATAATGTTGGTAAGTATATCAGTAATCATTTTGAGAAATTATACACATAGGAAGTGATTGAAATATATCATAAAATTCCATAAAGTCCTTATTATAATGGTGTTATAGAGCATTAAAACATGTCCTTCATGGAAATGGCTAATTTTATGTTGCATTTTAAGTCTCGTGTACCTTAGTATTGGGATGAGGCATTCAATTATTCTTGTTATATCCAAAATTGAGTTCCTTATAAAGCATTGAAGGGAGTAACTCCTTTTGAATCTTAGAGTGGTTGAAAACCCACAATGAAGAAATTTCAAGTTTTTATATCTCCTACTATGGCCTGCATTCCAAAAAATAAATGTAATGCATTAGAACTCAGAGTTAATCTTGCATCTTTATTACATATACTGAGGGTGTTAAGGGATACTAGATTCTACATCCCACCACCCATGAGTTATTCATTGAGAGAAGTGTTTGATTTTAAAAGGGTCCTTCAAAATCCACTCTTGACACTTCTTCCTCTTCCTTGGATGCACTAGGATTTGATGATAGTTATGATGATTTAGATTCACGTAAGTAGCTTCCTAATGATCTAGATTATTATTATAGTTATGATAATGAGAGTAGTGATAAGGACTCTCCTCCTCCTCATATAATATATTAAGAGGATGAGGAATATCCTCTTGAATATAATATATATGGTCCTCTTTGGGATAGATAGATAAAACAAAGTGTTGGCTAATGGGTTGTAGATCCATTAGACACTATGCGAACCTATTCATAACTAAAAAATGCCCCACATTTTTTCATTGCATCTATTTATGATATAAAATCATTTTATGAGGCATCAAGTACTACTAAGTTTCATACTAATATGGAAGATGAGTATGGCTCCTTTTTGAGGAATAACATTTAAGATTTAGTCCCTATTCCTAAGGGAAAAAGACTTGTTTGATGCAAGTGGATCTACTGAAGAAAATTTGTAGTAGATGAGTATGTAAACAAGAACAAAGTACATTTGGTAGTAAAGGGTTTTTCTTAGGTACCTAGTATATGATTATAAATTTGATCTATGGATTCAATATACTAAAAATAGTAATGTAACCCAAAAATTACAAAAACATTAAAGGGAGAGAATATGGAAGCAATCAGTAATTATATAAGGATTCTCACCGTCACCTTGATCCTCTTAGATTCTATCCAAGATCTTCAAACTAATTCTCCAATGATATTTGACTTGTTTGATAGTGGTGGCTTTAAGATGGATGGTTTAATGGCTTCTTGGTTGCTAGAATGGATGCAAGAGAGTATGAAGGCTTAAGAGAGCTGATATATGCATGAAAGAATGGATTTCAATATTTCTAACCAAGCTCCATAATTACTTATTTATAGTGTGATGGAGGAAAATTAAAATTATTTTTTAATTCATTTAAAACTCTCTAGTTTAAAGAATTCTAGAAAGTTAGGAAAGGCTCTAGATTTTAGAGGCTTCTAGATTCAATTAGGATTTAATAGGAATAATCTAGGGTTTTTAGGGAGGTTTAAGGATATAGGTGTGTAGGAGAAGCTATGGATAAGTTGGTTAGAGGAGTAGTTAGATTATATTTCAATTGTAAATTGTCAAGTGGGCAAGTAGTTAATAAATGAGGTCAAAATAGTGGTTAAATGGGGTGTTAGTGGGATAATGAAGGGATTGATATGTCATGGGGGGTCTATTAATGTTAGCATGATGTAGGGAATATATAATAGGGAATATGATTTAATTAATTGGTTAATATTATGGCTATGAAATTAATTAAGATAAATAGTGTGATTAGTAGAATAATTCAAGCAAGCAAATTTAGGTGTATACACCTAACATTGACTATACCATGACATTTACACCAGTTAACAAAATGAACTCAATATGAATCACTCTTTCCATTGCCACAACACATTATTGGGATGTTCAACAGATGGATGTGAAGAGTTCCTTTCTTCATGGTGACCTCAAAGAGGAAATATACATGGATCAACCAAAATGATTTGTGGAAGATTCTTCCTTAGTTTGAAAACTTCAAAAATATATCTATGGCCTCAAACAATATCCTCAAAATTGGTATGCCAAGATGGACTTCTTTATTATTTCATATGGGTTTACTAGATTCCATTGTGATCTAAATGTCTACATTTTATGGCAAGATGATTCACTATTGATTTTGGTTCTCTACATGGATGGCCTATTGATCACATGGAGTTATTAATCCACCATCATAGTAGTGAAAACTAATTGTTTTAAGAGATTTTCAATTATTTACTTGGCTTGTTACATTACTTCCTTGGGATTAAAATTTCTTAGTATGACTCTAAGATAACTATTGCATAATATAAGTATGCTCTTGATTTGATTACAAGATTTAACATGGTAGATTTTAAGTGAGCTCTAACTATTTTTCTATTTGGTTTGAATATTGAGGCTGATTATATGTCTCCTTTGGTTGATGATACCTCATATAAACAATAAATTGGTAGTCTCATCTACCTTATACACACTAGATTTGACATTTCATATGTAGTGGGCATGGTGTCTAGATTTATGCAAGTTCTACATGAGATACACTGGAAATAAGATAAGCAAAATCTCCACTATATTTAGGGTACTCATGGTTTCAATATTAACTATAGATCAAGCATAAACATCAAATTAATTGGTTATAAATATTCATATTGGGCTAGAGATATTCAAAATCATAAGTCTAATTCAAGATATATTTTATCCTTTGGTTCAGGATTAATTAGCTAGTCAAGAAAAAGGAAAAATACTATTGCTTTATATTCTATTGAGGTAGAACATAGAGGAATTATTAATGCTAACACTAACTTTATTTAGATTTAAGGGATTCTCATAAAGTTTGGTATCCAATTTCGATGGCCAATAATCATCTTATATGATAACCAAAACACAATCCAGATCTGTAAGAATTAAATCCTCCATCAATTAAATAAGCATATCAAGATTCACATGCATTTCATTTGGGATCTCATCCATGAGAAAGTTATTTATCTCCACTACATCTAGACAACAAATTAAATTTTTGATATATTCACCAAACCATTCACTGAGAGCAAGTATCTTCATTTGTGGGCTCTTCTTGGGGTTTGGGTAGCTCTGAATTCTTCATCATCTAAGGGATCAAATCTATGTACTTGGATACCTCATCAAACCTCTGTGTAGAGACCTAATTCTTATACCCACTTAAGTTATGCTTAATGGGGTGTTAGTGTATGCTTTTTCTCAATATTTGGTTTTACCTACATGGTCTAATTATCTTACTTAGGTTAATAATAGGCCATTAGGAAAAATGTAATTTAATTCATTTTATAATTGTAAGTTGAGTTAATTACCTTTTTGGGTGACCTAATTACTCACTATATAATGCACCTTCTTATGTACTTCTTGCTTAATAATGCTAATACAAATTTCTAGTTGTGAAGACAAACTTATTCTATTTTGAGTTGTTCTTCATATTTCACTACTCCATACAAATTTAGTTTCCAAAATTCAACCCTATCTAATTTGATCCTAGATTGTGGCCCACTATGATAGTGGACAAGGCTATAGTGTGACCCTTTTAAACCTAATATACTTGACCTAGAATATTATAGACTATAGGGATAGTCTAATAGGAACCTATAAATTTAATAGGGATAAAAAGGTCTGTAATAGGGATGTATATATGATATTTCTAGTGTTTTAAATACAATGAAGGTTCTCTTATTGATTTCGAGAAAAATGGTGAATAGACAAAGGTAAGTATGTAAATAATAAACATTGTCAAGCACCTAATGATTAATTTTATGTGTCTACAATTTTATAGAAATTTAAAAGGGGAAAACCTCACACTACTTATCCTCAAAATATGGACCCTATTATAAACATTTAGTGTGAACATATATTTCATGAGAAAATATATTTAGGTTAGAAATATATTATTAGTGTGTGAGAGAATAAATGTGTTTATATACACCTATAATAATTTGTATTATTAATGCAATATTTTATAAAGCAATAATATAGGATAGTGAGAGATTTGCAAGAATATTAGTTGTTAATTATTAGAAAAACTAACATATAAGTTAGGGGAGTAATTATAGGAGAACTCTTATATATTTATATCATATTTAAATTAATAATATGTTGAAGATGATTGACTAAAAAACTTTGTGCTTTGCATATTCAATCTTTCAACACTAATAAAATGTAGGTTCATTTCTAAAAAAAATATTAAATTGGAATTTTTGAGCCTCTCTGAGCATTTGTATTTTCCACTCCTTATTTTTGTCATACGATATAATGACTATGTAATGTAGACCATATAAAAATGTCATTTCTTTGTTTATTCACCATAATTGTGTTATGTCAATGGTCTAATAATGCACACCATATATGGACTTATTATAATTTATCATTTATTTGCATCACCCTCCTCTTTCCATTATGTTCATTATTTCTATAGTTTTTCATTTCCATATTATTCATAATTTACACACCAAAAATAATAAATAATAAATATGTGTGTGTCCCATAAATGTTATACATAAAATATGGATCAGGTTTGAAAATATCTTATGAGAAGTTACACAGCTTGAAGGATTTGTAGTATATGTGTGCATGAGGATTATATTAGAGGAAACTCATACTCATGTATGCATTAAATCAACATCCAATCTAACTATAACTCAACTTAACTCGACTCTTTTTATAGTAATCTCCCTTATTAATTGGTTTTCACTAGATCGATAGTGAGTCAACAAGACTGATCTTCAGACCCTACATGAGCTTCTCCTTATAGCATACTCAAATATCCTCTCAGTACTTAGAACCTAACTCTGTGAGAAAGATTCGACTCTTTACAATATCCTCTATCCTAGGCCTTTTCATTCATACCTCAATCATCAACTTAGTGGGATACTCAATCCTGATCTCACCTTAGATCTACCTTCTCTCTGTAAAACTATATCCCCTTAAATGATATCTCTTGGACTCATCTCGATCACTTCAACTCTGTATTTGATAAGGAATGAAACCATAACTCCAATTTGATCCCCCTTGTGTTACTTAGATGAGGCCCTCCTAATTCATTAAGTTGTCTTTACAAGGTGAATATC
The DNA here is from genome assembly GCA_037957365.1 of Torreya grandis. Classification (NCBI taxonomy): domain Eukaryota; kingdom Viridiplantae; phylum Streptophyta; class Pinopsida; order Cupressales; family Taxaceae; genus Torreya; species Torreya grandis. The sequence goes on from JARHVA010000178.1 coordinate 4,229,141, forward strand.
AAGCTCAGCCCTTCATCAACTCAAAAAAGTCCATCCTTCCTCCCAATTTCCCCACAACAGTCAAACAAAACCACTTGGGAATCTTAATAAAGTAAGGAAAAAATATTTGTTATTTATTTTTAAAAATAAACAAATGAAAAGAGTTTACAACTTCAATTCAAAATTTTACATGTGTCATTTTGATGGGATCGATAGCCCAACATCCCTTAAGCTAAAACTTTGCTCAAATTTTGTTTCTAAGTAACTCTTTAAAAAAAATAAAGATTTTTCATAGGGAAATAATTTAAATGGGATGAGTATTATATATATATATATTAAATATTGATTATTAAAAGGAATAAAATTGAAAAATGGGGAAAGGAATTTGCTTTTGAAAAATTATTGTAAAGGAGATATAAGTGTTTTTCAAAAAAAAATTAAAAGGGTTACTATCATTAATTTGATGCATTCTCGATTGAAACCAATATCCAAGAGGTTTTACATTGAGGTGGGTATAATTTTTCTCATGTTCACACTACAGAGGAAATGTTAGAAATATTTAGTGTGAACATATATTACGTGAGCAAAAATATTTAGGTTAGAGATATATTATTGTTGTATGAGAGAATGAAGGTGTTTATATAAACCTATAATAAATTTTATTATCGGTGTGATGTTTTAAAAATGCACTAATACAATATAGTGATAGATTTATGGTAATATTAGTTGTTAGTTTTAATTGATGGGAGTGGTTATAAGATAACTCTTATATATTTGTACTATGTTTTGATTAATAAAATGTTGAAGATGATTGACTGAAAAACTTTGTGCTCTACATATTCATGCCTTCAAATTTACTAAAATACAAGCCTATTTATACATAATTTAGGGTATAAATTTGAAAATTAATTATTTTTAAGGATAAAGGTCAAGATCAACCCATAGGGGTTAAAACTAACTGCCACTATTGACCCATACTAGTTGATTATATCCTAAAAAAGAAATGTGTGAAATTTAGAATTTGGGATGTCTATAAGATACTTAGAGAGGTTTTTATAAATTAAGAGAATTTAAGTAGGTGGAAGATAGAAACTTAGAAATGTATATGTCTGTATAGATACTTAGGATAGAGTGAGGTAGTACAATGGGTCTAGATTAAGTGCTCAAGTTAATTAAAGTGAAAGGGGGCTAAAACTAACATTATGAAATATTCATGACCATATTTGAGTGACTATAGTTGGAATGTTTGACTTGAAAGGAACCATAAGATCTTAAAAAAGAGTACCAAGTCTAGACTCTCCTTAAAAAAAAACCCCAAAAGCAGCAAGGAATTAGTCTACACATGGCCTCCTAAAGATAGGGAGATTTTACTTGAGGATGGCTACACTTTTGTCAATCAAGAAAAAAGTTCTTCAATGCATCCTTCATAATAGATTCAACAACAATAGAAAAACTAATAAAAAATATTCCTAGGACCCTTAAGGCTCTAAGTTCAAACTCAAATTTGATAGTGTAACCAAAGAAAACCTATGTTAACCTAGCTTTGAACCTAAGGAATCTCTTGTGAAAACAAAGATAAACCTCTTCTAGTCTTCTTGAAGGCTCTTGGAAAAAATACCAATTGTTGAAACTAAATATTTTTTTTAGGGACTTCTCTAGAAAAATAAAGAAATTATAATAATTTGGTTATCAATGAAAAATCAAAACTCATTCTAAAAGTGAGCAGTTGTTGATTCAATTGGTGAAGTTACATGGTTCACAAAAATCCCACCAGGGATCACTTCTTTCTTCTAGAAAAACTTGACACGTGAAAAGGGATGAGGTTAGGATCCTACCCTAAGTAACTTTGCTATAATGGATACTCTTCAGTCATTAGCTCTTAGCTAAAGATCACTATGTAAAGCATGATTCATAAAAAAAACTCATTCTAAAAGATGTGAAGCTAGAAAAGATAATTCATTGGTAATAGAGCATCGTCATTGATGTTTGTGTTTCACTTTTATTGAATTTACCCTCCTAGTCTATTTCACACATGAAGAGAGAGGGAAAAAACTATCACTTTGCTTTCCAACCTTGGAGTTAAATAAAATAATTCAAATTTTGATACCTTAAAAATTAGTTACATCACATCATAAATGATAATATCTTTTCCAATTTTATTATGAAAAATGATTTTTCTCTTCAATAGTTAAATTATCAAGCTTTAATATGAGCTCAATTGAATTAATGTGTGGCATGCTTAATGGGAAATGATTTTTTATGTGGTTGTTTTAAGTTATGAAATGTTATTTAACTGATAACATTCTTTTGCTCTTACTATTTGGAGTGATGGTGGAATAACCTTATAGGTACACATTTCTTTTCCCATTTAATTTTTTATTTAGGTATAAGGATATTTTGGTATTCTATCTTTTATTAAATTCAACCTCACTTTTGTTATTTATTCTTATGTATCCGAATTCAATTTTTGTCTTGGGATGGATCAGAAAGTTGTAAACTAGGTTTACTTATAGAATAATTTATTTGACTTTTTATACGGAAAGGAAGTCTGTCTTCTTCCCATCATTGTTATAAAATATACTATCTTTGTTGTTCAACTATCTTCTAGTCTACACATACAATCTTATATTAATGACTTCTATGCCTAAAATTATTTAGATTTATTTAAGTATGAAATTATTTCTTGGCCTATTTATTTCTGGGAGAAGCTTTCTTAATTGTCTAAGATCATTTATTCTCCATGACTTATGGTTTCTTATCTTGATTCCATATTTTCCACAAATGTTTTTTTGTGGGTTGAAAACATGTACAACTAGGGTTTGTCTAGACTTATTTCTAGGTGCATCTATCTATTTTATAGCATGGAGAAAAATAAAGTTATGTATGGAGATGTTGGGCCTTCTATCCTAATAACTATTGGGTCAATTAATCCAAATCATATCTAAATGTCTTAATTTGTTAATATGGGTCACATATACACCTTTTATATTATTAACATAATTTATATTAGGGTAAGTCCACCTTTAATAACTAGTGTGGGTACCAGTACCAAAAACATCAAGGGGTCTAGGTTTCCCTTTAGTCAGAAATAGTTGACCAAGATTACAAAAAGAACCCAACCATAAGTAATAACAGGGGGCTTGAGTATCCTCCTAAATGGAAACATCTAACTAGGGGAACAAAGAAAACCTAATTGAAATAATTAATAACCAATTTTGAGTATATCGAGAACCTATAGAGGAAGAGCCAAACCTACATTTTATTGGTGCAACTAACAACTAGTTTTGGCTAGATTAGAAACCATCCTAAGCTAAAATGAGGCCTAGGTCTTAGGATACCATTAAGGTCCCCAAGGGACTAACAAATCAATTTTAGTTGGATCAAGAACCATCCTAGACATAAAAGAAGGTCTAGGTCTCTAAAAAATCTTCAAGGTCTTGAAGGACCCCTCCCCCAATAGAAATCTCATGGAAAAATTTGCATTACCCAAAAATAGGACCCTGCTAATTTTAAAATGGTCTGGCAACCATCTTGAACTAAAGAACCCTGATGCCCAGATCTTAAAAGTGACTAATAACCACCATGTTTGATTGGTATGATACAAATCAATTTTCATTAGACTAAAAACCTACTTGGATAGGGGATCTTAGAGGCCTAGGTCTCAAAAGGCTCAAAAGAACTAGTAGGATCATAAAAGGCCATTATACCATTTTTGCTGGATCAAGAACTAGCTTGTACATATTTAGATGTATAGGTATCTAGAAAAAATAACTAAAGGAATAAAATTTTTGGTTCTCTAATAAGATCTAATTTGAGTAGAGCATAATCTACCCATGAAGGTATAAAATAGGCTTTTAAGCCTAATTCTATATAATGGTTCTGAAAAACAAAACTGGTCCTTTCTAACCAACAAAGCAAAACCCAATAGGATAATAACCAGGAAGAATCATGAATGGATAAAATACCCTGAATGGAATACAACAAACCAAAACTTAAGCCATAACCATTATCTACCACATATCAGAGAGGCAAAATCTTAAACATAACAATTCTTGTGTATGAAAATTCAATTTTTGTCTTAGGATGGATCTGAAAGTTGTAACCTAGGTTTACTTAAATAATAATTTGTTTGACTTTTTATATGGAAATGAAGTCTATCTTCTTCCCATCATAGTTATAAAATATTTTTTTTGTCATTTGATTATCTTGCAGTCTACACATACAATCTTATATTGAAGACTTATATCCCTACAATTATTTAGATTTGTTTTAGTATGAAATTATTTCTTGGCCTATTTATTTCTAGGAGAAGCTCTCTTAGTTGTCTAAGATTATCTCTTCTCCATCACTTATGGTTTCTTATCTTGACTTCATATCTTCCACTCAAATTCTCAATGGGTTGGAAACACGTACAAATTAGGATTTGTCTAGACTTATTTTGAGGTGCATGTCTCTATTTTGTAGCATGGAGTAAAACAAAGTTATGTGTGGAGATGTTGGGCCTTCTACCATAATAAATATTGGGTCAGTTGATCCAAATCATATTTTTGTGTCTTAGTTTGTTAATATGGGGCACATATACATATACACCTTTCATATTATTAGTATAGTTTAGATTAGGGCAAGTCCACCTTTAATAATTGGTGTGGATACTAATTTTAGACACATCAAGAGGTATGGGTCTCCCCCTAGTCAAAAATAGTTGACTAGGATTACAAAAAGAAACCAACCATAAGAAACAACAAGAGGCTAGGGTGGAAACCTATAACCAAGAGAACAAAGAGAACCCAGTCAAAATAACTAGTAACCAGTTTTGAGTGGATCATGAACCATCAAAGGAAGAGCTAAACCTACATTTGATTGGTGTTACTACTGGCTAGTTTTGGCTAGACTAGAAACCATCCTAAGATAAAATGTGGTCTAGGTCTCAGGATACCATTAGGGTCTCTAGAGGACCAACAAATCAATTTTTGTTGGATCAAGAACTAGCCTAGACATTGAAGGAGGCCCAGGTCTCTATAAAACCCTCAAGGTCTTAAAATATGTCTCCCCCAATAGAAACCTCAAGGAAAAATCTACATTAACTAGAAATAGGACCGTGCTAATTTTAAAATGGTCTGACAACCATCCTAGACTAAAGAAACCTAAGGCCCAATTCTTAAAAGTGACCAGTGACCACCATGTTTGATTGGTGTGGTACCCAATCAATTTTAGCTGGACTAAAAACCAATGTGTATAGGAGAAGGTAGAGGCCTAGGTCTCAAAGGGATCAAAAGAACTAGTAGGTTCACAAAAGGCCCTCAAACTATTTTGACTAGATCAGGAACCAAGTTGGACATAAGTAAAGATCTAGGCCTCTATTAAAAATAACTAGATGAATAACCTTTTTGTATCTCCAACAATATCCTATTCGAACATAGCACCTTCTATCCATGAAGGTATAAAATGATATTTCAAGCCTAATTCTATATAATGGTTCTAAAAAACAAAAGTGATCCTTTCCAACCAACAAAGCAAAACCCAATAGGGTAATAACTAGGAAGAATCATGAATGGGTCCAATACCCCAAATGGGATAAAACAAACCAAAAATTAAGGCATGACCATTATCTCCCACATCTGGGAAAGATAAAAGCTTAAAGATAATAGTTCTAGTACACTGACAAAAGCTTTCCATTAAAGCTTAATACCATCAAGCCTTTCCCTATCAAAGATCCATTTCAATAGATTATTGAGGAAACAAAACTAAAATAGAGTCCTCTTATGAGTAAAAAACTTAAACAAATAAACAATCCATAACTTACAAGAGTTATTCCTCAAGCTGTCAATCTCTATATCTGACTCAATAAAACAAGTTAGACTAACATGCCAACCTCATTCAGAGATATCAATCCACCCACAATTGCCAAAGCAAACTAAACACAAGTCATTGTCATTGTATCCATCCCTTCTTTCTAGAGACAAATAGTGCATTAACCATTTTAGAGCCAAACTAAACACATGTTATTTTCATTATATCCATACCTTCTTTCTAGAGACAAATAGTGCATTAACCATTTTAGAGCCATAATAGGTCCACCATTTAGGGCTCTAAAAGACTACTTAGAAACCTCTAAAAGAGTCCTAAGCCTTAGGCTATCTTCATCAAGAAATGAACCCCATCTCATGCCCTTGTGGATGTCAGCCAACAAGTCAATTACTCTCCACTTCCTCTTCGGACTAGATTCTTTGTCAGGCTACTCCTGAACTAGGGTATTGAAACTAAAATCTAAAGAACCTTCGTTGATCATATATTATAAAATATAGCCTTTTTTAAACCATTAGAAAGTTCTCAATGTCTTGGCTAATTCAAAATTATAGAGAGATATTTTTTCCCCCTATGAAGTAGAAATCTTAACCATGTTACACCACATGTATAGGTTGACCTGAACATGACCTCAAAAAATAAAGGACCCAAGATCCCTAGCATTGGACCATTGCCATTGATCAATAGGCATGACTAGGTCTAATAGGAAGAACATATATACATGGTCATGATCTAAGCCAATACCGATATATGTATCTTTCTAAGAAGACACTACACTATCCACCCTCTCAACCTTATCTCCATCTCCCTCATCTTCCTCACCATCTTCCTCCTCATCTACACCAAGATTCAAATTCCCTTGCCCACTCCTTTTCTCACTAACCATGATGGCTTAAATTTATTAATATCATAGTTATTAGTGTTAATTAAATAATTTTTATAAGTAATAATGTTAATTTAGTTAGGCACCTAGGGTTATACCTCAATGGTAAGTCATTACAATGATGACCATTATGTTATGGTTTTGAGCCTTGATTGAATTATGAGAATCGGGTGGGGTAATGGCATAAGCCTAAGGGATTAATCAATTAGACTCACTATGTGATAGCATGGCTAAGTGTGTCTAAGGTCATTGGGTCCAACACGATGATAATACCATTCCATAAAAGTTGTGGGATACCCTCGGTTACCAAAAAAAATTGTTAATTTGGTTAGTTGGGTAGTTGAACTCATTAGGGTCTCGAGTAACCACATCATGAAAGCTTATTAAAATCTTAAGCCTTGCAAATATTTTTTAATAATGAAATTTTACCTTTGCTAAAAGCTTTGTCAAAATTTTAAAATGTATATCTTACCATTTACATGTATATACGGTCTTAACAAGAACCATGAGTTCTAATAAAAGAAGGGACTGTTATGTAAACATTGTTAGGTAGAAGAATTATGAAATTATTCATAAATTCTTAGTGGAGGATGTCCATTATTTATTCATTTGTATTTTTGAGGATATGAAACTAAGGCAAATTTTCACCCATGGTGTTTTGATAGATAAATCCATAAGGCTCACTGTAGAGTAGGCTTTGGAATTTTAAAACGTGTTTTTATTGGAGGGTATCAAGGAGGAACAATTTCTTAAATGGTGTGTTACTAATATGTCTTATACACAACTTATTTCCAGGATGGGGAAGGAGATTGTGTGTATTTTATTCTTTTATCCATGTGTGATCCCAACTATTCCACACATAGACTTAACACAATCAAATCCATTTAACTAATTAGGTATAAACCACTCTCTTTGGGGCTAGCAAAGCATATGCAATCCATGAAGATGTGGAGTAGCTAGGATTTAGTTTGGGTTGTAAGGTAAATCAAGTTGGGTATTTTCTTAAGAATATGGTTGTTGAGGATGTTTTTGAGGATAATAAGATTGATGCCATTATGAGGAAAATTATGTATTAACACTTTCTCCTTTGTAGATTGGCAGTTTTTACTTTGGAAGATGAGGTTAGGGAATAGGGACTTACTGTGATGGTCTCTAATTATAATGATGATACTTAATGTATGTTTTTAATGTTATGTATTTTGTTTTGACTCTATATTTTGTAAAACCTTCATTATGGAAGGTGATAGTATGTACATATAAAATTAATTAAATTTATCAATTTTTTTATTTGTATATTATTATTAGTGGGTTGTGTTATTTTTTAGCCCTATAAAATAATGATAATAATTAATTATTTATATAATATAATTAAATAATATTAGTTAAATTATTATTCAATAATTATGCTAATAGGTGTAACCTATAAGGTAATGATGGGTGGAAAAAAGGTATTAATAGCATGAGATGTCAATAAAAATGTCTAAATTTTAATTTAATTTTTAATCTTCATAGGATTATCTTTTTTATTGCTTAGTTAAGGTTGTACACTTTGGAGTTTGGAACCATTTTTTCTCAAAATAATTATTTCAACCCTCATGCAACGACATACCTAGATTAAGGTTATATGTCATTAATTGGTTATAATTTTTTATAAAAAATGATGAAGTCATTAATCAATGTGAAACTTTTCAATGGGAGAAATTATTTGACAAATCTAAGATAGGCACCTCAAAATTGATACATCTTGATGTTTTTTTTCTAAAAATATTTAAGTTATTTGTACTAGTTATATTCAAACAAACCTTTTTTAATATATGTCCAAATTCCCTTTGAGTCCCCAGATAATATATCTACCCTAAAATATATATCACATTCTAAAGACAATACTCATAATGCTTTAATGGAAACTTGTGTATATTTTTAGCAACAAGAAATATATTTGAGTCTAAAAAATTATAGGTATGAGAAGAAATGAAATTATTATTCAATTATCTTATATTAGGCATGTCATGGGGGTGTTCCACATAAAATATGCTACATGGATGCCACCTCAAAAATACATGTATGTTGGGGCATAAAATTGACAAGGAACCATATGTTCAAAATAAAAACTTTAATATATTTTAAAAATAATGAAGTTATATCATCTTTTCAAAAACATAAAGGGTAAGTGTATGGAATTTGTAACATATAAATATATTTATAAATATAAATAGATATTTATAAACATAAATAAAGTTAGACATGTATATTTGTGGTATATAAATGAATTTACAAATCAATAAAGATGAAAATTTTAAATTATTTAAAATAAAAATTAAAAGATGAGAGATTGTTCGACGTCTTACTCATCTCTTGATAAAATTCATAGTATTTATCATATCTAAAATTGCATTTTTCAGTTTTAGCTTTGAAAATAGATTCAGTTGTTTGTGTGCAAGTCTAAGACCTAGAATTAAAAAAATGAACCTAAATCACATACATGATATAATGCATATGCATTATGGTTTCTATAGCAATACAAAGGTCTAAAAGTGTAATAAATATAAGGTATATATCTTTTATATATATATATATATATATATATATATATATATGTATGTATGTATGTATGTATGTATGTATATATATATATATATATGTATGTATATATATATATATATGTATGTATATATATATACATATATATAGTATGTATATATATACATACACATATATATGTATATATATATATATATACATACACATATATATGTATATATGTATATATACATACACATATATATGTATATATATATATACATACACATATATATGTATATATATATACATATATATATGTATATATGTGTGTGTGTACACACACACACACATATATACATATATACACATATATACATATATATATATATATATACATATATATACATATATATATATATACATATATATATATATATATATACATATATATATATATATATATATATATATATATATATATATATACATACATATATATTGGAAGTCATAGAACAATTACAAAATATATAAAGTGGCCCATATATATATATATATATATATATATATATATATATATATGGGCCACTTTATATATTTTGTAATTGTTCTATGACTTCCAATAGTTATCATTTAGGAGAGAGTTTTTCAAAATCTAATTTGGGAAATACTAGGTCATTTTTAGAATTTTAGTATAGAACCTAAAGATTTTAGGGTGTAACTTTTATGTAATTTTACACATGATGTCTATTTTGGCTTTAAAAATGGTCATTTTATAGGTTTTTTGGCCTTATAAATTGATTAGTGATATTTTTAGGAGTTTTAGGTGTGCCAAAATTAAATTTACAAACCTCCTATTTATGAGAGATAGTGAGAATTGCATAGATATTGACACATGAATTCACAAATGCATAGATTGAATGCATCTTAAATCAAGTGTTTGTTGTTTGAGGGGATTGATTAGATAAAATTTCATACCTAATTACCATAATTAATTTATTTATTCAATCAATCATGAAATCAAGTGTAACCAAGCTTAATTCATGTTAATTATTTTCAATTGAGTTTATAGGGATCAATAAGTCCTAATTACGTTTCTAATTGAACCAATTATCTAAATAATTCAATAAACCAAATAATTAGGGATATTTGATCCCATATTCATATTAATAGGTTATAATTAGGTTACAAAACTCCATTATCATAACTTGCATACTTTATTGAAACAATTACTTGATAGATTCAATCAAGAGCTAAATTGAGCATGAATGAGTGCTACTTGGTCACATCTAATTAAGCCACTCACATCCATTTAATATAGTCACATCACCTTCATAAAAACACCATATTATGGTTCATCAAGACCCATTATATGCCAATTGGTTTTGATTAGGCTTGTCAAGCTGAATTAACCCTAATTACACACCTTATTGACATAATTACTTGATTGATTTAATTAGGTGGATAATTGAGGTTAAAAAAACCTAATTATTGATAATTAATTGAAATTGGGTTTATAGGGTTTAGTTAGCCCCAATTTCACACATGGTTAACCAAATTACTTAATTATTTTAACTAGGCATGTAGTTGAGATTAACTAAGTGCCAAGTTAGTTGTAATTAGGTTTGTAGGGATTGATTAACACTAATTTCCCTTGATTGACCAAATTAATTAGTTGGATAAATTAGGTAAGTAATTGAGATTAAATTACCCCTAATTTATGCTAATTAGTTGCAGTTAGGTTTGAGGAGTTTGATTAGACCCAAATCACTCACTAGACTTTTTCAATCGAGTGTAAGGATAATTTTAAGAAGGGACCCCTAAAAGCTTACTATAAAGTCCTAACGAATCCTATATTTTAGGTATAATTCCATTGGTTAATCTTTGTAAAATCACCACACTAGTATAAATTAGCTAGTGATTTCTATTAACTCTTTCAAAAAACTTATAAATAGCTAGCGAATCAAGTGTCATATTCAAATTAAGAAATAATGGTAAAAAATCCAAGTTAAAGTCCTTTCCTCAAACACATTCATAGGCCAAATAACATGTTAATAGTTCAAATCCCTTAAAATATAGGCAAAAATCATTAAAAGTGTGAAAACATTTGTAGATATGTATGGCTTATATTTCTTACTTGGATTGTATTTCACTGTTGGCTACTTAGACTCCTCCTTGACCTTTTTTTGCAATTGTCACTCATTTCATGATTCTCATGACATGTAGGGATTGTATTTCTTACTTGGATTGTACTTAATTGTTGGTTATTTAGACTCCTCATTGGCATCCTCTTACAACTATCACTCACTTTGTGATTCCCATGACCACAAAGGAATAAAATTTTAATAGCAATGAATTTATATGAATTTAAGTTTTAGGATTTTATGGTTATAGGGTTTTAATCAATTTTAAACACTTTTATATATATATATTATAAGAAGTAATTTGTGTTAATTAAAAAACCAATGGAGAAAGAGGTTAGAAGGTGAGAAGTCTAAATTCAAGATCTTGTTTATAGTTCCTTCTTTTTAATGATTAAAATTTTCCTCCTTTTAAAGATTAAATTTATCCCTTTTAAGTGCTAAATTTGATTTAAATATTATGTATAAATTTAGTACATACCTCTGTAAGTCTCTCAAAAGACCCACTAGATAATATAATAAACTGAGTATAGTAAAAATTGTGACAAAAAATCAGATTATAGAGAATAAACAAACTATGGGGCCGTAGGGAAAGACAACTATGAAATGTGATGATGACATAATTGAAAAAATATATTGAAAACATTTTTATAGTTTTAAAATTATAAATTATTTAATAAGGTCTACAAAAATGTCATAACCACATCCATAGTGGCCTTTCAAACATATTTTTTATTTCAATTAACAAACCATGCCAACCAAAATATAATTATTACCCTAAACATTTAATAATAAAATACAGTATGATCATGAGGCTCTGTTGCATTTATTCAGTTTGTTCTTTGTGCATTATTTAAAAGAAGTATCTTACATGTCATTATTTCTCAAATAAAATCAATTTATTGTGTATATATAATAAATATGTGGTAAAGACCAACCATATAATATAATAAACTAAGTATAGCAAAAAAAATGACAAAAAATAGAGTATAGTGTATAAACCAACTATGGGGCCATAGGGCAAGATAACTATGAAAAATGAGGATGACAAGCAAATATATTTAAAGACATGATTTTTAGGAAACTTATCATTATATTTACTCATTTCATTGATTTTTACTTGTTGCATGTTGATATGTTCACAAAATATGTGAAATGAGTATTTTTAGGTTAGTTAGAAATATGGTTGAAATGATCATGAGGCTCTATTGCGTTTATTCATTTTTTAAAAAGAAGTATCTTGCATGCCATTATTTCTCAAAGGAAATGAGTTTCTTGTTTCTTTTTTATTTAAAATAAGTATGTGTTAAATACTAACCACATGATATAATTCATTTTGGTCTGTGCATTGCTTAAAAGAGGTATCTTGCATACCATTATTTCTCATAGGAAATGAGTTTACTGTTTGTTTAAAAGAAGTATGTGGTAAAGACCAACTACATAATATAGTTAATTTTATTATTTGTGTATTTTTTAAAATAAGTATTTTTCATGCCATTATTTATTAGAAGAAATCAATGGTGAATACCAGCCAAATAATATAATCAATAAAGTATAACAAAAATTGTGACAAAAAATTAGAGTATAGAGTATAAATAATAAACTGACTATGGGGAAATAAAGAAAATAAATATGAAAAGAAAGTATGGAAAGGAAATAAATTTAAAGAAATAATTTTAGGAAATTTATCATTGTATTTATTCATTTAAAGAATCAAGATAGATGATTGTGCATGCAAACAACTGCTCTCATTCTTCTGTTTGATTAAGAGAACATGTCTATAATAGTTGTAAACTCTATTATAGAGATGCATATGTATTCAAGCATAAGTATTTTTATTGAATAAATATACAATGGCTTCCCAATTTTTCTATTAATTAATGCAAGATATTGGCAAAAGCGAACCTCCTGTAGTCAAAAGATTGGGATGAGAGGTTAGAAATGAAGGTACAAACAATTTCTAAGTTGGTTTCCTTGTGATTGCAACTACAAGGTATGAATTTGTGTTTCTTTTATTTTGAATACTAAGATCAATTATTTTCATGCATATTCACCTATCTTTAAAAGAATAAATATAATGATAAGTTCCTTGAAAAGAATTTATTTAAAGATAGTTACTCAAAACATTGTCTTTCAAATTTCTTAACCATATCCATAATCAATAATGATAAGGTCTTACAAAATCTCTTAACCATATCCATAATTAATAATGGCCTTTCAAATATATTTTTCTTTTAATTAAAAAACTATGCCAACCAAAATATAGTTATTACCATAAGCATATTGTGTCTTACGTCACAAGTGATCCTTAACACATTTATAAAATTGAGTAAAACAAATATGATTTTCCTTCTATATGGTTTTAATGACTAAAAAAATTAATAATAAATAACTAAAACTATAATTATAAACTTGTAAGTTGAAATTGCTATGTCTTTAAGACTTCTAAGCTTAAAAAACTAGGCAGTGCTAAAAGAGGTTAATGACATAAATGACTTCCCATCCCAAATTCTCACACCTAATGTATATTTTATTTTTAGTGTGGTGCAGGTGGAATTAAATCTATGGGGATCAAGGTTATGATATTGACCTATTTTTTAGTGAATTGGTGTCGATATATAGAAGGTCCAAGACAAAATTTAACATTGATCCAACATGTCACCTGTAGGATTAATGGAAGTTGCTCAAATACATATGTGACAGTTTTCTCAAATTTTCTAGTCATTTATGTAAGTTATTAGTAGAAGTGAGGTTGTTGATATAATATAGATACTTATAGTTCATTACACTCTAGATACCTCAAATAAGTTTAGTATAAAATAACAATGGAATGCCATAATATACTTATTCATCTCTATAATAGAGTTTATAAATGTTATAGACATGTTATCTTAATCAAACAAAACAAAAAAATACACCTACTTGGTATAAAATAATAAGGGAACACCACAACATATTTATGAATATTTATAATATAGTTTACAACTATTATAGACATGTTCTCTTAATCAAATAGAACACAAAAATATACCTACTTCATATAAAATAACAAGGGAACACCATAATATACTTATGCATCTCTATAATAGAGTTTATCATTATATTTATTCATTTCAAGATAGAGAATTATGCATGCAAATAATTATTTTTAGTCTTCAAAATAAAAGAAACATAAATCCATACCTTGTAGTTGCAATCACAAGGAAACCAACTTAAAAATTATTTGCACCTTCATTTTCAACCTCTCATCCCAATATTTCAACTACAAGAGCTTTGCTTCCACCAATAGCTTACATCAATGACTAGAAAAATTGAGAAAACATTAACAAATATATTTAAAGAAATGATTTTCAAGGAAATTATCATTATATTTATTCATTTTAAGATAGATGATTGGGTATCCAAAAATTTGCTCCCAGTCTTCAGAACCAAAAAAATACAAATCCATACCTTATAGTTGCAATCATAAGGAAAATAACTTATAAATTATCTATACCTTCATTTCTAACCTCTCATCCCAATCTTCTAACTACTAGAGGTTCACTTCCACCAAGAGCTTGCATAAATGACAAGAAAATTTGAGAAACTTTCACATATGTATTTGAAGAACTTCCATTAATCCTATGGGTGACATGTTAGACCAACATTAAATTTTTTCTTGGGCCCCTCAATATGTCGATGTTAATTCACTAAAAATGGGGCAAGATCTAAACCTCAATTCCCATAGTTTTAATTCCACCTACACCACATTAAATGCTAGAAATAAAATAAATATTAGGTATGAAAATTATTTATTATTAAGTTTTTTAGTTATTAAAACCATATCTAAGGAATAATATGTGGCACCAAAGAATATTCAAAAAAATTTCATAGAATAAATATAATTACCTTAAGCTTATTATGTCCTAGGTGGTTCTTATTATTTATTTACACATGCATATGCACACGCACGCACGTGCGCATGCGCGCACGCGCGCGCACACACACACACCTAGCAATTCTAGACTAACTTATACATGTCTCATATAATTTCTTGGTGAATCAGATCCATACATGCATAGTAATTTTGACAAATATATGTCTCAAAACAAGATTGAGTATAACCTATAAGATGAATATGTGTTTCAAACTATGAAATTGTATAAAATTGAGGATATTTGACCTATGCATATTTTCATAGAATTAGCCATTTTCAAAATTAAAAAAAACCTACTTATATCCATTTGGCTATAAATAGCCACTAAAATCTTCCTTGATCAAGCATGTAATTTGGGACAATTGAGCCCTTATTCACATTAAATGGTTTTTATATTGAATTTTATCACATAATTCCCTATATATGTGTGATAATATAAATGGATGATTTAGGATGAAACACATAGTTGACGACCATTTGTCATTATTATGTGTTTTTAGGTTGTAAATGGGTTACTTTCAATTAAAACATCCTAATTAGGTGTAAGTGAGGAACTTGTTGGAATAATAATATTTGTGGGGTTATATTATGTCCCACATTATTCCATAAAACATATAAATAATAGATTTATTATTTACACACAACCAAATATTTAAAAATTGGTTATATAGGTAACAAGTTATTATGGTGAATTTAAATGGGTGGATTAGTTGGTTGAAATCGTTTACAACCTTATAAAGGTGTTTTAACATTTGATGAAATATTAAAATAACATTGTGATTTATGGGTGTGGTGACCTCCAAATTTTGTGTGAATAATTGTGAAGAAGTGAAGTGAAGAAGGAATTTATTGTGTTTGTAAATGTTTCTCAAATAATGGAATAAACTTTGTGTTTTTTTAACCTAATTGAGGTTTTCCCATGTTAAAATTGTGTAATGTGCATTTTATATATTTCTTGAATTATTTAATTGTTATTACAAGTTATGTATTCATTAATTTATTTATTTACCTATCATCATAATAAACAAATATTATATTTCTTCCACTAGTTATTCTAATAGAAATGAAGGTGGGTTTGGTTTAAACTACATATAACTAAGAAACATTTATCATTATTTCATGTTTATATGTCTTTATTGTAACTACTTAAACTAAAATAGACCTCAATTAGGTGTGTGTATACACATAATTTTGGTACAAGAGCCTTTTCCATAGTGTCTTTTTCTCATTTTGTTACACTTAGTCCACGTGTGTATATTTATTTATTTTTAGAACATTACCTACCCCATGTTAACCACTCTTCAGTATTTTAGCCTTCTAAATTTATTCAACATTCATCAAAATTACTTATTTTTATATTTATGCCTAATTCATATAATTTTTAAGTTGATTTGCACATTCTAGGCATTTGTTTCTCCTGGGTGGATTCAATACTTGTGTTTTTATGCTTTCTTCCCACATTACCCTAATTTCCCTCACCATGAATTTAGATTATCACATATTTCCATGGTCATAATGATCAGATGTCATGTCTAAGAGATCCATATATATTCAAAGTCTTCCATAGTCATTTATCAAATATTGACAAGGTGTCATATTTTCATAAAATATTCCTCCATTCTTCAAGTTTGAGGAAACATTACCATATCTATTACTACACTTAAAAATGAAGTTTCATACCTTGATACTTTGATATTATTCAAGTCTTTTTATGTCATCAACTTGTACTAAAATAGGATTATACAAATGTTCATGTAGTTGTATTGAACATCTATGGAAAAGGAGGTGAATCCTTTACTCAAAATTCCATTTATATGGCACAAATAACTAATTTGGGTTTAATTATATCTTTAAAGATATGTAACTAAAAATCCCTGTAGATTTATTTACCTAGATGACCCTTTTTTTATTCTTCATTTGAGCATTTTTGGTAAACTAGGTCAAGAAGATAAAGAAGAGACAAAATCAGACACTCTACCTATAAATTTAAGAAAGTGAAGACATGTGACTATAAGACATTAGACAATGCATATGCATAAGAAAACCTAAGATCATAAACAAAGTTCAATATCTATTTAGCACAGTAAAATAGATTCATCATAAATACAAACATGGTGGATTTGGTAGTGGAATTTGTACTACGGAAATTTCAATGGTAGGTAGATAAGTGCCAAACCCATGTTTTGTGAGTGAGACTCCTAGATTTCACACAAATCTACATAGTCACCCACATAGCCTAGATCCAATCTCAAAATTCCAATATTCCACCAAGGTGTGTTTGTTTCATCATTTTCTCTAATTTTCTTAGTTCATTATTTGTCAAAGTATTTTTATTATGCTAGTTAACTATTTTTATTTAATTATTTATTTTTATTAAGAGTAAAATTGGGTTTTTGAAAGGGCCCAAAACATTATTAAAATTAAAATTAAATATGTAATAAGTTAAGGATAAAAAGGACAAAGACAATACATCGATAGTTGACATCCTAAACAAAAGACAATTATCAAACAACCAGCGAGGGTGCCTAGCCTGTACAAAGGACCAAAAATAGGAAAATGAAAAAAATAATTTTCTTCAAGATATTAAATATTATTAAAAATAATTTATGTTTATTATATTTACTTAACCTATTGTTAAATAACTCCTCTTCTTCGAGATACACAAGATTATAAAAAATATTTTTGTAATTCAGGCTAGTTAATTATTTATGGCCATGAGGATGATTTGAATTCTATTTTGGGACTATTTAATATTAGATATATCTGATGTCAATTCATTTTTATTTATATTAATGTTAAAAAACCTTATTAAAATACAAATATAAAACAAAAATGGTGAACCTTACATGATTTAAATATTCACACCTTTTAGTGTTTCCCCTTAGGGATTTATGATTATTTTCTATTTTTTTAAAATTTGATTTGAAATTTGTATCTTGTTTTACATGTTTTTATCAATCCCTAACTTGTTACCCACCTCTTTCATCTTTTGGATTACATCCATATTTCACAATTTGGTGAATACACCTTCATTTCTTTAACACATACATATTTCAAGGTTTCCTAGGGTTTAATCCCATACCTTCAAATTTGATATTCATATTTCCATCTTGTTTGTGTTTATTTGAAATCAAATATTACTAAATCTAGTGATTATATTCTTTCCATGGTTAATTTGAATCATACAAATTATCCTAATGTTGATGATTATACTAAAAATATTGATAAGGGCAATGATAATAATGACTATGAGTAATAAATTTATGATAATCCCAAAATTGTCAATGATGTTGATGCACATAAATTTTCTACCATTACTAGATTTATAATTACACTAAAAAAATATCTTGAACATTTAGAACCTTTATTGCTTAATTCAAAAGCTTCACAATAACAAATTAAGGATAAGGAATCCATTCTGAAATGTACTCCTATAAATCCATAGGATAATACTACTCTACCTCTTGAAATATTTATATCTACATTAGGTGGTAAGACTAATGCTCCTCATGATATTATTAATCCTTCTATGCCTCCACCTAATATTATACCCCCTCCTTAGGCTAATAATTATATTCCTATACAACCTAAGGATTTTATGGTTCCTCCTATAATCAATCTAATGATCAATGTGCCTCCATGATCTAATTATTTTATTACATCTCTTGGTCTTGTAAATAGTAAAAATAATAATCATGCCTTCATTGCAACTAATGTTAATCATAAGAAGTCATCCTTTCCTATGCATACATATACCAATTATAATCTTACACCTAGTGGTGTATCTACTAATCTAGTAATTTAATAATAAGTCAAATATATGCAATTTAAAGTTATAAAACTATATAAATCATCTAATAATCCTATCCATGTAGCTCCATATTATGACATATTAAACAACCCATTTGATATAGGAGATCTTATTCACCCCTTTCCTTATTCATTTCAAGTGTATAAATTTGAATTTTATAATGGAGATGGGGGTATTTTGCATTAATCTAGGAATTATTTTGTCTTTCTTTGGTTTTAATCATGATGATTTACTTATGATGGATATATTCCCTAGAATTCTCACACGATATGCCTTAGATTCATTTTATGCCATACCTGTGGAATCTATGCATCGATTCAATGATTTGACCAATATTTTCTTGTCCCATTTTTATATGAACATTATTCAAAAGGTAATTTTTTTCAAGTTTCTCAAATCAAAAAAGTATCTAAAAAACATGTTGTTGACTATACACTTAAATTTAAAACCATACTTATAAAAATGTCACATTTAATCCCTAGTAATGAGCTTCTATGTCTATTCTAAAATAGTTTTCTCCCACCAGTCAAATATGTGTTCATGTTTAACATGTGAATATTTTGATGAAATTTTCCATGTATTACATAACATTAATATTAAACTTTTATCTTACAATATGATTAAGTATGCATAAACTAATTTTACATCCACTACTTCTAAATAACAATGAAAGACAACAGTCAAGCTAAGGCTAATTATGCACCTACTTTTCAAGCTAGTAATAAGGATAAAACCATAAATTTAGTTTCACAACAAATTGTTAGATATATATTTACTACTTCTAAAAACAATTGAAAATTTAAGAGATTACTAGACTAAAATCATAAAGTTCTTAAGCACTTTCTTGAATGTAACATGATTACTTTAACTAATCCATAACTTTTGTATTATGATCAAGAATTACATAAAAGTTATGATGTAAACAAATATTGTGATCATCATTGAGCTTCCATAAATTAAACTACTCAACACTTCTAATTATGACATAAGATTTAAGATCTCATTGATAATAACACCATTACTATTGAAGGCTATAATTTTACATTTAAAAAAATCATAATGCCTAATCAAGGATTGAAATATTTAAAAATACAATGCCAAATCATGATACTAAAATCAAACAATTTGTATATGATGACATCCATACATCATTCGACTGCTCTACATGAGCATGATATTGATAACATTATTGGCATTATTTTGATATCTCAATTAAAACCAATTTTGATTACATTTTATGACCATGATATGCCAAATGATGATTCAAATAATGGTCCTTTAGAGACACAAAATTGGTACAATTCAATTTTTCATAATATTTTTTACCCTTTTTTGGACACTTAGTCCACTTTTCTATTTTTTTATTTTTGGGAAACTTCCTACCCCACAATACTCTCTTTGGCCTTCTATATTTTATATGTCTTTATTATTCATACATTTCATATTTTGATCCTTATTTGACCATCTTATTACTTGTTTGCATCCACTCTAAATTTTTATCTCTTAGGATGAATTCAATGGCTTTATGTTTTTCATTAAATCTCCCCCATGTAAATTCATCAAGAGCTACCAAATCTATCCCTTTTATTTGTGTCACTCCTTATGCCTTGTCCTGATTTTCCCCATATTTTATTTCACATATCAATATTTTCTATAGTCAACCCTCTAAGGATTCATATATATATAAATCATTACTTTTTATTTTACCAAGTGTCAAGTCTCAACCCACTACACATCTCATATGATTGTCTTTCCAAATAAATTTAGATCCTTTAATTTACATATCTATTACTACACTTTCACATTAAGACTTCAATATTATTAAAACTATTATGACACCATCCACTTGTACCTAATGATGGTTTAGGAAAATGTTCATGTAGTTTCATCATCATTTATAGAGAATAGGAGATTGAAACCCTTATTTGAGATTCCAATTACATAGCACAAGAACTATGTGGGGTCTAATTATATCATGTGGGATTTTTAGTTACAACCCCCTTGAGGTGTCCCAAAAAAACTAATTATATCCATTATATTTGCACATGTGTTATGGATAATTAGGTCAAGAGAGGAAGAATGCATTAATTCATATATTATGCCTACCAATTCTAGAGCACAACCACATGACTTTATGGCATCACAAGGAAAAATTACTCTTAACATATATAACCCATATAGGTGTCTAATAGAAATTTAACACATAGTAGTAGATCCATCAGAGGAACTAATTTGATGATTGAATCTATCCATAACACATTTTCTAGTCCATAAGCCTCTCTTGAATTTGTCCTTTAACAATGAGTAGTCCATATTTCACATAGAGTTTATTCATTCTTTCCAAACCATTATTCCACTTCTATAATTCCAAGATTCTACCCAAGTTTGATTGTTACAAAAAAAAAAATCATATTGTATATTCTTATGAAATCAATTTCATTTATGCTTCTTTACTATTTTTTAACCACTAGGGAAAATATGATTTTATTGTTTTAGACTAGTATATTATTGATCTCCTTTGTGAAATAGTTTAACTATTTATGCATAATTTATTTTATTCTAAACCAAAACTTGGTAAAATATTTTGATGAACCCCTCTATTCTTTGAACACATATATATTTTGAGGATTTATTTAAGGGTTTTATAACAAATTTATGATTTTTTAGCGTTGGGTTCATTTATGCATATTATTTTCACATATTTTGATTAAACACTAGATTATTGTTCATCTCTTTCTATTTTAGGATTACATCCTTTTTTTAGAATTTGGTACTTACTATAGACATCTAAAATTTTTAATTAACACTTTAGAAACATCAATTTGACATAATTTTGACATGTTTGGATGATGTACTATATTTAAATATTGAACACACTTTACCTCTATCAATCTACCTATCCAATATCTTAGCCACTTGTATCCAATATACATATTTATTTAGGAAAACTTTATATATATAAGAACACCTTCAAAATCATAGACATACATTATCACCTCAAATCCTCAGTTACACTACCATGCCACTTTTAGTAAACATAGACATTTCTGGTTACTTCAAGCATCTTCCATTGCCAATAGTGTCTAAGAACCCTCAATGACTATTTTTAAAATTGGGAAATATCAATTAGGTCAACTTAGGCATCTTCCATGGGTCAATTGTGGTGATAAATTAATAAATATTCAACTATATATAAAAATCATACCTAAGGTTATTTCACACCTCAAAAAACACCTAAAATACCTTCGTTCATCTGTCACTCTCTTGGAACATTATTCAATATGCATATACACATCTCAAATCTTCAAGGAGTAGCCTAGAGGAGTCCATAGATCCAAATTTAAATACAAAAAGGTCAAATTTGGATGGTTCCAAATGTCAAATATCAAATACAAGACTACATCTTAGATTTTTCATGATTTTACACATTCACACACTCACTTAAGTGGATCTACATCTAGTTTGAGCCCTCGTAAGATCATTATAAGGTATGAAAGGCTTAACCATTCAATGAGGAGTGGTTGGGTTCAATATATTCCAAAATTCTAACCCATTTTTATGATATATTTTGATCAATCAATAATAATTAGGATTTCAAACAAAAAATACATAAAAAATGTATCATCACATAGGATCAAATATTTTTCACATACAGAAGCAAATTATAGGCACTTGTACAAGGCTTCTAGAAGTCACAAACCATCATAATATGCATGGATAATTCTAATAAATATAAATAGTGGCAATTTATTTAGGTGTATGACCTTTCTAATAACATCTTGAAACACTTATAATCCCTATTTTAGACTTGATCACATGATGAAACATATTTTGAGTATTTCTAAATCTGATGGCATCTTCTGTAAGTGACAACTATTATCTTATCAGTTTAAATTCAGTAATTACAATATTTATTATCCATTTCAACTTAGATCATTATATTTAGTGTCATTATTTCTATAATTTAAATCAATTCATAGTTTCAATTATTGAATATCTCTTAGATGTAAAATAATTAAAACATTTTGGTGAACCTGATTGTTGATTTTAACATTAAAACCATAGGTTTCCTTCAACATTAGTTTTCTAATTTCTTTTAGGGTTTCAAATTCATTACCTATTAGGGTTTGAAATTTAGTTCTAATTTTTAATTTTCCCTTATTACATAAGCAAAATATCAATTTTCATCCTTTGCCATAGCTTTCTTAATACTTACATGAATACATATTATGCTACTTAAGATGGTTAATTATCTTATAACTACATGAAAAAGTGTTAGATTAAATGGTATTAAAATTGATCATATTCATATTAACTTGAATCAATCATGTGTTTGTGTGACAAATAAAATGGTGAAAATTAATGAATTACATGCTAATTTTTCTATTGACACAAAAATTTATAATGAACATATGGATGCAATTTTATATGTTGTTAAGAATGATATAATTGAAGTTGAAAATAATTATGAAGATCATGTTAAACATGACACAAAATATCATGGTAAAATACATCCTAATGAGCTTAATTGTGTATATCATGAACAAGTAGAAGCACTTTCAAATTATAATAATATATTTGGTAAGCAATGTAAGGACATATATTCTATCTTGAATGTCATCTTATAAGCTAAAAATTAAAATAATGCTAAGGAAACCACATTTTAGGAACCAAATTATGAACCTTTGAATGATACTAATCTACCTTATAGCGTCATGCATCTTACATTAGGTGTTTATACCATTGTTCTTAGTGATTCTATTCATGTGTCTACACCTATACCTATACCTAATATACCTAATATGGGGCCCTATAATTTATTCCATATATTTATATGAGTATCCCTATACAATATATTGCCTCTTTTGTGCCCTCTAGGACTATAACATGTGGCATCATATATTTATAATTTATCTAATGTGACTACCGATCCTATCAACTAGATATTTTTATAATAATTTTTAGATATTCAATATAAGGTTAACCAAAAGGAACAAAGTTAAAATAGTGTGGGTCATACATAAAAATCTCAAGAATTATTACACAATCATTTGGCTAACCAATTATTAACTCATTTATTTATTAATAGTAGTGAGAAAATATCCTATGCTCAAATTGAAAAACTAAAACAAGGATATAATGGGCCCATAAGCAACTATGTGCTTCAATACAAGACTATGCTTTCAAAAATGACAAATCTTATGGCTAACAAGGAATTAAAAGACATTTTCTAATAGATCCTAATTATGGTAATTTTTAAGATTATTATGTTAAAGTGAGTTCAATATTTCAATGACATGTACCATATGGTCAAAGATTGTAAGTTCAATATTATCACCATGAAAAAATTAAAGTATGGGAACACCCATCCCACCTCTTATAATGCTATATTTCAAATAAAAACCCATTTCAAAGCTAAGACTATTAATACTATGAATGAGTTTTAAAATAATTCAATTTGTTTTCATAACCTACTAATAGGCTTATCATTTTTGCTCCTTGATGAAGATGATTTACATGACTGCCATAACCTCCTCATAAGGTGTTGCAAAAATTACTTGAGTACAACCTCATATCCCTTCTTACACCTTTGGAGATTGACATGATAAATACACAACCTAAAAAATTAACTATAAATGTATATTTTGATTGGCATAGATGCATAAGACATTCAAATAATTTATGCTTTGGTTTAAGACATAAGATCTAAGATCTAATTGACAACTATTCAACCTAATGATGGTAACACACCTATTATTGATTATGTTACACAATCTAATATGAAGCTTAAGATATTTATTGATCCATTTATAAACCAGGTGACACAATAAACCAAGATTCATGTAGAGTTACATATGACTTACAATGTGCATCCTCTTTCAGATAAAAATACTCCTAAAGATGTAGATGTTTATCTTATGAGTAGCCTTATGCTACACTTACAAATGCATAATTATAGAAACCTATGATTACATTTAATGACCATGAAATTATTGATGATGATTCTATAAATGTGCCTTTGTTTATTCATGGTTTCATTGACTCATATCCCATATAGAGAATTATGGTGGACAACAAGTCAATTAAAAACATTTGCACTACGACGTTGGTTATTAGCCCTATTTATGCACATATAGAATTGATTAGTACAATGGACACAGTAAAATGTTTTGATGGAAAATGTCAAAAACCTCATGGAGTTTTTTTTCTTATAACTTATGGTAAGACCTACAACTATATATACTTGGTTATTATTTATTCCCAACACTGGTGTATTTTAAATGTTATTAATAAAACCATGAATACAAAAGATACATGCAATCCCATTTTTTTTACATTGATGCTTGAATTATATCCATAATATCAAAGTTTTTGGGTGTTATATATGAGTACCCCATCTAGCCTAATACATTTCCTCTTATGATTTCATAAAAACCTATTGTGTAACTTGCACATTTATGATTCCACAAATGATTTATATTCTATTACAGAGATAAATGATTAATATTTTTTTGTTGATCGATTCTACAACATCCTCTACATTAGTGAAATATTCAAGTTTAACATATTAAATCTTATTAGTCATGCCCTAAACTAGTCTTAGATCATTGTTATCATATTCCATAAATAACACCAATTTATTCTCCTACTACACAATGGAGTCCATAATTTATTATGACTACTACATATACACAATGCATACATGATCATATCAACCATACTGATGATTTCAAATATGCTACAATTCCTTATCATTTTTTTATTTAAATAGTTAAATACATGTTATTCCTCACCCATGATGTGTGACATTTTCATTGATTTATCCTAGACCTACACTTGAGTATCCCATTTGTGGGATCATTATTAGTACTCCTAACATATATTCATATGGCAACTCAAACACAAATTATTGTACATAATTTTTTATTGATTGAGTGTTTGATCACCCTCTCCCAATTTTACTAATTAGTTCTTCAATTCTTCTATTTTTATGTGGACATGTACATGTTATTTTGAATTAACCATTATTATAGTCATTTAATTTGATTTGATTTAATTATTTTGTTTCATTAACCTTTGCCTTTTTCTTACTTATCATGTTTTGGGCATCCATGTTAGCTATAATATGATGACTACATATACACCCTTTAAAAAATTATAATATTAGTACAAATTATTTAAATCATTTTACACCTCAACATGGCACACCAATTGACCACCTCTCCATATTGAGTACCTATGTTTACTTTTGTCATGACACAAATCAGGATTACATGATCACATATATTTTATGCCTACACATCTTTTGAAATTTTCACATCAGCTCCTGCCCACTAGGCCATGTGACTATCATGATTTATTTCACATAATCATTTAAGACATGACTTTATCATATAGTAGGAGCATATCACTTACATTCACCTTCCTGAGACTGCTTCACTATTATATTTAGTACACACTAGGCATTCATATATGATATTGACAATTTATATACCTCCTATACTTTTATTTTATATCCTTTAACCTTGGATTTGATTGATCAATTGACTGCTTGCTTATGATGATATTTCAACAAGTACAAAAAAATTAAAAATTAAAAAACACAAAACCATGACCTATGCACAATGTGCCTTGATAGTACACATAATTACTTGATGCCATTTTTTATATACATGGTGATTTACATATCCATTTTTCTATGGACATACATTTCATGATATAAATTAGTTAGATGAAGGACAAAAAAGGTATATATGATACATGGACATTGAAATGAGTGACATTAATCACACCTATGAGTAACATTTTTTACATTGAGGGCATGCCCATACTGGGATCATCTTTACACATTTTTCAGGTTACATATTTTTATTCTAGTCCATTTATCATGATGAGTTATTTATATTGTTTTTATGACTTGATATTGTTCATAATTTTAGAGTGTTACTTCTTATGGATATTATAATTTTCTATCCTAGAAGTTGACATTGACTACTTATGTGGACTAATATTGTGTGCTTCATGCTTACTTTTTAATTATGAATGTGGCATTGCTTGAACATTGATGTGTTTTATACTTATTTTTATATGTTTTATGGGTACATTAATTTTGTATTGTTGCATCACGTGTTAGTTTTATGAGGGGATACTCTAATCAATGTCATGGCCCATGTCATGTATGTGTCATGTCAGATTTGTATGTGTGTGTGCTTCTTGACCATGATGTGTGTGATTATGGATTATTCCATATGATATTGTGTGTGTGTGTGTGTGTGTGTGTGTGTGTGTGTTTAAATACCTTTCTATGGGACTAATTTTATGTTACTATATTTTTGGTGTAATGAGATATATCACACATGTAAATATTGTGTGATATCTATTTTTGCTATTGTTTCCATGATTTATATCATGCATCTACTATGATTCTTATTACTAAGATATTCATTGATATATCTAGTTGACATAGACACCTATTTATAGATGGTTTATAATGATTATATCCTGTGTGATACTAAAAAAAAATTGCCCTTACCTTGGATTACATGTTTAATATGTGCTTGAAATGTTAAAAATTATTATATGAGGAAATATATTATCATGTTTGTATGTGTACTTTAAATGACTATATTTTTTTATGTAATAAATTATCCACATAACTCTTTATTTTAACATGAGTGACTCATAGGATTCATCCCTCATATCAAAAGGGGGCCATATAATGGACATGTTTTAGAGATTTAGGCCATGTCAAATAAAGTATTTCACATTTAGAGACAAATTATATGATCCAAATGGATGATATCAAATGATTGGGACATTATATATCACTTTGAGTGATAAATTTATCATATGGGGCATGAATTTTATTCATGAAAAAAAAATTATATTTTATATATTAAATATTAGTGGAGCATGATGGTACTACATGAGAAGTTTGGGTTTATATTCTACAGCGGTTGATCTTTTCTACATAAAAACTTAGATTCAAGGTCTTACAATTAGAGGTTTTTATTGTAACATCCTTATTTTTTTTTTTGAGAAAAATATAATAAGGCTATATCACATTTTATCATTTCCAAGAAGGATTATTTTTAAACCCAAGGACATGTAGTTAAGGATACTACATCACTCAAATTATGGCATCACCTTCTCGAGTGGAAGTTTAGGAATTTACACTTGGTGAATTATTTAAATAGTTTAATTTATGTGGGTCATGTTAATGCCATGGTATTTATAACACCCCTCCTTTAGTGGTGTGTTCCATCATTGATTGATTAGCCTTCCTTTGTCTTTGATGCTTTTTCAACTTCCTTGTGTGCATGTGTGTGCACATTGGCCCATCTAATTCGTATTCTATAACTTATATAACTATAATATTATTTATAATTTGTTTTTTATTGTTATGGTACTATGTATATATATGTTGTATCAACTCTAAGTTCAAATATATAGTTGACTCAGTGTCTAATAAGGACAACATGCAGGCTTTGCTCCTATTTTGTTTTTTTCTCAAACACTTAAATGTAAAATATTTTAGTGTTGGTAGTATTTATTTGATTTTCAAAAGGGTGAATCTTTTGGTACACCTTACAAAGAATTTTAATTATTTTAATATTGTATTTGATGAATTTTTAACAATTAGTTTTATTTGACTCTTTTAAATAGTTATTGATTATGACAAAGATCATATTTTTATTATATGATTTAATAGTTGTTTTACGGATTAATGGATTGAAAATAAATATAATCTTATTTATAAAATATATTAAATATTATCAGAATGCACCTCATGATCCTTTATAATTAACTTTAATAAATATGTTTTAGGTATTTTTGAACTTGGGTCAAGGCATGAGAATAAATAGAGGTTAAGGCAAAAATTGATCTTGTCAAAAGGAGATATTTTAAACCTATTAATAAATTATCCCAACCAAAGTATGATCTATTCTCCCAATTATGCCAACTAAAAGGGAAAGTATACAAATGAATTAAATTCCCCCTACCATGCAACCCCAAGAAAAAAGGTTGTCCCATTCTAAAAATTCAATGCACTAGATGGAAATAAAACCATAAATATGAATTTTCATGTTGGTTAGAAGGAGGCACCCAGAAGAAGAAGGATGGATTGGTTGAAATTAGGAGTATTTGTTAAGTTAGGCACAATAATAAGGAGATGGAATGACATTGTAGGGATAAGATAATAACTATAAGGATTCAAAGGAAGATTAATCAATGGGGGAGATGTAGTCAAGATGTGTGGAATTAGTTTGATCCTTTCTAGCATTCACATTATTGGCTCATCCTAAAATATTTTTACTAGTTTCTAATATATTAATTATGGAATCTCATTTCAAAAGGGTAAACAGGTATTCATATCATTCCCTTAACAAAACTATCTATACTTATGTTTAGGAATTTCTCTATCTAAAATATTCTCCAAAATTTTGTCTTTGAAAATTGTTTTCAATTTTAAGTTTTTTCAGATAAGTATGAGGTTTATATTAGGCCCCCAACCCAAAGATAAAAGAGATAAAATATTTATCCTATAAGCATATACCCAATTATAGACAGACAAGTAAGAACCATCAACACCAGCCAAGCAAAAAGAACCTGACTAAACAAGGGTGAACCACATACTAACCATAACCAAAGAAAACCCAAAAAAGAGCCTACCATAAAATAAACCAGTATGACCAAACACAAATTGTGGACCAACTTCAAAAACTTAGACCAGCATAAACCTCATCATTTGTATCCTCCAAGAATATGATTTCCCATCCTCTATAATCTTTCTCCTCTACTTCATCCATGACCTTGTGCTTCATTTATTTCATCTAGGGTTTTTCACTAGAAGTAGTCACCAATGAGGAATTGGTGGCTACAAGGGTGTCCAGCCCTGACTCCTCAACCAGATGTTTACTATACTAAAGAGGCACTATAATTTGTCTCCTAAAAACCTATTTTACCAATTTATTTACCACCTCCACACACATCTTATCATGATGGCATTCCTGTAGCTATGAAAATTTAAAAATTTAAATTTGAAGCTATGACATGAGGGGTAAGGAAATAAACTTCCCTTCTTTAAAATTAGGAGACTTGACATTCTTATTCAAATCTATGATGAACCATAGAAAGACTGTGAACCATGTTTCAAGCACTCAAAACACTATAGCTGAAACCACACCCAAACCATCCCTTCCTGAGAATAGCAAGTTGGATAGTGGGGACAAATCATGCAATATGATCTTCTTCACTAACCCAATGTAAAATTTTGGGTGCATGCAGAACTCCACCACCCATGCTACCACCTCCAAATCTAAGACTAGTAATATTAATTTAGACATAAAAACCATCACAATCTCTAAATTTACCTTGGTATAAAATCCATGCACCAAAAAATCCTACCCAAGATTATCTAAGATAGCACCAAACACCTCTTTTATTGATATCTAGAAAACATGCTTAAGATGAATGCATAAAATTTGGCCATCAAAGGCCATCTCCTACACCACACTACCACCATAGATGAAAGATGTCACCAAGGCAATTTTGATTATGTTCTCCATTAACACTTCCATAGACCTCAACATCCAAAGATAGCAAGGGGCAAACAGTGTGTGAACATTCTCCCTGAACATCTAAAAAAGGTCAAGCATGCCAAAACATAATGAGTCACAAGAGGAACCTCACAACTCCATCTTATGGGTAGCCTCCAAACCTTCAAATAATAACCAACTACTATTATAAATGTGAAGCTTGCAAAGTGAATGCCACTGCATATGAGATAAAGTTCATGATATGATAGAAGTGATGGTAGAAGAAAAGCTATCCAAAAAGATTTAACTGACACAAAAATTGCCAAATTAGACCCCTATTAAAAAATTTATGAGATTTTGAAATTGCTTTGTAAATCAAATCAATACAAAAGGATAAGTAGAGATAGGAATTAGCCAAAATCAATCAAAGATATAGATAGGAAGTCTTCCCAAACATCTCTCACATTATCCACCTAGAATGCTTCTGCTTGATTTATACCATAATTTTCCAAGAAGTTAGTAACCAAATTATCATCCCAACATCAGTGATTAAAATTAATCAAAGAAAAAGCCTCCAAATTCTTCTAGGTGCTTATCAAGATGTTCTCTAAGTTCTAATATATAACCTCCTTTTTCATAGCCAAAATTATGACTTATGAATCACCTTCTATGATCAAATTCAGAATAGCACACTGAATAGCAAGTTTGATCCCATTCACAAGTGCTTACACTTCTACTTCATTATTAGTTATGTCCCAATCTTCTTAAACATTTCTCAAATAAGGGATACACTAAAATATCAAATGATGCAAGCCACACCTATTGCACCTAGGTTCCCCTAAGAAGTACCATCAAAATTGAGCTTAAACTAACCTACAAGAGGAGGAACCTAATTCTACTTCCCAATCCTACCCTTTTTACCAGTTACAATTGACCCTTAAATAAGGGGTATAAAGATCAAATTCCACCTTGTATCCATCTTCATATCGCAACTTGTAATATGTCTTTTTCACCTTTTGAAATAAGAGGAGATGACTTTAAATATCGACACTTCAATTTATTTAAGAAACTTAGAAAGAGGCTTCTCTTGAACTTCAAAGATGCACTTATTTCTTTCCTTATAGAGTGACCAGATCAAAATAGTAGGACTAACTCACCATAAGCTAAAGAGAGAGTTTGAAATACCCAATGAGCCAAGATGAAAAGGTATCAAGTAGCGATGGGGACCAGGCCTAAGACCAATATAGTTTGTCATAGATCCAATACCAATAGTAAGTCATAAAAGGATAAGTAAATATTAAATAATTTTTGGTTTCTTCATTATCTTTGCAAAAGAATCACCTAGATGGGCCACAAACACCCATATTTGAGAGTCTATCTTGGGTTAAAATATTATCTTACACCATGAGCCAAGTAAAATCCCCAAATTTTTAAAAACCATTTTTATCCTAGCACAAAAAATGTGCCTAGGACATCAAGTCATCGATTACATCAGCCATTTGGTACTCAAGATTAACTTTATAAATACCAATTTTGGCCCCAATCTAATGTAAGGAATTAGCTTTATCATTAGGAAAAAATTTCCTCAAATTTAAATAATCTAAGAGATACACCACCTAGTTACCTGGAAAACCCAACCCCTTAAAATCTTTCCAACCCTAAAATCTTAGTCCTGAAGTGACCTAAAGATTGAAATAATTTGCTATAGAAGAACCCCAATCCAAAATGAGAATGAACTTGGCATCCCTTAAGTACTAGTTCTTGGCAAGAGGTTTGTGTCCATTCCAAGAATCCTCCAAAAATTTATTAGTCTTACCATTGTTAATAGTCCATGAGACATGTTCAATAATAATGGGTCTACATTTTAGGAGAAAATTCCAAAGATACAAACCTTTAGGAGGATCTAACATAGATATGTTGCTCCAAGGATCATCTAAAGAAAGATATTTTCTACACAACACCTTAGCCCATAAAGCCTCCAGTTTGAACACCATATTCTAGATCAACTTTGCTCCTAGTGCCTAGTTTTGAAGGTTTAAATCCTTGACCCCTGCTCCTCTTATTTTCTTGATTTTACACACCCTATCCCATTTCAAAAATGGGATTTTACTTTGGGTTTAATCTCCTTGCCATAAAAAGTTCATAATTTTTAAGCTCTTTAACAATATGGTTAGGAAGCTAGAAGATGGAAAGGCAATAGATAGGGAGAGCACTCAAAACTAATTTAATGAGCATAAAATGACTAGTTAGAGTAAGCCACTTACCTTACCAAGAGGCAAGGTGATTCTTGAATTATTGCACCAAACTCTCCAAATGCACTAAATGAGAATTACCAGAGAAAATTAAGATGCCTAGGTATTTAGATGGAAGTTTGTCGATAGTAAAACCCAACATGAGAGAGATCACTTGCTCAGCCTACTCAAAGTAATTTAGGAAGAAGATCTCATATTTTATTATGTTCACCATCTGTTTAGATGCCACCTCATAGTTGGAAAGGATGTCTTTGAAGACTTGATCTTTTCTTAGTGATGCTTGACTAAAAAAGAAAGTGTCATCAACAAACTATTAATGCATCAAATTATCCAAGCCTAAGTACACCTAAATTCCATATAGAAAAGAAGCATCCTTAACTATGGTCACTTCTCTACCTAAGGATTTGGCCACTAGGATAAAGATAAAGGGAGATACAGGGTCACCCTAGTGAATAACTTTATTAGCTTGGAAAAAACTAGTTGGACTACCATTTACTAAGGTGGAATATCTTGGACTAGATATACAGCTAAAACTCTAGTTACACCATGGTTTGCTCAATCTATTTTTTTCTAGAACCTTAAGGAGGACATGTCAATTAACTGTATCATATGATTTATTGATGTGAAGTTATAACACAATACCTTTTTGATGTGTTACCAAAAGAGAATGAATAATTTCATGAGTGATAATGACACCTCTCTGAATATTATTGCCCATGACAAACCTTACTTGCTCCTCAAAAATTAGGGACATCAGAATATCCTTAGTCTTAAAGCCATAGCTTCTGAAATAATCTTATAAACTATATTACATAGTGAAATGGGTTTGAAATATTTAAATGATTCGTGAGAGTTGCCCTTAGGAAAGAGGGAGATAAAGGTGACATTCAAATCCATAAAGACTCTATATTTATTTCTAGATTCTTCCACCATATAAAGGACTTCCACACCCACAATATCCTAGAAATTCTAGAATAAATCAACTGGGAAGCCATCATGACCAGGTGCCTTATCCTTCTCCATAGAAAAAATAGCATCTCTAACTTCCTGAAGAGAAAAGGGGGCCATGATTTTTCCATTTTGAGCTAGTGAGACTAACCTAGGGATGAAAGTGAGGTTATTATTCTAGGCCTAAAAATAAAAAAAAATATTGCCATAAAAAATATCAAAGAAAAATTAATTTCTTTCCTGATATCGATCATATTGGTTCAATTTTAAGTTTTAATTGCATAGATTTCCAAGATAAAATTTAGAAATGAGATTTAATAATTTAATAGTATTGGGTTCTTATTTGTTTTAATTGAGTGAGTGATTTTATAGGGTTGTATGTCATTAAGATCTTAAAGTAAATTTATTCATAGAATGAATATAGATTAGAAACATGTCAAATAATGAAATTGAATTTGATTCCCCTTAGGATTACTCTAGTTACTAGAGATTACTTAGTTTATCATGTTCAACATGTCACTAATTCACTCCTATAATGAGAGATGCATTATTTACCACACTTATAACATTTAGATTTAGAATAATTCTATGTAGAGATTACTAGTTATAATAAGCAAAAGATGGAATGCAACATTTCTATAAGTACACTTTTCTCACTGAAATCAATGCATGATGTATAAACATTTACAAAGCATGAAGAAACAGGATAAATTTTGGTACTACAAATATATTTTCTTGATTGTATGAAAGAGTGAAAACTTATCATGTCATGACCATTTTTTAATCTAATTAACAACTTCATTTTAATGCATATCTTTCTTGATTTTACTCATATTAGTTTAATATCAAACTTTTACTTAAGAATTACACTAAAGGGAAACAATTTTTTGGTTTCAAAAAAGTGTGCATGTCAAAATATTGCTTAGGAAGTGTGCTAAAGAGAAACATTATATATGACTTTATCATAGTGGGTATAGGTTGTTTAATATTACCGGTTAGATTGTGTGGAGGAGTGATTCCATTTCAACTTAATTTTCTATGTGCTAGTTGATTAATATAGTTATTTTTTTTAGCTTAGAGTCATTCAATGATTGAAAGCATTCTAATAAAATGGATTAGAGCTTATACAACATTAACCAACAATCACCATTATAAAAATGAATGAATAAATATATTATTCATTTGGTAGCAGTCACATGTTAATAGTATTAAGTATTATAGTTTTTTTGAATTATTAATTGATCTCAATTTTGTCTTAAGATGCATTACACATATTTATCTCTTCTTTGTAATTGGGTTCTATCACAAGTTGTGTGAATAATCCTTTCTTTGGAAAAATTTATTTGTTAAATAAGTCTAGTTTAGCTATTATAAGTGGATATAGTCCCAAAATTCAAAATGCATTTAAATTATGGATATTTGTATGACATTCATTGTAATTGATCTCTATCATGAATTTTTTCTACAAATTGGTTATTCTAGGTCCATTTTGATACACAAAAAATCATATGATGAATATTGTAAAGTTTATCTTTTCTTAAAAGAGATTTTATTATATTTTAACTCACAAGAAATGAAAGTGTCCCATATGTAATTCAAGTTGTCAAATGTATGGTGAATAAAATGGTTGAAAAAATTGAAACTTAACTTAGGTTGTAGGAATT
Organism: Torreya grandis; assembly: GCA_037957365.1. Lineage (NCBI taxonomy): Eukaryota > Viridiplantae > Streptophyta > Pinopsida > Cupressales > Taxaceae > Torreya > Torreya grandis. Next base: position 4,264,600 of record JARHVA010000178.1, read on the forward strand.
TGAAGAATACACACACACTTAATTAGAGGTTGCATCTCATTGAAGATTTTTGATAAACAATTCACTCAGATTCTTACATGTCCACATTTTTCATACACATCTATTAAGGTAGTTACAACTATGCCATATGTTGGGAACATGCTTTTTAATTGTTTTCATGGATGTCCATTTCTAGTTCCAAATTTTTCCATTCTAATATATGTTGGGTGAAAATGTCTCCTACTTTATTAAAATTATATTAGTTGCATATTTATGAGGAATCTAGTTAAACCAACCACTTATCTTGTGTACATCCATAATTTTCTTATTTTACATTCCCCTATTAGCCTTAACATTTTTAATCAAAAAATTTCAAACAATATGGAAATACAAATAATGTTTCCTTCATAAAGGAGTTTGTATAAGTAATATCAATAAAATGAAATGTGTGTGTTTTTTTAATTTATTATTACTATAGTATCAAGTAATGAACCTTTGAAAAGGTTTAATTTAATTAGAAACTTGTGAGAGGATGTTTTTTTAAAACATAAGAATGAATTTATTGAGATATTCTTCTAAACAACTAATATTGTTTTAAATATTAGGACAAGAGTGTTATTTCTTAAATAATTATTACAAGGAGTATTATTAATTATTTAAAGAATTTGGGTGACTTGGTTCTAGATAGTATGTCTTTAAGAATATTTCAAAAAAAAAATCAAATTCTGAAATGTTATTTTAAGAGTTATCTCCTTTTTCAAGAAACTACCTCTTCTAAATAAGTAAAAGGTATAATTATAATATACACCTTGTATAAACTTGATTATCTATTGTGATGGCCTTCTCACTTATTTAAGTATTTGTACCCATATTTTTTAGTTACAAAGTTTTTGAACTTTACATGTGTGCATTAAGGTATGCATCATTAGATATAGTATGTGAAAACTCAATTCTACATATCAAAAGTTAGAACCCTTTTGTATACCTCATGAACATATGTTGATGATGTGACTATTCAACTTATTTTATTAAAACATATGTAGATTTAGAGGGCATGATTATGACTCCTTTGATATAATTAAACATACAACATAACCTTATGTAAAGATATTTTATAACTTCTGCAAATGTATCCCTTCATATTTTTTGTTAAATAGAATCTATTAATAACTATGTACATAAATTGGTGGTGTTAATCAAACATAAGAAAATGTTAATGCACTTAACTTGAATTAAATAAATTTAACCCATTTGTTACAAGAAGTATGCTTTATTCTTTTATAATGAGTTTATGTGAGAGAAGATAAGTGTTGACCTGCTAAAGGAATCATAGATTGAATTCCTCAACTATGTAATAATGGTTAGGATCTCACCCACATTGTACCATGTTGGGTAAAAATACATGAACCTATCTTGACCTCATCATTTTCAGAGACACTCTTAGGAGACAAAAATTCTTCAAGAGGTGTGAGTTTTGCATCTTTAAGATTTTTAAATTAGTTAATCTGAGGGGATGAGGGGCCCTTAATTGTTTCCATTTTTACTCACATGTACTATGCATGATAGTGATTTTTTAAATCATAAACACCTTGGGTTGTCAATTATTTTATACAAGGATTGTTGTCATGAGATTTTTAGTTCTAAGATTGATGTCTTGAGATTATAGAATCTCACTTAAGTTTTTTTTATTATTTTCCTTGGATTAGATTTTTAAATCTGGTAAGCAATAACATCTCATAAAGGAGACTCATCACAAGTTATGTTGGAGAACTACGTCTGAACTTGATTCTAAAGAGTGGATATGTAGGTTTCCATGTTGGGGTGGGGCATCAGGTCTAGGTCTTAGGCTATATTAGGTTTGTAATATCACCAATCCTCTAGTTATGTTGAAAACTCTCTTTTGGTGATCTTTTGTTTAAGATTAAAACAAGTATTTTTTTGTGCAAATTTGATTTTGAAACATTCTTTACCCTATTTCTTCCTTTATAAAAATGATGGTCATTAAATATGTCAATGACCTTTGTCAAATTACTTTCCTTTTTAATCTATCACTCATCTTGGATCACATCCCAAGGACTGCATGATCCACCTTTTCTATTATAGTTCAATTGGATGAAATGGGTTGGTATGATTGTGTAGTGATCATGTGGCCATTTAGGTACATTCATTCATGTTGTATAAACATGTGAGTTTTCAATGCATAGTGTGTATCATTCCATGAAATTGGATAGACATTGGACATTGTATGTTACATTGTTTGTGTGTTGTTCTTTCTTTAACAAAAAAAATTATTTGATTTATGTGTGTGTTTTATTAATGTGAAATTATGGGCATGAAAGTACTCTCCAATCAAGTTCAAATATTTAAAACTTGGTTTGCATACCATTAGGTGTATTCATTCCTTAGATTTTTGATTTCAAGATCTTTCAATGATTCAAATTATTTCAGATTACTTACCAAAAAAGGAAATTAACATAAACATGTTTTCTTGCATATTTTATGTAGATAAAACAATACATTCTATTTATACTTGTCAACACCAAGCACAATTATCATAAGTACCAAGCTTATTTATTTTTCTTCTTTTAATTTTTAATTTTTATTATTAGATTAAAGTGGGTATCTTTAGAAACAAAAATATATATTTAACACTTTGAAAATATCAATCTGACATAATTTTGGCATTTCTTAAATAATGTACATAAATTTAACTTTTGAACACACTTTCCCTCTATTATTATTCTTATCCATTATCTTAACCACCTCTATCTATTAGACATATTTATTCAAGATCGATGTGGATTATACAAGAACACCTTCATAATCCTAGACAAACATTATCCATAACTTAGATCCTCAGTTAGACTCCTAAGACACTTATTATAATCATGGATGGTGTCAGTTATTATTGGTTATCCTTATTTTGGATGTCTAGGGGCCCTCAAATGACTATTTTTAAAATTTTGAAATATACATTAGGTTAGCCTAAGCATATTTCATGGGTCATATATGATGGTAAATTAAAATGGAGTCACTTATAAACATAAATCATCCCAAAGTTTATTTCACACTTTATAAAATACTTGAAATAACTTACATCATCTCTCACTCTCTTGAAACATTATTCAAAATGCATATACACATCTCAAATATTTAACGAATAGCCCTAGAGAAATCGATATAGGCAAATGAAATATAAAGTCATAAAATTTGCATGGTTAAATTTTAAAATATTGAATATATAAATACACTCTATATTATTGATGATTTTACACATTCACACATTTAACTAAATGGCATAACTACATGCAGTTTGATCCCTCTGTGGTCAGGGTTCCTAGTGAAGGGATGCCTTCAACCATACAACCCTCAAAATCAAATAATGGATGTATAAATTAATGTTATTTAATATTATAGGATTATAATATATAATTATAATCCTAGCTTCATAATAGGTCAATTATCTCCCTTACGTCATGTGGTCTTCATACCTCCATTTGGATCTAAGTCTATAAGTATTCTTAGATCCCTCAACTCTCTCTTCCTTTAACTCTAACTATGCATTTTGGTAAAGTTTCCCTTATGGTATCAACATTTTTTAAAATTTATTGGGCCTTATAAATATTATTCATATCTCTAACCTCTTAAAATGTTGGTTCAACTCCTCCTTTTATATCCATTTGTTATTATGTCTACCAAGGAATGGATAATTATCGGCTGCAAACCTACTCTAGGTGTATCCTATCTTTTTATGGACCTATAACATTATTTTTTAACAAATTATAAAATATTTTGGCATGTATTATATGTTTTTATATTTTTTTATGTATTCATTTCAATCACACAACTCTCTAACAAATTTAAATGGCTAAGTGTAGGTCTATGTGATTGGATATTTTTCTCAATTCAACTTCCTTAGGTTCTATTTCAAGTGTTTTATGAATTATTATACACTCCCATTATTTAATTTTTCCTCCTTTTGCATATTTAAATGTTATTTTTCACTTGTAACTTCTATACTAATTTTTTTAATTCTTCACACTATTTACATGCTTTCAATATTTTTTGCACTTTTGTGCACTATTTTCTAGTACCTTGTTCTCCCCTAAATTTTTGTGAGTGTAGCCTTGTGCTATAAAAATTGTAACCAATTTACTCTTCCAAATTATTTGAAAATATTAGACACCTTTCCTTCTGTAAAAATGGGATATTATGCAATCCATAAATCTTTGAATTCATGTGCCATGTAACTAAGCACATGAAAAGTTGTCTTATTCCCCAAATGACTCAACTCTATTTTTAGGTTGATGAAATATTTAATTTCTCTTGGTATGATCTTGCATAAGAATTCCCTAGGTAATTAAAATGTAAGATTTAGTTTACAAGTAAGGTTGGGTGTTATAACAACTCTCTCAGCCAACTGTTAAGGACACAATGTTCCCTTCCATTGGTTTCTTTTCCTAAGCAGGCTTGTTCCATACTTCCTTATCCAAATCTTCCTTAGATCATGAAACCATATTTATATAACTATATTTGGCACATTCTTTCCTCCTTATCCTCCTCTTTCCTTCTCCTTTTCATGGATCTATTCCCACCTTAGAGTATCCACCTTCTCTTAGTGTTTTCAACACTTTTTTCTTGTGCACACAATAAAAGGCTCTCCTACGTACTTTATCTCACCCTTATCTTTCTTTTGATTTCATGGGTATTAATCCACCTCTACCAAAATATTCCCATACTTTTTTTCCTTCTTAAATGTGATGCTTTAATCCTTTTCTTCGTCATACTCACTTTCACACTTTTTTCCTTCATGATAAGTAGACATACTTGTATTTTATGCCTTATGTGTGGCATGTTTGCATGTTACTCCAATTATATTCATATTTATCCAATTCATTTCAATTTATCATATGGATCCTTTCAAATCCCATCTATTTTTATTCCCTTTTGTGGTTGTCATACACTCTCCTCTACACACTTGGGCTAACATTCCCACCAATCACATCTTATCAACTTCAAGCTAATCTTTCTCCACTCACTCCTCAAGAAACTTCACAATTCCATGTGCAACCATAATTACACTCTTGTCATTATTTTTGGTTTGATCATGAATCCCCTCTCTAATTTTATCTAGTGGCTCCCTAATGTCATTCATAATGAATATTGTGTTTTTTTAGTTAGGTACAAGCTGACTCCTTTTCACCTTATTCAACACTTATTCAAGTGGCTTCTATGTCTCACACTCTTCTATGCATGCCTCAATCCCTTTCCTTATGGGAATATGTCTCACCTCTTTACTATGTGATGATCTTATAATTCTCATGCACCTATGTTAGTTAAAATCTTACTTCTATATAATTGAGCTAGTCCCTTCTAGTAATGTTATTTATTTCTCTTCTTCACACACTTCTACTTATTGGAATGATTATATATTATCCTAAGGGTAACTTAGGCTCAACTAATGGTGTTTCATTAAATTTTAGCTTATATTTCAAAAAGAAGAAGAAAAAACTAAATACAAGAATGGTTGAAAAACCTATTTGATTATGCATGTATTGAATTAGATTATTGTGAAGAAATCCTCTTTGGCTTAGGAAGATGACCTAAAAATAAGACAACACTAAATCAAATGATTGGTTAGATAGATAGATGAGTAGATTACCTAGCCCTAGTTAGATCCTAAAAGTAAGGGCTTCCTCGAGGGTTGTTACTCCACATATTTTAAACAATTAATTTATAAAATAGAATAGAAATACTTGCATAAATAATCAAAAGGTACTAAAATTGAACACAAGAAATTCTTTCTAAATAAATAGACTATAAATGATTAATATACAAATAATCGAGTCAATACTAATGCTAGATGGTTTGGGTCTACTTCAAAAAATTAGGCATGGGTCTATGAACAAGTAGGGACATAGAAAAATAAATTTGGCTAAGGGTAGGTAGGTGGAAGTAACTTGTTGTAATCTCCTAACAAAGTGACCATTAGTGGTTAAGGTAATCATTGATGGTTAGGCTGACCATTGACAGTTGAACAGACTATCGATGATTACTATGTGTAGGTTTGGATTGGCAAATAGTTGATTGATGGATCACAAGGTGAGATTCTTAGAGATGGATTAGTGATGGGCTGAGTATGCAAGATAAATTAAGTAATTAAATATTAGAAAACAAATACTTATCTTGTAAAAATTTGATCGAGTGGTTGATTAGGGTGGTTGACTTGTTATTGGAGTCTTACATGATTTTGGAGTAACGGTACTTGGCACTTTGGTAGAGAAATAGTGACAAGTTAGCTCTCTAACATGATGGTTGGATCACTAGATTGTTGATGGTGGTTGACCTACAAAACAAAGGAAATCTAGATACACAAGATCTTGAAAGCAATTATAGATCCATTTCACCTTCTTGCTCTTGTCTTCTTATAGACAGGGCAAGAGAGTTGTAACAAGACATTAACTAGGCCTTTTAATTATAAATCACACATGCAATGGCTCACACATGGATTTAGACAAGCTATTTTTAGAAAATCAAGGTGGGTAGCTTACATGTTTGTGGTTAAGTAGGTACACCCTGACTATCAATGGTTAAGGTGACCATCAGTGGTCATCATGACCATCAATGATCGAGGGTGCTGCATCAAAGTAGGTAAAAAGGTTGGTTAAGCCATTTAAACAAATTGACTATGGGTTAGGCTTAGTTCAGGGTTAGAGGGTCAAATTGGTCCCAAGGGGGTCCAAGGCAATTATGACATTTAGAATCACGGTGTGTGGATTTTGGTGTCTACATTTTTCCCCTTTTTTAATATGACTTTAAATCAGTAAGTTACAAAATAAAAATGGATTACAAGTCAAAGGTTTGATTGCCTCAAGTATGGAAGGAGGTGTTCCCCCTAAAACTAAGAATCAATGAGGTAAAATAGAATTGGAGAAAAGTTTGATAAGGTGGGTGAAGGTGATGATGAAGGTGGATGTCATGAAGGTGGATGATAGGTTGGGTAATAAAGTGCAAACAAGTGCATAAAGTGTGATAAAAAGGTATGATAGTCAAGATCGTGTATTGACTAAGTTACCATAGTTGGTAAAAATAAGGGTCAATGCTAGAAAAACAAGTGATAAATGAATCACATGATTGCATTTAGGTATGGTGGCTAGCTACACTTGCAAGTCTCCTAAGTGATGTTTGTGTTTTTGTGGGTATCTAAGGTAGGAAGTGCTCTTAGTGAAAACATAAATGGGTTGAGTGTCATGGGTATCCAAGGTATGAAGTTCTCCTGATAAAACACAAGTTGGTTAGGTAAGTGTGAGGTGGCACAAGTTGAAAAGGGTCAATATGGAAATGTTGTCATTGTGTTCAAAGGGACTACGTAAAATTTGTTGCAAAATACATGCTAGTTAGGCCAAAATAGACTAATGGTGAGATGACTAGGTGGTCAGGTGGATGGAGAAGGTAGTCTCCATGGGTGGGTGAGTTTATTTGATTCTAATTAAATATGGCTTACTCAAGGTAAGATAAAAAATGTGGGGCCACCTGACCATCAATGGTTAGGGTCCCTAAGGGCAATCATCGATGGTCACCTTGACCATTGATGGTCAGGGTAGAATCCCTAAAATTTTATGGGGTAAAAGTGAAAATGGAATCACTTTTAACTCATTACTACATTAGATGATGTTGACTTGGGGCTTTAGTGAATTTAATAATTTTGGTTAAAAAGAGTGTTGATAGTGACTTTTAAGGTGGAGGTTGACTGAGTTGGTGTGAGTGAGAGGACCTAGGGGACTAGTTAGGATGAAGGGAGCACATAGGCACAAATGAGGATGAGTAGGCCTATGGTTGAACCCATGGTGGTGGTTGTGAAATGAGATATGGGTGCTTTTAATTTGGTATAATAGGTTGAATTTGGTAATTGCATTAGTATTAGAGGGTTGGTTAGGTTTTGAACTACTATGCCCTAGGTAGGGTTTCTTATAAATTTGGGTGAATTTATGGGCAAATGGGGAAATTGATCAAGTGGGTAGGTAAAATAGGTTGGGTAGGCACATTAAGGTAGCAAGGTAGGAAGTTTGATTGCATTATTGGTGGTTTTTAGGGTAGAGTAGGGTTTGGGTGTTTTACTTGCAGAACACCCATAGTGATCATCGATGGTCAAGCTCAACCATCGATGATCAACATCTATGAGAAAATGGATACCTAAACATTAGTAGTAATCATGACCATCAGTAGTTTACTAAGGTGAGAGATAGGTTTAAAAAACATTTAGAATGCTAAGGCAAATTAGATGTTTGCTTGCTAGGTATAAGCTAGCATTATAGGTTTAGAGGGTGGAGTAGGTAGGTATAAGGTAGATGAGTATGATGGGTAAAGAAATAGGTTGGTGCATTAAAATTGTAAGGTAGGGTAGGGTAGGTGTTGGTAATTAATAATGGTGTAGGTGACTAAGTTTTGTTTTAAATTAGTGTAGGCTAGAGAGTAGATATAGTGTGTAATCAAGTGCTTCTCATCTTCACATAAGTCTACCAAGGGATGACCCCAACTGACTGGGCCCACATGGAGGAGGTTGGGTTAGGGGTGATGAGGCACTATTATCATATGCTTTGAGATGCCTCTATGATCATAGTGCTTATCGGTAGATTGGATCCTACTATGAACACCTTCCTACTACTAGCTAGTGAGATGATGATCTTGCCTAAGGATGTTTACAAGATCACATAGCTACCACTCTAGGGTGATCTGATATATCACATAGAGTGAGAGGAGTGGAAGGAACACATTGAGTTATTGTAGGTTGATGACAATGATTGGGTTAGATGGCATTCTGGTGGGTTTAGCTATAATGTGTTATATGTGAGGGCTCTAGGTGAGAGGAGATTAATGACCATGCTCGTGATGGTCATTTCTTACTCTAATTTTCCTAACTTGAGTAGTGGGAGATTCTCATATTTTATATTGGGGGTGCTAGTGGAGTTGTTACTAGGGCTGACTGTATTTTATTGGGTACCTATTTTATTGGTATCAATATATAAGAAGCTATGGGGGTTTAGGGACCATAGGTAGTATGGTATTAGTGTCAGCGTAGTTTTACATTGCTAGGCTTATGAGCACATTTGAGTGATGAGGCTAGTGGGATTGTCATGGGAAGGGTACACATAGATTGAGTTCTTAGTTGACTTTATGTGGTGGAGGGATGAATTTGCTACATCAGGTGTGGGGGGAGGAACCCATGACGTTGAATGGTTCAGGGGTGCACTAGGTGTACTAGTGAATGGTGACATCACCTAAAAACTTTATGTCTATTTTCTAGTGTGTTCTAGCTATAGGAGGAAGATACTCTCCCTATAGATATATAGGTGGATATTTAGTAGCAAGGATGGGTAGGTGGAGCTTATCCCTTTTGATAGGGTTCATAGATAATTTAGACCTAGTATAAGGTATTCTAGGTACATTTATAAGGTATAGGTGTGAGGACTCAAAGGTTTTATTACCAGAGCCACATCTTGTTCTAACTTTGCTAGACCACAAATAGATACCATCCAAGTCACAAATAGATGACACCAAATTTATATATGGGTACATGGCATTGTATCAAGAATTATATGTAGTGGAAAATATTGGTGGGGATGATGGAGGTAGAGGGCCTATGGATGTGGACCCAGTTGGGAGAGGGGGCTAGAGAGTATAGGTATAGGGGGCCAGCCCCACTAGAAAGGCAAGAACAGGGTTAACCACTACACTAGTATAAGTCATAGTACTATAGGGGTAGGTGGCCACCTTATAGGATCAAGTTATTACTCTTACAAGTGATAGGGAACATACATGATCTTCACTCACCTTAGTTATTATTTATCAAATTTGATTTTTTAGGTTTATAGGGTGTGTAATATGAGTGTAATGGGGTGTATTATAATTTAATTGATGTCAAGTAATGATATATTAGCTTTGGTCAATTAGTTTTTATGTCCAATTATCATTTTAGGTCATTTTAGGGGTTAAAAAGGTGCATTTATTTTTTAAATTTTTTTTGGTAAATGTGAAATTTGAAAAAAATTGATGTAATTCCCCATGTGTCCATATAAGTCTTAAGTAACTAAAAAAACTAAAAGATGGTAGGTTATGTAGAAGAATGGGTAGTTTTCTTAAGGAAGAAAAGGAATTTGGTACTTGTAAAGCCTCTTTGGGAAGTGTACCACTTTTAAAAGGTTTAAATGTCTCTTAATCTCCCCCATGATTAGTTCCATTCTTGGTTTGATTTTGAGGTGTCATTTCTTGCTTAGAACCATTCATCTCTCTTTTCACCCTTCTTGGTAAGTAAATGTGACTTGTAGGTTTGTAATTGGTATGGACAACTCATGAGATTTCATGATAAATGCTCTTGGGAGATGATATTAAAATTAGATAAATTAATTTTAGTGTAATGATTTTGAGAATTGATCAATTGTGCTTTATAAACTATTTCTAACAAGTTGAATGTGCAAGTCTACTCCCTGTTTCGTGTACCCTATGATTTTTGCTCTTCTTTGGGAGATTTCATATAATATAGCTATTTATGTTTCTCCTATATGATTTTTAATTATTAATGAAATTTTTCCCATGATTTTTTTTATGTTTTGTGGTGTTTGGATGAACTAATAATCTCAAATTTGAAGACTGGTCTCTTTTAAGTGCAATGGGTATTTTTCACCATTTTCAAGAACTTTGTGTTTCTCCATGGTTTCAAAAAGTTGTGTTAAGTTCACTAAAATATTTTAAAAGTGTTATTTATTATCCTTCACCTTTAATATTTAGTATCCAAGGCAATTCTCATGGTTGGCAAGCTCACATGTCACATCAAACAGTCATACGATACCTCTACCCACTCTATTCACACGTGTAAGTGGTTTTCATGTTGAAGGAAGAGTATTGGAACTTGTTTCAATTTTTATTGGTGTAAATTGTGTATTTGAAATTTTTAATTTGATTTTGAGTCATTTTTAATACCTTTCATCCACATTTTTATTTATTTCATACTCACTACCCATATATACAGTCAATAACCACCTACAAGTGGTCTTGATAGAGAGTGAAGAGGCCATTTTGAAGTGTGAAATAAGTGCTTAAATTATTATTGAGGGCATGGTAAGATGGATGCATCACGATAGAAATGTTTAGAGTAATACATGTCTAAATTAATTTAACAACCACCTTCAAAATATGTTGATTGAGTTTTCAGACTCAGTCCCTAAAAAGGGAAAATAGAGGTCACGAGACTTTTGTGAATAACATGTTTCATGGTTGAAATGATCTTGAGGGCATATAAGAAAGTGAAATTTATAGATTTCACACAAGAAAATAACCATGAAAAATATTTAATGAAGGAAATTAATGAAGGATAGAAGTTTGAAATCCTAAAGTTGACAACTTATACACTAAACTCTATCAAAGTTATCTACAAGATTCTGATCCAAAAGAGCCCTCACACCTAATGTTACAAAGCCAAATCATGCTAACATGTGATAATGATTATAAATGGTTAAAATGACCTATTTTTACATAATTATCATCAAGAGGATATGAAATATATTTTTTTTCCTCATTCACATCTATAGTTTGTACATAGGTCCTGAGATATCCACCTACAACCAGCTTCAGGTGGATGTCTCAATTAGGTAGGAAACATGAATGAGTGATTATTTAACCTTGTAAACATATAAGGAGAGTTTAAAATGATCCTAAAATTAATAAAATAACTAAAAATAATATTAAGGAGTTTCTAAGTGAATTTGGCATGAGTTTGATGATGAAAACCACCTACATGCCCTATAATCAATTGTAGATGACTATAAGGAGGGGAAAGGAAAAAACAAGCTTAGTTACTGAGGTGGGTAAGAAAAACACAAATAAATTGGATATAAATAATATAAATAAGGTATTGAGGACTTAAAGTAAGTTTGTAACATCATATCAGAGTCTAATACATGCTTATACACCTACATACAGGGTCTCCTAGATGAGAACACAGTCAGCTGAATGGTGGTAGGATAATGAGCTAAATTAGGTTTCAAAATGGTTATATAGGATAAAATAAGGTGTTAAATGGATTTTTACAAGTATAAAGTGACTCAATGAATTACAAGTGACCCCATTTCCAAACAAAGTATAGTCAACTAATCTTGACTAGTCTAGAAGTTTATTAACTCCCAAAAATATTAGAAAAAACAAGGATATGGATGATTTTAATCTTGAAATGTTTAATTTAAGTCTTCAAATTATTTTAATTCATAGATACTGTAAATATCACCTACAAGAACCCTAAACAAGTAGGGTAAAGTCAAGGTTAAGAAACCTAGTCTTGTAAATCCAAGAGTATGGAGGGTGCTTGAGAGGTCAAGGTGTTGAATTGAGATTGGATAAAATATATGTTGAATATTATAAAACACATAGATTTATTAAAATATATATGGAGCAAAAGAGGGGATAAAAAAGATGCAAAACACAGTCCATTAAAAAGCATACCCTGCATAGTCCTTTCTACACTAACAATCTTGGTTTCTTGAAGAGTTAGAGGGTCATATGAGATGAAAAAGGGATAATTTTTTTAGGATAGGATATTTTAAAATTATATAATAATATAAAAACTAAACTTGGTTTATAAAAATAGGGGAAGTACCCCTTTTTTGTCTTAGATAGGGGGTACTTCCCCTTTTACATAGATAGATAGGTTTGAGGAAGGGAGGTGATAGGATGAACTTGAGGTTGTTTGTACCATGGAGAGAGGTTTTTTAAGTTTATATACATATAATTCAACATTAATAACCTTATTTAATGGTATGAAACTCAATAGGGTACTCCATACTCCTAAGGTCGCAGTCAGACCTAGTAGGTAGGGTTATGCCTAGAGGCCAAATAATAGGTCACTTTTAATTATGGACCTAAGTGAAATTTATAATCATAAAAATAATGTATATGAAATCAAATTATATTTTTATAATATTTCATAAATTAGGGGAATCCACAAAAAAATCATCTTGAGCTTCAAAGACAAGGTAGACCTATTAGGTATGGTTAGGCCTAAAGGTCCAAAAGGAGAGTCATGGTCACTCCACCTTAAGATGATATTTAAATATTATTGATACATGTTATGGGGTGGATAAATAGGTTTTAAATCCTTTGTATTGCATCAAAAACCTTGGAGAAGCCATTTTTGGCTCAAATACCCATCAGGCCTATTGGAATGAAGGAAACAAGCTTGATAGGCTAACTTAGAATGCTCATATATTTCATGAGTAATTTCATGGATGAAAAATTAGTTTGGATATGTAAATAGGGTCCCTAAAGGACATATTTTTGAAATTTTTTTATAACTCCAACATCAAGTTTTTATGAAACAACCTTAAGAAGTCAAACTACTCAAAAACCCTCCAAAACCCTTATAAAGACCAATTTGTAAAAATAGAGTTGGAAAGCTAATATAATGGAATAATTGTATCATGAAACCTATTGTAACTTTTAAATTACTCAATAACTATACTTCACATGCTAAATATCTATATGGACCTATATAGACATGGTAGAAACATGTTATTTTTTACCTTTTTTTGTGTTGTGTAGGGTAAAAGAGGAGTTTTAATGTGAAACAAAGTTTTTAGGGAATATATATACTTATTATAACTCAATATGGTCATTTAATTCCAAGGATAAACTTATAAGTATCCAAACCAGGTGCTTCAACTTAGCTAGTCAAAACTAGCCTAATGGACAAGCTAGGGAGAAATGGGAAAACTTCAAGTGGACGGATTTTTAAGGTGCCCCTAATGATTATAAGGCCATGGATGGACTTGAAACTTGACATTAAATACATGTTATGTATTTTCATGAGTAAAAATCTCTTTTTGGAATCCAAGTATGTAGGGTACATGGAAGAGTAGTTTTCTTGACAACAGATGATGATTACTTCATTCTAGGAGTTTATAGATGACCATGCCTAAAACCAAAGCATGAAAATGCATGTATGTGAGACTAAAATTAAATTATAGTAATTTTAAATACTAATAATCAGTTATTATTTGTTCAAATAGGTCCAAACATGCAGATAATGTTTTTGAGCTAGAATGAGGAGTTTTTTGCCACTTTTCATGAGGTTTATGACTTGGATTGACATTTATAGCTCTTAAATTGCATGGTTTATCCAAAATTATCTTATAATTCACAAATAAATAATTTTATCATACTTAAAATTGTCCTTGTGACCCTTGTACTTCTCTTTTCTTCCCTCTCACAAGTTCTATGAGAACTAGCCATTTTGTCATTATATTAGATGTTCCACCTGAGTATGGCAAAAACCTAATCATTTGTATAACTTTTGATAAATAATAAAAATTATTTTTACCTATTTCATGAATTTTCTTAGTGTTTTCATTTGGATGATGAATCTTACTTAGTGAAAACTATGGATTCCTTAGCATGTTGTTCCATTCTTTCACCTATTTGCAACCTCTTCTTACAGGGCATGTAAAGTGTTCCAAGAAATGTTCATGGTTTAAGTGAGTTATTATATTAATTATTTCACTCATATTCCTATTTTATAGTCTTATTATATTTTCACATTCATCCATAACCTCATAATGTAGCATTGATGTGAGAAGATGAAGATTGGAGAAGTGTATGTTCAGTTTGTCCTTGGATTTTAAGTGTAATATGCATATGGTTATATGTCATCATGTTATTTAGTGTATCACCCCCCTTATATTAGTTTTATTTTATTTATACTTATCCCTTTTCACCCCCCAAGTTTATTAGTAGTTACAAACCAAAGTGGTACATCAAGGGAGTTAGCCGTATCTAGAGATTCACCTCATTCCTTAGGCTGCCCATAATCCTAGAGGTGATTCCATTATACCACTTGGATGAGGAGAGATTTGAATCTCCTCAAAGGGTGAAACTCTAAGTGATATTAGTTATATAAGAAATGGACTCTTTGAGGTAGAGAGGAGGAGCAGTAACTGCAACACCAATAAGACCACCATGTAGTATCCCTATGGCATGGTACTTGGCCATAGTTAAGGAGTTACGTTATTTATGAGGCCATAGTTTTGACATAGTGTCAAAAAGATCCCTAGTGGGGTGATTAAAAATATATCTTGGTAGGTGGTGAAGGTGTAGATACTCCAAGTTAGTGGGCAACATCTATAGGTGAGAAAATACGTGCTATAGGTGGACGAGTATAGGGACCTAGTGGTGCACTAGGAGACAGTGGTTTCCCAAGGGCATAGGCAAGACATAACTCATACATTTCATATATTATTGTATATCATTTTGATTCCAACCTATGATTTGATGCAATGATATGTACATTTTAAGAGAGAGACATGTATATCTACTTGTACACATTATTATGTTATTTGGACTCGTGAGATATATGTATATGATCTTTGTTGATTGCTTATGATTATGTTCTATGATTTGCATTGGTGTTTAATTCTTATGATGTGATGTTATATTGCTTATGGATAATTATTATGTTATAGATACTAGACACTGATATATATTTAGCTAGGTAGGCATGAGATGGCTTTTATTTATGGTTATGCTTATGGCATGTTGAGTTCTAATGAGTATATGCTTCATTATTTAGATTTAGACATATGGTGGAAAATGGTTGATTTTTATATTTCTCATGGATGTTATGGTTTTATTATAATTTTTCTATTTAAGATTATTATTATGATGTTATGTATGACACATATAGATATGCTTGTTATGATCATGGTTGTTGTTTTCTTGCTTAAGGTAAAGCACATGAGGTAAGGTAATTAACAATAGTAGATGGGAGAATAGAGAATATAATAAAGAGACAAAAACTTTAATGAAAATATCAACTAGTCATGATAGGATAAGAATAGATACGATGTTTTTTTGTTGATAAGGACTAGAACAAAATCGAAGTTGTATTGGCTTAATGAACATAAGCCCTTTAAATGCTTTGCATTAGTGATTTTTAGCTAGAAAAAAGGTGTCTTGACCATATAAGGTTACATGAGCTCAAAATCCCTTTCTTATAGGGTATATGGATGAAAGTGGAACCTATTTGTGAAACTAGCACACCTCTTTAGTAGGTATCCAAAGAGTTAGTATAAACAAGTCTATATCATATAAAGTATAGACTGAATAATATGAGAAGTCTACTTGTGAAAGCCAATTATGGTTTCTACCTTATTATGTTGTGTGAGATGTGATTATGGCTTTTGAGATTATTTTTCTTTTATTTTTATTTTTAAAATGGGTCTTTTGTTTTTTTACTATATATGGGAAGTTGATCGATGCAAGAAGCTTCCAAGAAATTCTTGCACTTTTGAAAAATGATTTTCTTATCCATCCTTCAAGGGGGTGGTCTATGCTTATCTACTTTGTTCAAGGATCTATGATATTTGTCCTTTAAGGTAGCAATCTACCTTATATTTTTGTAATTTTAGTATGATTGTGCAACTATCCTTCAAGGGAGCAGTCTGTAAATGCTAAGAATGACCCATGATTGTCATCAATTTGGATTTTAATTTTTTGCTTATTTGATTTTTAATTAAAATAGAATTATTTATTTAGGCTTAAGGGTTCACCTTTATAGAAGCAAAACTAGAAACACAAGAGGTTGATTAGGTGTAAAGAGGCTTAGGTGACAATAATCATGGGAACCCATCATAATATAGGGGGCGAAAGTACCATGAAAATCAAGCCATGGATAAAGTCATGGTACCCATTATTCAACATTAGGCTGACTGTGATAGATAATTACATGATTCATGTTTAATCAGTTACCCCTACAATAGGGAGATGAATATGGTTGAAACCAACGGATGAGCTTAAGGTAAAATAAAAGATGAACTTGATCCTTCTTAACAAAAGAATGGATGCAGATGCAAAGTATTGAGGGGCTCAAGTTTAGGGTTGCCTTCTAGAGAAGACAATAGGTAAGCTCCTAATCCATACTTATGGGTTATGATATAGGGTCCAAGTTAACTGAAATCAAACTTGCCTCACTTAGTTTTTTCCATATTGGTGACATGTTGATTTTCCTTTAGAATGAGGTTTCCAATATTGAATTCTTGTACCCTAAGGTGCTTATTATAGGCATGCTTGATATGCTCTTAATAAACATGAAGATGGGTAAGGGATACTAAGAAATGCTCATCAAGTATCTCAAGCTGAGCTAAATGTTGTAGATGATAATCATCCTCAATAATGAGATATTGAAAAGATATGCAAAGAAAGGGTATTTGGACTTCAAGTTTTAAGACATCCACTACTCTAAACATGAGATAAAAAGGTGTATCACCCATTGGGGTTACAATGCTAGTAAAATATGACCATAAGGTGAAGGGGATGTGTAAATTCCAATCCCAACTAGATTCATTGACCATTTTAGTTAGCATGTTGTTAAGAGTTTTGTTAGAGGCCTCGACCTATCTATTCACTTGATAGAGATGGGGCGAGGAGAAGCTTAACTTAAAGTCAAATACATCACAAAGACCTTGGAATTGCTTGTTCTTAAAATATTTACCATTATCGATGATAATCTTATGAGCAATACTAAAGTGACAAATGATGTGATGGTTGATGAAGTCAATAATCTTCTTTGCCTTGGTTGAGATTAGAGGAAAAGCTTCTACCCACTTGGTAAAATATTTGGTCATAGTGATGATAGAATGGTGTCATTGTAAATAATGGGGGTTAATTTCACCAATAAGGTATATACCCCATTATGAAAAGGGTCATAAATTGATAGAAACATGAAGACTATGGCTAGGTGCATGGTGCAAATGGGTGTGTTGTTGGAATTTGACATACTTTTTCACATAATCATAATAGTCTTGGTTAAGGGTAGGCCATTAATATCTAGGGTGAAGGATAATTTTAGCTACAATTAGGCCACTAAAGTGTCCCCCATAGATACCATCATGTATTTCCTTGCTAACATAAGAGGCTTTGTGACTGCATAGGCAACATAAGAGGAGACCATCAAAGCCATGCTTATAAATAATTCCCCCCATAATGGTATAATGTGAGGTATTCTAAATAAATTCTCTTTGATCATTCTTGGAAAATCTAGAAGGAATGATGGAAAGGTTAAGATAGTTGAAGGCCTACTGATACCAAAGGTCGGGTTGGTCTCCTCCACAATGAAAATGGTGAGAAAATATAGTTTGACATAGGAAGTCTAGGTAAGTCTATGGATGATGATATATAGGTTGGAGTTAGAGGGTGTAGAAAAAATTTAAGAGGTGAGGGAAGCCATGGTATATGAAAACTTATTGGTAGATTGCATGGTTGACTAGATGCTATAATATTCAAATTATGCTAAGAGTTCATCAACTAGTTGTTTTCACTATTGTATAAAATCATTCTTACAGTGATAAGAGCCATTGATTTGATTGAACACAATTTGGGATTCACCAAAGATGTTGATCATTTTGACTCCAAGGGCTAAGGAAGTTTGAACACCTATGATTAGGGCTTTATACTCAATGATATTGTTGGTATATTCAAAATCAAGCTTTAATGACAAAGGAAGAACTTCACCATCTAAGGGGATAAGGATAATACCCACTCCCCCATTGCATTGAAATTTTGACCCATCAAAGAATATGTTGACTTGATAGGTGAAGTCTACCTAAGAGAGAGTCATGATGGGCTCATCAGGGAACTCAAAAGGAGGAGGTTGGTTGTCTACTAATGGTGATTCAACTAATTGGTTAGTAATGACTTGCCCTTTAATTAACTTTTTATAAAGGAACTCAAGGTCAAACTCTACTAAAATCATGAGCCAATTGGCCATACATTGGTTTTGGTATGACTTAGAGTGAATATATTTGAGTGGGTTAATGTTAGTTATGACATAGGTTTTATGGTTAAGAAGGTAATGGAAAAGTTTGGTGGCCATAAAGACTAAAGCTAAGTAAATCTTCTCAATATGGGTGTATCAAGTATCATACTCTACAAACATGCAACTAATGTAGTAGATAGATTGATCTCTATGTTTTTTGTCCTAATGAGCAAGCATTGCCCCTAGGGAGTGGTCAGTGGTAGAAATATAAAGTTAGAAAATTTGGTCATCCTTAGGAGGGGTGAGGATAGGTAGAGATAAAATGTACTTTTTGAGTGAATCAAAGGCCTTTTGGTAGTCACTATTCCACTTAAAAGAGATATGCTTCTTCAAATGGTGGTGGAAGGGTTGACATCAGTCTAAAAGTTGGGAGATAAAATGATGAATGGATTGAAGCTTTCCTTATAAACTATAGAGTTGCTTGAGGTTGAATGGAGGAATCATGTTAAGGATGGATTTGATCTTGGTAGTATCAACTTCAATCCCCTAAAGGGAAATGATAAAACCAAGAAGCTTTCCAAATAAGACCCTAAAAATGTACTTCTTGGGGTTTAGGTTGACAAGGTAATGGGTAAGCTGCTCAAAGATGATTTTGAGAATAGCCAAATGATCTTTTTGGAGTTTGGATTTTTTGAGAAGATCATCCACATAGTCCTCTACAATTTTGTGAATAAGGTCATGAAAGATATAAGTCATGCACATTAGTAGGTTGCACCAATGTTATTTAACCTAAAAGGCATGAATCTATAGTATAAGGTCCCCCATGGGGTGTTAAAGGCAATCTTATGTTGATCTTTAGGGGTAATTAAGATTTGATTGTAACTTAAGAATCCATCCATGAGAGATAACATCTTGTGGCTATTTGTAAGAAAAACTAGCTAGTCAATGCTCAATAGGAGAAAGTCATCTTTAGGATAGGTGATGTTGAGGTCATGAAAGTCCACACAAATGCATAGTCCCCCTATGGCTTTGGTGATAGGCATGACTTTCAAGATCCATTGGAAATAGTCAATGGGTTGAATTAAATTGATAGATAGAAGATGTTGAAGCTCGTCTTTGATGAGAAGGGATATGCAAGGGTACACACTTTAAATTTCATGCTTGATGGGATTGGAATCATAGTGGGTGACTATGTTATGGGTAGAAATGGTAGGGTCAATTCTAGGGATATTACTATAATACCAAGTGAATGTTATTTTATGGTCTTAGAGAAAAGAGGGAAAATCCCAAAGTTATTTGGTACGGGGGTCATTTGGAGTGACTAATTTGATATCCATGGTGGATTAATTCAACATGGTCAAGGTCTTAGGAGGAAGGGATTTATGGATGGAATAATCTGGGGTACCATAGGAGGTGAGAATATAATCATCATCTTGGCACTGAATAGTGTTAATAGTAGGAGATTCATCCCCTATCATCTCAAGATGGATCAAAGGGATGGTTAAGATTTCCCCCTCATAAAAATTTAGGGGTCCTAGGCTAATCATTTTGATGAAAAAAAGTTAGGTGGGATGATGTCATCATCCTCACATGTAAGTAGAGGAGAGGTTGGTGAGGAAGGGGTGTTTTCTTTAGTATGGTGATGGTAGGTGGTTTCATTTGTTCTTGGTGGGTAGGATGAAATTGAGGCCATGTTTCTCTTGAGGTTTTTTGGTCTCAATGGAGACCAACTCATATGGACCATGCTCATATCATCCAAGACCAAATCCTTTCCAAGCACACCTATGAAGGTATGTCTTGGCAAAGTTTAGTTTATTTAGGTAGGAGAAACTAATGTTAAATGTATGAGGTAAAAGAGTGGTGGTGGAAGTGCCAATGGGTTTTTTGAGTCCCCCATAAGTGAAATGGGTTTGACAATGGGGAGTTTTAAAAGGAATAATGGTTCCAACATTGGGGTCATATCTCAGGTGGTTAATAAGTTTCCAATACTCATGGGGATTAGGGAAGGTGTCAAGGGATAAAAGATGATATTCCCCTAATGCAAGGTGGTGGAATGTTGATTCCAAAGGGTCTAAGTTGGGGATCTAATCAAAGGGGATGGACAAACTAGTCATTGTCTCATTGGTAGGAGTGATTTCCTCTTTCATGGTGGAGGTCTTGTCTTTGGTTAAGGAGGGTGTGATAGATGGATGTAAGAGTACATCAATGGGTTGGTAGGTCATGTTACATATTTAGAAGTGACTTGGGTCATCTTGGATGGTGATGACCTAGCCTTTGTGCTCAAATTTAATGTAATAATGTAGGGTAGAGGGGAAGTAACCTATGGAGAAGATATAAGGTTATCTTGACAAAACATTGTATTAGAATTAACCTTTAATTACATATAAGAGTTTGGGAAGTGTACGATGCCATACATGGATATGGAGGACAACCGTTCTCAAGGTAGTGGTCATAGTGTCATTAAAATATTGGAGGATGACTGAGGTTTTGGACTTGACATTATACAGAAGGTTTAGTTGGTTATAGGCATGTGAGGAGATAATATTAATACTAGATCCCTCATCAATCATGACCTATTTTATGTAGGTTTGATTGATGTAAGAAGTAATAAAGAGAGGGGGATCAGGGTCATCTAGATGGATAGAAGGTATTTTTGAATCCTTAAATGTAACAAGGTTGGAGATTTGGAGAGTGCTGACAAAGGCTGCTAGAGGTTAAGGGTCTTCAAGTTGGACCTCTACCAATTATAATTCCTTGATCATTATTTGGTTATGATGAGGTGAAGTAGTGATTAACTCATATAAGATCATCTTCATCAAGGTTTTGTGAAGTTATTTGAGCACTAATCTACTAATGGATTTAGAGGGGTTAGATTGGGAGGAACCTAAGATAGATACCTTGGCTTTGGGTTTGGGTGAAGGTGTTTGGGTAAGGTTTGGTTGGGAGGAATAAGGTGGGTATGTCCATATAATGGACATTTAGCCTTTGCTTTATTCTTTTGTTGCACTCTTGTTACCACATGAATGGTATGGATAGAGGGAGGAATTGGGGTAGGAGAGTTTTTTGGTTTTTTGTCACTCTAAGGTGAGAGTGGAGGAATAGGTAGGTTTTGGCTAGTGGTTATTGGTTATGGGATGAGAAATGGGATCATGAGATGTTCATTTGTTAATAGATCATCTTCATCATAGAGTTGATGGATAATGGTTTAGAGAGATTTGTAGTTCTCCATGTCATGGCCTAGTGTCTTATGATAGGAACATACTTGGTGGTCATCATACCAAATGAGCTTTAAACTGAGAGGGTTAAATGGCCTGATATGGGGTAAGGTCAATCAAGAAGCTTGTAATAACCTTTGGAAAATGGTAGAGTGGGACTCAATTAAAGGTGGAGAGGGTTTATGGGTTTTGACTTTATTGGTAAGGTGGAAGTCCTTTTGGGAGAGGGTTTGGTGATAGAAGATTTGGGTAAGGTAGTGTGTTTGGTTGGTGGTTTTGGTTTTGTCAAGGTGGTGGTTAAGAAAGTGGAGGCATGATCTTTTAGGATAGGTATCTTGGTTATTGATGGTTCGATGAAAATAGGTGTGTCAAAAAGCAAGTGTGTTGGTGTAACTAATAACAATGTTGGGTCTTGGTTAGGACAACTAACTTTTTAATCAGAGTAGAGGGATGAGGCCCCAAGATAGAGGGCAAGGTGGAAGTAGATAATAGTTTGGTTCTTTAGCCTTTTGGTATCTCTAATCCCTTGGTTGATTTTCTTTGGTGCTTGGTTATTGGTTTTGGTGAGGTAAACTCCACCTTCATAGATGGGTGAGTAAGAATATATGTAGGGAAGGTGCTAAGGTTCTTGGTTGGTTTGGTGGGTTTGGTTTGATAAGGTGATTTGGTCTCTTATGGTTTAGGTGTCTTGGATGGTTGAGGGATTATTGGATTGATAGAAGTTTCTATTGGTTTGGTTGATAGGGTAGGAGATAAGATAGCAAAAGTGGTGGTTTGGTTTGATAAAGGTATGTTTGGAGGTTCTTACTTGATGATATAAGGTAGCCCTAATTTTTGATAGAAGGTGGCTTGATCCATGTCAAGGTTGGAGATAAATTCCAATTTCTACACTAACCTAGAGAATGATTTGTAGGCTAGTTTTATTCCCTAGATAGTAGACCTAAAGGATAAGCCCATAGGTTGAGACACAGGGATGGTAACCTCATCCTCTTCCTCAATAAAAGGATGCAAGGTTTGAATGGGAGACGTCTCTATGGGAGATGTAGACATGGGGGATTCCTCTTTGGGAATGATTTTTGAAGGGGTAGTAGGTTACTTGGTAGTTGATGGGAAAGGTTAAATGGGTGCTTGGTCTAGTATGTCAGTCAAGGGAGGGGTTGATGGATCCACTACCTTGATAAGTGGAGGAGGAAAAAGGGGGGTTTCCTTGGTTTAGGTTTCCAAAAGAGGATAAGGTAACTATGTTATTGAAATAAGTGGAGAGGGTGAGGGAAAAATAAGTTGGTCAGTAGGTTCTTTAGCAATGAGTGTGTCAAGAACCATGTTAATAGTATGGGCATCATGAAAACATTCAACCATGTTGATCTTGTTCTTAGTAGGTGGATGGTTTGGAAAAGACTACCTAAAGATGTCAAGGGCTTGGATTTAAGGTGCATTGGGATTATCCAACACAAGCTCACCCTTATCAATGAGAGATTGGACAATGCTCTTGAAGGTATTGCACCTACTAATGTTATGCCCTATTATTCAATGGAAGGCACATATATCATTCTCATTATACCAACTAAGCACATAATAAGAAGAGTGAAAATTTTGGTGTGGTTTGATAGGAAGAAGTTATATGATATTATCTTTCAATATTTTTTCCAAGATTAAAGTGTAGGATTCTCCAGGTGGAGTAAATTGCTCCTGGGTGTTCTAGTTTTGGTTTCTCATGTTTTGATTTGAGTAACTAGGGGAATTTGGTTGGTTGGTAGATAATTAGGAAGTGGCTTTAAGGACAACCAAAATTTTAGTTCCCTTTATTTTGGTCCCAGTATTGGTTTGGTTATTTGGTTTGGAGGAGGAATCCTCATTGGTTTTATAGGTAGATTTCTTATTTTTTAGTTTTATATTTCTTTCATCAATAGATATATTCTCCAATTTACACACCATGGTGAAATCTTCATCAAATTTTCAAAAATATAAACACATAATGTGGAAGATATATGCTTGGTACATGCTTGAGAAAATATCTCTATGAGTTTGAGTTGAGGTAGGGAAAAGGAGAGTTGGTTGATTAGGCTATGCCAATGCACTATAAAATCAATAATCGATTCATCATCAAACTATCGAATAGAGTAGAGGTTAGTTATGGAAACCTTATTAGATATATTTATCAAAAATTGGTCCAAGAAAGTTTGAGCAGTTGGGTGAAGGAGAAGATGGAATGCTTGGTTAAGGCACTAAACTAATATAATGTCAATCCTGATAAAGATAAGAAAAGTGTGGAGAAGGAGGGCATCATCATAGGCAATCAAATAACATAAATGCTTGAATGCCCTAAGGTGTTTTTAGGGGTCCTTCTTACTCTAAAACTTGGAAAAATGTGGAAGTTCCCATTGAGGAGGATATGGCCTAATAAGCACAGATAGGTGATCATTATAGATTTAGTCATAGGATAAGAGATTGTGGGCCCTGGAGATGGATGATTCTAGAGTTGTCATCTTTTTCATGAGCAATTTTATTAGGTCTTGGGGTGGTGCACTTGAAGGGTTCTAAGGTTCATATTATGGTTGGGGTTGAGTAACATATTGATAGTTTTCTAGAGGTTAAGAAGTTGCCACATATGGGTAAGAGGTCATAGGTGGTTGGGTTGAAGCCGCATATGAATATGTGGTCACTAGTGGTTGGGTAGAAGGTAAGTATTATTTCATGGACATGGATGGTTGAGTTGTAGGTAAGGGATAATTGTTATGTAACCCTAGTAGTGACAGGTGTCAAGGTAGAAGGTATTGGTGTCACTACATTTTGAAGCAGAGTGGAGGTAACCAAAAGAATGGTAGTGATGGTGGTAGAGGGTATTCCAACAGTAACTAGAGTATAGTTAGGTAAAGTTTGGGTGAATTTGTGTTGGAATAATTTTTGGTCAGACTAAGAGGTATTTAGGTGTTAGAGGGTTGAGCTGGGTGGTTTTGCATGGTCATGTTAGATGGGTTACTAGTTGAAGTAGATGCCTGAGTAGCTAATGATTGGGTGTGACAACAATAACATAAGAGTTTCCTAGAAATCCTAATGGTATGCCATAGGGTGGGTTAGTATATGGTACTAGAATGGGTGTATGATGAGCTACTATGTTTAGATAATGTTGTAAGGTTACTAGGTTATTATCTAAAAGGTAGCAAAGTCTGGGTCACTTTGGGAAACTACCCAAGACACACTAAAAACATTTAAATGATGAGGATAACTCTCAACATCTGAGATATACTCCATAGATGAGGAGGTAGAGGAGACTGGATAATATATAGATGGGTCCTAGCTTATTAAGTCTCTTCATTGTTGATGAGTAAGAACCATGCAAGTAGGATGAGAGAAAAACACAAAGAATCTTATAACTCAAATAGAGAGAAATAAAGAAAATTATCAAGGAAATCCAACACACACTAGAGTATGTTAAAATCCTATGGTTAATTTTAATCTCGCTTTTGGCTCATGCCTTAAGTTATGAGAATGTGTGATAGAAGTTGGCTTGTATATCAGGTACTATAGAAGCAATCTATGTTTGGTTTCAAGTTGTTTAGGTATTCAAAAGGAATATATATTGGGAATTAATACATGGCTTGGTATTGAGGCCTACCCCCTCACTTCACACACCATAATGATAAGGGTGTTGAGTGCTTAGCCAATATATACTGATTCTCAAAGTTTGTACTCAACCGGAGAGCTGAGCTAGTTCTCCCCTTGGTAATGACCTCCAAGTAGGATCATTGAGAAAGGGTAAGGTTACCTCTAAGTGATGAAATCCTATTTGAGCCTTGTCTCAAGTTTATTTGGTGTTTAATTGATGAAAGTGGTTTGGTTTAGTGTGTGCAACAAAAGTGATGCTAAGATAAAATTATTGTGCCTTAATTCAAAGTGAGATAAAATTATAATCAATAAATGCATCCACTTGATTTTAAACCCAAAAGATATTTTAGTTTCATTAATGAGCACAGATAAAGAGAAAATCATATAGATGTAAAGAAAGGAAACCCAAAGTAGAGACTCAAGGTCCCTCTGGGTGTGCTAAAATGTTTTAGTGAATTTCAGCTTATATTTTGAAAACAAGAAGAAGAAAATAAATATAGGTATGCTTGAAAAACCTATTTTATTGTGCACACATTGAATCAGATGATTGTGAAGAAATATTCTTTGGCTTGGGAGGATGACCTATAAGAAAGACAACACTAAAGAAAATGGTTGGTTAGATAGATAGCTGAGTGGATTACCTAGCACTATCTAGATCCTAAAAGCAAGGGCTTCCTCAGGGGCTATCAATCCACACATTTTAAATAATTAAGATTATAAAATGGAATAGAAAATACTTGCATCAATACTAGTGCTAGATGGTTTGAGTCTACTTAAAAAAATTAGGCAAGGGTCTATGAATAGGCATTGATATAGAAAACTAGATTTGGTTGAGGGTAAGTAGGTGGAAATAACTTATTGTTATATCCTACCATAGTGACCTTCAATGGTTGATGTGACTATCGATGGTTAAGGTGACCATTGATGATCAAGTTGACAATCGATGGTTGGACAAACTGTCAATGGTTGAGATAACCATCGATAGTTAGTGTGTATAGGTTTGGGTTGGAAAATAGTTGATTGTCAAGATCACAAGGTGAGATTATGAGAGATGGGTTGGTGCTAGGCTAAGTGAAAAATAAAAATAAAGTAATTGAATATCAAAAAATAAATATTTATCTTGAAAAAATATGATTGGGTAGTTGATTAGGGTGGTTTAATTATTAGTGGAGTCTCACATGATTTGATAGAGTAATAATACTTAGTGCTTTAACAAATTGGTGGTGGAAAGTTCTCTCTCTAACAAGATGGCTAGATCATTGGATTGCTAATGGTGATTGAGCTATAAAAAAAAGGAACTCTAGATGCATAAGATCTTGATAATAATTACAGATCCATTTCACCTTCTTGCTCTTCTTTTATTATAGGTAAGGTAAGAGAGTTACAACAAGATGTTAACCAAGAATTATAATTATAACTCATGCATGTAATGGATTGCACATGGATTTAGACAAGCTATTTTTAGAAAATCAAGGTGGGTAGTTTGCATATTTGTGGTTAAGGAGGTGTACCTTGACCATCGATAGTCAAGCTGACCATCAATGGTCATCTTAACCATCGATGATTGAAGGTGAGAGGTCAAAATGGGTAAAAAGTTTGGTTAAGACATTTGAATAAACTGATTATGGATTAGGCTTGGTTAGGGGTTAGAGGGTTAGATTGGTCCTAAGGGGGTCCAAGGGAATTATGACATTCAGAATCATGGTGTGAAAATTTTTAGTGTCTATAAATGGTTGGGTGTATCTTCATATTTATCCATTTAGGATTAAAACTTATGCCTCATGTAATCCAAACTTTTTTATTCTTCCTTTCTTCTTCCCCTTTATGCCTTTTTATAGGCATATTTATTATTTTCCATCATTATTGCTTACATAATGCTCTTATGTAGTACTCTCCATTTGATATGGTGTTTCTTCCATATTCCCCTCATTTACACATCATTTTAAATTTGTGCCTCTACCAGTTTATTCACATTTAGTAATCTATCAATCCTTATTTGTGCACAATGGAAATATTTTCCCTTAATTTGGCATGTCCTTAGACATTTATGCCTCTATTAGTTGTGTCACATAGGGCACTTTGCCAGCCTTTAGTTGCACACAGGGAAAATTTTCTTCCTTCATTTGGCATATCCTCAACCATTTGTGCCTCCACTAGCTTCCTCATGTTAAGTGTTCTTCTAAGCATCGGTTAAACATAGGGAAATTATTCTTTACTTTTCCCTTATGCAAAATCTATTACTACTTCCTATGTCTATGATTCTATTCATACTAAACACATCTTTTCAATGCTTCGTATTAAGTAAACGTGATTGCATTTTTAGTTTTTTATCTTATCTTATCTAGGTGTTTTTTATGGTTCATTCCACTAATTTAATTTTATTCTTGTTATTCTTGATGCTATGTATTGCATTCAATTATTCATGATACCCATTCTTTCCAATTTATCTCTTCTTACTATTGTGCCCTTTATTTCACACACTTAGATTTTCATCCAATTTTTTCACCATTTCTTTATCAAATATTAGATCTCTAGTCCTACGCTTGGTTGATATTGACCCTTTCTCCTTTGAAAACTATTAATTTTACTTCTCTATTCATCTTTAATATGATGATCTCCTCTAGCGACCTTCCTAGTTCTTTCACAATAAATAATGCACCCTCCATATCATATCTAGCTTTATATTAGCCAACTCCCTATGGTATATCATTTTCTATTATGTAATTAGATTTCCATTCTCATCAGATATAAGCTAACTCTTTTCTTCTATCACACACCTTCATGATTTCATTCTCATTTCTTGTCTTTCATCCCTGTGCGTTACTTCATTATCTATAAGAAAACTTAGGTTTAGATACAAGTTAAACTCTCCACCTTCCTTATCTTGGGGGTCAGATAAGTGACTCATATGAATAAACTTCCACCCAATTCTATTTATTCACCCTTGTACCTCTTGAATGGTACCTTTATTTTATCATTTAATGGGTGTTCATTCCTTACCATGGCTATTACTACACTTCATATCCCTTAGTTTCACTCTCAATAACTCCTTCCTTTGATACATTCTCCATGTCATGCCCAAGAAAATTTTTTCTCTCCTCTTCCTCATTTGATTCATTCTCAATATTATGCATAAGAATATTTGTGCTTCTCTCATGTTTCTATTTCTTATATCCCTATCTATGTAAGTTGCTCATATGCTCAACACATTCTTTCATGCTTATATTAGCTTAGATGGAATGATATCCACCTTTCCTTCACCCATTACAATTAGTGGTAACCAAATTTAAAATTATACTACTTTCACTTTTCCCTCACATAACCATTCCTTTGAATCCCTTCTTCTTCAATGTTGACCCTTATTATTATACCTCTTCTCGAGGTCTTTCCATTATCTCATAATTTTGACTCTAGCCCTTATGCTACTCCCACATCAAATCCTCCCTTACATCACCTTTTACTTTGACTTATTTTTTCTCACTCTCGTGGCTACATTTTGTAGGTCCCCTCTTGTAGCTCTTGAGATTTCCTTTCTATTTAAAGTAGGATTCTGAATTCACTATTTGGTGTAGTAGTTTAGAAATCATATGTTTCCATCTACACACCCTATCCTTTCCTCTCCATTTATTATTATATTAAAATTATTTATATCCCCTCACTATGTTTTCACACATCCTTTTTCACTCATAATCCATCCCATGGAGTCCCCTACATTATTTAGGGTGAAACTATACTTGACATCCATGATCCATTTCATTACTTTCTTTGGGTCTTCTTCCATAGAGAACCTTAGAACATCATCTCCAAATTATTTCCCACGTGCATCCAACTCTTTGAGGGTTCTCTCCTACAAGTCTCTCCTTATTTTTTCAAAATATCTTCTTCCATTAGATCTTTCTCCCTATGTTTTCATCTATATCACTTACATCATGAATGGTATCTCCTCCATCCTCTCCTCTAAGGCCAATAGCTCTAGGTCACATCTTATCATAAACTATTTCTAATTCATTCCTTGTGCTCTTCATTCTCTACCCATCTTGGCTTGATGAAAAACTATCTTGGCTCCTTATTCCCAATGCTCTAATGATAATATGCATTTGTGACCTAAATTCATCACATTTGGTGGTTTTCTAATTCCCTTTGCCAAGTCATTTTCACATGTTGACTACCTCTAATTGATGATTCTTACCACATGCCCACTTTTATTCTACACTTTACTACCTCAATTTTGATGATTGGTTGGCACTCTTCTTTTCCTATACTTGACTACTTCATATTTAGTGATCAATCCATGTTGACACCTAATTCACACCTAAAATACCTCATATTAGTGTTTCTATCCCTACCTCACTCTCAACTAATCAATTACATATTTTTTGATGATCTATTGATGCCTCTTGATCCATTTGGTGTAATGACTACCTCATGGTTGGCATTTTACCATCACTCATGCCCATCCTTATTGTATTATTCCTTACACTCATCCACTCTTTATGCACCTTATTTTAGTGGATAATGAAACTCCTTACTATTTGACTCAATTTTAGTGGTCTAAAAGTCTTTCACACCACTCCACTAGTTGCTTCATAGTTAGCATTATTATAGTATTCCTTCCACAAAATCTGCCTATTGGTTACCTCACATTTAGTGGCATATCAATTCTCCACAACACTCCACTAAATACCTCATAGTATGTAGTCTACTAGTCTTCCAGAACATTAAACTTGTGGTTTATTATCCCCTACATCTCATCAAGCTTTGTGACCTTGCCCTAATACCACTTGGTGTAGCCATGGTCACAGTTCCTAATAAATGGATGCCTTTGACCACATAGTCTTCAAATTCACATAAAAAATGTCTAAATTTATTTTATTTATTGTGATAGGATTAAAATATATATAATAACTTACTAACTTCATAATGGGGTACTCAACTCACTTATGTCATGGGGTATTCATACCTCCATTTAGGTCTAAGGCTACATGCCTTCTTATAGCCCTTAGATTTCTCTCCCTCTAAATATGCATTTTGATAGAGTTTATTTTACAAACTCAACCTTTTATATAAGGTATTCATCCTTCTAACTCTTCTTCATCTCTCAATCCTTTTGAAATGTTGGCTCAACCCCTCTTTTTATAACCATTTATTGTCATGCCTACCAAGGAATGGACAATCATCATGCCTACCAAGGAATGGATAGTTGTCACCTCCAGGCCTACTATATGCATAACATAGCCTTTTATGGACATTGATCCTTGTGTTTATGATAACTTAAAAAAAATAGTGTGTGTTATATTTTATTAGCTATGTTCTTTTTATAGTCATGTTAATCACACAACTAGCTTGGACTAGTTCAAATAACTAAGTGTAGGTCCAATTGGGTAGAAATTATGCTCAATCCAATTCTTCAACATTTATGTTAAATGTTCTACATATTTATTATATGCTCCCATGCTTTAGGTGTTACTCATTGTGTTTGATTCAATGTACTGATCCCTCAAATTTTTTACACTTACTTATGTTTGTCACATCATTCATCCACTTTTACACTTTCATGCATTGTTCTCTAGTATATAATTATCCCATTCTTGTGTGTGCACATGACCTTGTGCTCAAAAATTTTAATACCTTTACTATTAAAACTTATACATGAATATTGGCCATCTTTCTTTCACGCAAGTGAACTCTTTCATAATACAAAAATCTTAAAACTCCTATGTCATGTTACTGCGCATCAAAAAAATTAGTTTTATTCCCCAAATGACAACTCTATTTTTAGATACATGCAAAAAAATTGTTTTGATTGGGATGCTTTTACATTAGTAAAACTTATTCATTCAATAAAGAGTGGTTGATCAATCTTTCCAAAATGGTAACCCTTTGTAAGATATCTTATGATAAATCAAACACAATTAAGCTTTTGAACAAAAGAGATAAAAGTAGCATCATTGCATAGGGTCAAATACTTTGATCATATATAAGTAGATTTTAGATGCATAATTAGGGCTCCTAAAAGTTATAGATCCCCACAATGCAAAAGGACACCACTAGTAAATATTAATAGTGTCATTTGTCATAGATGTATGACATTGTTGGTAGAATCCTAATAGACTTTAGGCCACTATTTTATACCTGAGCACCTAACAAATCATATATTAAGTATTTCTAGATCCTTTGGCATATTCTATGATATAGATAGTTAGAAATAGCTAACTCATCCTTATATTGTCTTATCAATTCTAAATCAAATAGTTGTGATATCTATGATCCATTTTAATTTAAAATTGTATTTATTTCCATTATATCTATAATATAATTAGTGCAAATTTTAAATTACTTTTTATATCTTAGGTGTAAATTAATCAAAACACTTACACCTTTATTCCTTGACTACAAATATATTATGCAAATTTTCTAGGGAATGATCATCTTCATATTCAAATTTTATTTTTAGATTTGAATATTTTTTATGTTCATTACATTTCCTCCACTTTATTCATATTGCTCATGATTATATCTTATTCCTTAAAATCTTATACCTATACTTTCTACTAGATGTAGTATTAGATTTAGTGGTGTTATTTATGATTTTAACATAACTATCTTTGTATATCACTCATAATCCAAGATGCCAATTAGTGATGTTCCTCATTCCATTGATACAAATGAGAATATTCAATTTAATTGCCTTGGCAAAAAAATGCCATTTTATAATGTTACTTCTAATTATTAACATGCTAATGAGGATAGATATAATGTTGAAACTAATACACATCCTAGTTTTAATGATATTCAAAAAAATTAGGGCATGAAAGAAAGTAATTTTTATTCCTATAATGCAACTTCCTCTAACAAAATTGATTCTATGATATTTATATTTACCAAATAATGTAAGAAATGAATTCAAAAGTATTTCTTAAGCATAACCCTATATATCCATTGAATAATACTACTCTACCTCTTGGAAGATCTACATATATATTAGGTGGTGAGGTTAGTAATCCTCATGTTATTATAATATTTATTTACCTCCACCTATTACTACACCCCTTACTTAGGTGATTTTTTAAATTCTTATATGACATAAGGCTTCTAGGTTTCCTCTTAATACTTGTTTAACCCTAAATTGGGATAAGAGGGATTATCCTATCCTTTGTGGTATAAGGGTTAAAAATATATAAATAATAATCTAAAAGTGTGATAATCAAATCTAAATCAAACTAATTGGGTGCTAAACTTAGATATAGACATACACTAAATTTATTATGTTGAGTATAGGATAAATATAGAAAGTGCAATTAAGCTATGCATGGAAATGATAAAGAAGTAATATACGTAGTAAATTATAATGTTAACATAGTGTTGGATATGGAATGGATAGAAAATAGGCTAGGAGATTATTCTATAATAGTCATCATATTTTGGATCTAATGTTTATGGTGCACTCTAAACACTAACATTAGCTTGGGATGATTATGTCGACATTATTTTTTGGGTTTAATGCAAGTGTCATGTACATAATAATTGTTGAAAAGGGATGTGACCATATATATGATTTTGGGTTTGAATTCACCTTCATTTTGGTGCATTCATATTTGGGTCATGGACTATTACTCCTCATGAATTTTTAAAACCCTAATTTTTCATCCTCATGGTGACCTTGGCAAAAAATGGGTTAGTGATCACATGGTGTCGAGATGACCCCAAAGACCCTATTATTAATGGGAACTATCTACCTAGACAATACTCTATAAGAGGGACTCAAATCCATGTAATTCTCCCCTATGTGTTGGATTGTGTTTGAATCATACAATATTATGTAAATCAAGTACATTAGTGACCTAGCTTGTAACTTGGAAAATCAAGCTCTTAGCCTACTCCTTTAGTACTTCAAATATGTAGATGTGTTGTACCTATGACTATTATGGAAATAGGGAAGATTTATTTAATTTAATGCTTGATAGAGTGATTTTAATAAGTTGCCTTGGTACATTTGGTCTTTTACTAGGTGAGGAACAAATGAGGGTTGATCTTGTATTTATATCAATCTATTTGAAGTAGTAAATCACATTAAATCACTTAGTTTGACCATTAGGATACATTTCATTTTTAAATTGGATTAATTTAGGTCATTAGACGCTTATGTCAGTTTAGGACACTAACATTAATGCTAGTGTTTATCATAGATGTTAGTGTCTAACCAGTAAGAAAGCATGTACAAGTTTAGAATTTGTAGAGATGGAAGATAAGTAAATTTTAAACATTTTGGGAAAGATATAAGGCTTGGGTCATCAACATAAGATTGGTTGGACTAAGAGTATAGGATAATTGGCACAAGATAGGTTAGATGTTATACTTGTAGAAGTGGGAAAATGCATAAAATTAAGAGGAACATCAAAGGTCTAAGTTAGCCAAGTGTATATGACTAAGGTGTTATATAATCCATAAATATTTTCTACAATACCAATCCAATGATCAATGTGCCTCCAAAATCACATTATTATACTTCATCCCTTAGTATTGGACATTATTAAAATAAAAATCATGCCTCTATTACAACTAATGTTAATCATAACAAGGCATTAATTTTTACATACACATATACCAATGTAAACCATGAACTTAATGGTATATCAATCGATCATATAATACAACAATAACTTGGTGACTGGAGATTATAACTTTCATAATTATCTAAAGCATTTAATAAACCTATACATATGATTTCATCTTTTGATATATTATACAATATTTTAGTTATGAAATGTTTTGTTCATACCTTGCCTCTTTTATTGTAAGTGGAATTATTTACATTAAATAGTGAAAATAGGGGTCCAAAACATCATACTAGAGCCTATTTTGCACTTTGATTTGATTTTCATCATGGTGGTTTACTTATGACTAGGTTTTTTCCTATAAGTCTCTTAAGCTATGCTTTATATTGGTTTTACACCTTGTATGCATGGGATATGATTAACCCACAACTATCCTATCTCAATAGACTCAAAATTAAATAAGGTCAATCAAATATAGCCTATGATACTTGGATGATCGAGTAATGAACTTTGAATTATTTAAATCTAGTAGAGGGTTACTTTTAATGTGAATTTAAAGAGGACAGGGTTCCAAATCCTAAGCCTATGACACAAGGATAAAGATCTCACTATACCTCTATGAAATTAGATGATTGGAAGAAATTATTGTAAGTATGAAAGTAAACTAAACTAAGGGGAAGGGTTAGAATTATTTTAATCTGGTAAGGTACAATGGTCAACTAAATTAGGGTCTATACAACCTAAAGTGAAATAAGGAAAATCTAAGAAATCATTTAGCCACATCATCCTATTATATGTAGATATATCCTAACAAGGATACACACACATGCATTCATTAAGCAAAAAGTAACAGCTAATCTACAAAGTAAATAAAGGAAAGATTTTAGTGTTATAAATAAACCCCTTCGGGTGGATTTGTCAAACATCAATCTCCCCTTGGTTCAAGTGGATATTTTCAAGATATGTTATGGGTTGAAGACTTCAGATGGTTGGATAAAGACCTAAGATATCCTTTGATAGGAAATCCCAATGACTCATCTTATTGAGCTTAAAAGACACCACAAGACAATTTTCCTCGAGATAAGGTTCTAGGCCACAAATTCCTCCAAAAATGACTTAAGGTATAAGTGTGAGTGAAATTAGAGAAAATAGAGTGTATATGATATGTTTATAATGAAGTATGACCCTTATACATAGTGATTCAATAGCCAAAACCAATCATAAAGTCTTGGTTGATTGTATCAACTAGGTCGATGCAATTGGAAAGTGTTTAACCCTTTTTATAAATAAGGGTTGGGATAATAGCCTAATAAAATAAGGAATAGACTAGAAAGTAGGCCAATAGTTATGGAAAGTAGGCCTATTAAATAATTTATATTCATAATATTCAATTATAGTTTTGAATTATAAAAATATACTAAATGTATAAAGTATAACTCCAAACAATAATTTGATTACTTAAACATGAAGAAGAGATAATACTTAGATTTTTAAATTAGGTCAAAGAATATCTAGTAAATTCATGTGTATAAATAATTCTGATGATGCTCAGGTATAATTTTTTAGATTATGTAAATTATCTCTATACCAACCCAAACACTACTGTTAGAATCTAGACAATAACATTGATATTTTTAATCCCAGTTTCAACACTTATTTCTATTATGAAGTATATGTACTTTCTATAAATTCTAATTTCACCTATTATGTTTTAATATCACTTTACATATTATCTATTTGGATCACATGCATAGATTCCAAATATCATTGTATAGCTCAAAACCCTAGGTCCTTTGATTAGGGCATGTGATCTAAAAAAAAATGGTTAGTGGGATCAAGTGAAGTTGAGATGAAATAAAAGACCCCTACATCATTGATCATTGCCTACATATCCATATAATCTAAAAAGTGCCTCAAACTTATGTAGTTCTCCCCCTTATGCAGGTTTTTAAAGAATAATGGTGTAATATGCTAAATGCTAGTTCATAAATTGATCTATCTTGTAACTTGAGAAATACTACTCATGGGATAATCTATGAATGTTTTAGACCTATAATAATAATAATACTCATATTATTGATATGGAAATAAGGAAGAATAATGTAGCAAAACTTAGTTGTGAAAATGATTTATTGAGTGTGATAAGTTTATGTTTGGTAATTTATAGATGATATAATGAGTGGGATTTTTTTGTATTTATATTTCACCTTGTAAAATTATCTCATGATAGGTTTAATTAATAAAAAAAACTAACCTATAGATTCTAAAAGATTTAAAAATTTGAGTGCTTTTGAGGTACATACACTAGTGTCAATGCTAGTGTCCTAACCTATATGGTAGTGTTTGGGAGGAGTAAAAAAATGTTGAATATTTGTAACTAATAGTGTAAGATATTTTAGACACTATTTTATGGATTATATATCACCTCAATCTTGTACACTTAGAAAACTTAGACCTTAGTTGTTCCTCTCAATTCTAGACCTTTAGACCTTAGTTGTTCCTCTCAATTCTAGACCTTTCTTACCTTTCAAAGTCTCACATCTACTATATCTTATGCCCCTTGACCTATCTCTTAGTCTAACCAATCTTATGTTGATGACCCAAACCTTATATCTTACCCAAAATTATTAAAACCTTCTTATCTTCCACCTCTATAAGTTTTGAGTCTATACCTACTTTCATGTTCCCTAGACACTAACATCCAAGACAGATACCTACATTGATGCTAGTGTATTGCTCTAATGTAAGTGTCTAGTGCCCTAAAGTCATCTAATTTACATATGAAATGTATCTTAATGGTTAGCCTAAGTACTTTAATGCAAGTTATTTATCCAAAGGGATTGATATAAATAAAATATCAAACCTCATTCATTCCTCATTTATAAAATACCTAAGGCAACTTATCAAAGTATTCAATCAAGCACTCAATAAAGTA
This sequence comes from Torreya grandis, assembly GCA_037957365.1. Taxonomy (NCBI): domain Eukaryota; kingdom Viridiplantae; phylum Streptophyta; class Pinopsida; order Cupressales; family Taxaceae; genus Torreya; species Torreya grandis. Next base: position 4,301,683 of record JARHVA010000178.1, read on the forward strand.
AATCTTCCCTATTTTATCTTATTTTCATATTAGTCATAGCGAAATCACATACATAGGTCTAAAATATTGAAGTAATATCCCAAGAGCTATATTTTCCAAGTTACAAGCTAGGTCATAATTGTTATTTTTTACACATATTACATGATTCATACACAAGCTAGCATAGAGGGGAGAACTACATCAATATGAGGCCCTCTTTGGAGTATTGGATATGTAGGCAACACTCATTGAGAGAGGGGTCTTTGGGGTCAACTTGACATTATGTGACCACTAACCCATTTTTACCCAAGATTACCATGAAGATGAAAAAATAGGGTTTTCAAATTCATGAGGAGTGATATTCCATGACCTAGATTTGAATGCACCAGAGTGAAGGTAAAGACAAACCCAAAAGCATTTAGGTGGTCATATATTTTTCCAATAGGTATTCTATACATGGAACTTACATCAATTTTAGATAGTATCATTAATGCAACATTCCTAGGATGATGCTAGTGTCTATTTATCTAGATGCACTCAAATTATAATATGATGATTATTACAGAGTCCTCTTCCATTCTACTTCCTACGTATTTTAGATCTAGAATTTTATTAGCATAAAAACCAGCTAAGTACATTACTTATTTATCATTTCCATATTTATCATAGTTATACTTGCTATTTTTTGTTATCTTAATTTAATGAATTTAATAAATGTTTATCTAAGTTTAGCACCTAATTGGCCTAATTCAGAGATAATTTATCATCCTTGTGCCCTAGGTTATATCTACCCCTTTAAACCTAGATCACTAAAAATCAACAATTTAGGACTAAATTTTTGGTGAATATGATCTTTGAACTCCAGACCCTAGATCCATTAGGGGTTTCTAATTTTTTATGTTTTTGATCCCTAATTTATATAAAATATTTGAAAATTGGATACATCTATCACCCATTTTGGGTTCTAATATGTCATACTTGCTATGGTTTTGTACATTAGTTTCCCTACAATATCTATTAAGCAAATTCATGCCAATAATGAGAGTGCTTTAAATTGGAAACAACACGATCTATATTCAAATTTCCCCTTGTAATATTATTGAGTCAATAACTAGATGCCAACATGCATGCTCTCAACCATTTTTTCTACCTAATTCTTATTCGAATGATTGCTATAATCCAACACCCATTACTCACCCATGGATTATATTAGATTTTTTGGACCATGTTGCTAATAATCAAAGAGGTAAGTTTGCTCAACCCATCCCACCACTTGTTAATATACAACAGGTGCCTCCTAAACCTAAGCTTATAATAAAATCTAAGGAATATAACATTATTGACCAATTGATCAATACACATGCAAAATTTCAATCCTTGAGCTATTAAATCAATCTAATGTTATAAGGGTCTCCTATATGAGGCATTACATGAGACACAAGTTCTAAGTGATATTAATCCTACTTATTTTGCAAATATCATGAAATATTTCAAGAACAATGCTAAGATTATTACCTTTGATCCAATAGATTTACCATCCAAAGATATTAATGACCAAAATTTGCCTTTATTCATACAAGTTACCATGAAAAATAAAGGGATAAAAGGGGTGTTCATTGATAATGAATCAATCCTAAATATTTATATTCTAAAATTTTCCAACCACCATGGGTATTAGCACTAATCTTATTCAAAAAATGGTAATGCATATAAAAGGGTTTGATAATTCACATAACCCTTTGGTTTGTCAAATCATATTGGATGTGACGTTAGGACTAAAAATAATTTCAACTAATTTTTAGGTAATGTCTCAATCATTAAATTATAATTTACTTTTGGGTAGACCCTAGATACATTTAATAGATGTTATACCATATACACTTCACTGATGTGTAAAATTCATACATTATGGGACCTTATTATCCATGCCTATTGATGATTATGAAACTTTCAATTTTTTCCAAATGATACATTTTGAAATTGAAGGCATTCCTCTTGATCACATGTATATGTATGAAATATGTGAGTCAATTACAATGGCTTCTTTGTCTCCAAATTTTAATAAGGTAATAAAATATTGAGGTACTTATCAATGCATATCAAGATCAAGAACTTTTACTAAAGGAGCTAATACAACCACAAGAGCACCCACCATTTAAGCCTCTTTTATTGGTCAATACTAAATAGAAAGATGGCCATGTTTTAGATTACTATGACAATGATGATACTACTTTTGATATGACATATGAGAAAATTTGAAAATTAAAATTTGATCCATTTTATCTCTTTTCACACAACCTATTATAACTTATGGGTCTTAGAATATATAAACTAAATCCACTTGTAAAAAAATGGAATTAAACCCAGATAAGGGAAAAACAAAAATAGCAAATGAGCATGTAAATGCTTGTTACTCCATACATCCCTCTTGGTTAAAACATTGAGTTAGCTATACAAGGGTCAAATACAAGTACATCATGTGAATTGTTGGGTGAATATTTTGTCACCAACTAATTGATGAGAAAAATAGGTCTCTTCAACCACAACATAGGGAGATTGGTCATCCAGATGTGTGGGTTTATCGCATCAAAAGGGGATAAATCTCTCCTCTCATCAAGGGGAGGTTCCCTATAAATATGTGGAGCTATATACTATAAATATAAGCTAAAAATAACACTCAGGGGTAGGATAACACAATCCATCTCTCTTTTTTTATAGATGATGTTCATAAGCAAAGGAGAAATCCTAGTGAAGACACTGAAGGCACTTCTCTTTTTTTAGAAGTGGTCTTGTAGGAAATAGTAGTTCTTTTAGGTAGTGACAACTAACTGGTAACAGGGGCATAGTAACCAGTAGGCTGAGGTGTAGCACAAAGTCTCCACCTTGACTGCCCAAGAGTGAAATACGAAGGACAATGAAGGCACAAAGTCATCCCAAGGTCCTTTACATAGGAATAGAAAATAGACAAACACACTAAAGGCAATTGTGGTAGCACAAAGTCTCTCCACAGTTGGCTTTAAGACACCTTCCTGATTACTTCCACTAGTTCTTATTTCATTAACTGGACAATAATGCATTCAGAAGATAGACATAAGAACAATCTCCTAAAATGGCATAAGCTATAACAGTATAAAGTATGAAAGTAACTTGCTTTCTCATTCAAACAAATAAATATGATTAACAATCTGAGCTCAAAGTCTCAGTAATTGCCTTTCAATTTTGGTAGAGTTTTTGCTTCTGTAACAGAGAGATCTCCCTTGTGTAAAATAAGAGATTACATTATATAGCAGCTAAAAAAGGCCTGGCACTTTATTCCATGGAATGGCCCATGCTACATTCAATGCCTTGAATGCATTTTCAATTTTTTCAAGGGGCCATACTAGAACAGGGTGGCTACCTTAGCTATGGCATGTCAATTCATCTCAAATGTCTTCTCCTAGGCTCGAGTCATCTAGTCTATCACCTGATATCTGTGCAGCTATTCACTTTGCCTTTACTCCAAGGGAGACAAACATGCCATGCCTTTAATGTCTATAGGCTCAAATATCTACTTTGTGGACTGTTCCACCTATGAGAATAACTCCTACATAGATATTTTTGGTCTTTCCCTTTTTCCTATTGCAATTTAAGCTCTTGAGCTGTCTTTTCCCTTTCTATTGGCTCTTTCGACTCCTTCTCCAGCTGGTCACTGATTTTAATTTTTAGGTTTCATGCCACATTTGAAATTTAGTAGATATTTCATTACCTTAAATTTGATGTCCATAGGGATGTCATTGGTCACTGGTTCAAAAGGATCGGGTGGCCTCCTCAGTTCCTTGGTTCTATCACTTCCTTGGTTCAATCACTTCCTTGGTCTATTTGGCACTTCCTTTAAACCGTTGAACCTTTGAACCATTAAACCTTTAAACCATTAAACTTTGAAATCTTTTGGTTTAAGGTTCAATCGGTTCATTGGTTCATCCTTTATTCCATTGCTTTCTCTTTATCTTTGAACCAATATTCCCTGCCCTCTGCAAGGGCACCTACCCTTAGTTCACTGCTCTCCACAAGGACACTTGTGCTTTCAGCTTTGGGGTAGTCCTTTAAACTAACCACATTAAACCTTTGAACTGTTGAACCTTTTTGGTTTAAGGTTCAATGGTTCAACAGTTCAATCTTTCTTTATTTTTCTAAGTGTTTTGACCACTTAAACCAAGAAGCCATTGAACCTTTGAACTGTTGAACCTGTTGAACCTTTGAACCATTTTGATTCAAGGTTCAATAGTTTAATGATTTAAGCCTTCTTCTTTTCACTAAGTCTTTTGAAACTTGCTAAAGTGGTTGAATTTTGAACTGTTTGATGAAGCGCTCAACTCTTTAAGCTTGTTGTCATCATTGAACCTTTTTAATATGTCTTTATATTGGGGGTGCTCCATCTTTAACATGTGTCACAGTCTGCTGCTTTGAAATTTTATCAACTTATAGAAAATGGGACCCACAACACTTTTTGCTCGAGTAGCTTCAAAAGGGGAATGGGGACAGGTGGCACTTTCTACTGATTTTAACAAGTGACACATGGCATTACCCATTGTGAAATAGGTGAGGACACTTGGTAGCATTTGCTTAACTTATAGAAGCTTTAGATACCTTTAGAGATCCCTATGGAAGGTGACACATGGTAGCTTTTGCTAAGCTTTAGAAACACTATCGAAACATTTGAGACTCATTTGGATTCACACGAATGATGACACTTGGCACACTCCAATTACTTTAGTAACTCACCCAAGGCCCACCACAGTCTTTAATTAATAATGAAATAAAATGAAGAAACTACGGATGTTGACACTTGGTATCTTTCACCGAGTTTTATAAGGGACACATGGTGACTTTTACTGCATTTAGAAAAACATATTACAACCTTCTGCAGTTGCCACTTGGCATCCTCCATGGGACTTTGAGAGAAGCTTATTAAAAGAAGCTTTGAAACTTATAAGAAACTTGGAACATGGATGTAGACACTTGTCGCACTCCACTGAGTTATAATGGGACATGTGGCACATTTCACTCCTTTTAGAAACAAATTATAATGTGTCCTAGTATATGACACTTGGCAGCTTCTGCTCGACTTTGAGACTGAGACAAAACTTTAGGCAAAATGAAAAACCCTCAAAAAATGAAAAACTCATGTCATGTGACATAACTCTTATTGCCTCGAAAGTGAAATGCATAGGGACAAAACTTGGAGTGCACAACTGAAACTCAAAATAAAATGTAGAGTATTTAACTCTACAAAGGGAAGAGAGAAATCTTTGGTTTATAGGACCAAAAATAGTTCATATGTTATCCCAAAAATGAGTGACAGATTTTGGGAACAATAACTAGCTCTAGTTGGGGAACTTCTTTCAGTTGAAAACTTGGAACAGCTGAGGGAAGTAGAAACTAGAATCTCTAATGCCTTAAAGTGTGCCATTGGGCTATGGAGTCATGCTACCCAAAAACTAAAGGCACCAAAAATAAAAATGAAAATCATAAAATAGAACTAAACTATACAAATATACATATGTACAGGTAAATCTTATTTGATGCTTCTAGAATTGAAGCGCTTTAGATGCCACCCACTATGAGATAGTGAAAATGGCATTCTATCCTGATAAAATAGTAAGAAACCATTTTCTCCCTAGAATTAATGATGAGCAAATGGAACTCTCCACCAGGAATCACATTTTCTATGCATCCCTTTTGGTTCTCTCCTCTTACCCCATGGCAAGGCGTGGTCTCCAATCTGAAAACCATAAATCTTTGCTCTCTTGGCAAAGAGTTCCTTTTCCTGACTTTGGTGTGAATCAGTATGGTCAACTACCATAGCTTGTTGCTTTTCTAGTTCAATCCAACACATGATTTTATTATCCCCATAAGATACCTTACAAACCATCAGCTCAGCATCTCCTTTGGTGTGAAGGAGTTTGACACCTTTGTCTTGAGCAGCCTTTAACTCGAGTAACAGAGATTCATACTCGACAGTGTTGTTGGTGTTGCTGAACTGCAACTTGTATGAAGAAGGAAGGATATCTCCTTGAGGACATATCAACATAGTCATAGTTACAACACTAGTATAAGAATGGCTACCATCAAATTCCAAGATCCAAACATCATCAGAAATTGATTTCTCCTTAGATTCTTCTTCATTTGGAGGGGGAGATTCTTCTACACTTACACTGTGCTCCACCAATCCTTTTGCTATTCCATTTGAACTAATTTCTAGATGATCATTTTTAGATTTTTTATTAGTTTCCACATGAAGCTCCTCCATAGATAAGAAGTATTTACCAATGCTTGAAGACTCAAATAGAATTGGAGCTTTGGGCGCTGATATTTTAATGACCACGTATTTTACTTCCTTCTCAGGGAACAATCTCTGCATAACACCTTTGACTAGGATCCTTGCCTCAGATAGGTCCATGCTCAATTTACCACCAACATCCTTGCAAAAATTTTGCCTAAGAAGGATGCCATATGATGTTGGGACGTTGGCCACCAGGATAGTCATCTTGATTCTCTTATCTGAGAATGTGGCAAATATAAATTAGGCATCCTTGATTTGTCCCAACAGTGGCACTTGTTTGTTCTCCATTGAGAAACATCTCCCAAATGTCTTGGTCAGTGTGAGACCAAGGGATTCAGCTACTTTGGTAGGCATGACATTGTCAAACGCACCTGAGTCTATGATGCAATTGTTTAGCTGATGTCTATTTATCAATAGGGAGACATAAAATGGTTTAGTTCTTTTGGGAGTAGTAGGAGGAACAATGACAAGGTTATTTTGGGTAGATGTAGGAGTCACCTTTAGAATAGCTGGTCTTATAGGGATGGTTTTATTCCTTACACATTCCACTAACCTATCCAACTACTGAGGGTTAGATTATAGGAATTCAAATTCAGACATTTGAATTTTAGTTTTCTTGACATGGTCAATTATGTCAAATGTTTGAAATGAACTAAGAATAGAGGATATGAGTTCATCCTTTTGGTTTTTGGGAGGGAGAGGACTGGTCTATGGATTAGAAGTTGAAGGTGAAGGCATATTTGAGGTATTCACCTTTTTAACAGTCACCAGGTCCCTTGGTTGGAAGGGCAGAGTGGTTCCCCACTTAGCAATTGAAATTGCAGGTTGAGTTCATTCCATTTTTCTTTCGTTATCAGCTTGTTGGGCTGACTGATTCTTAGACTGGGTGAACACAACATATGATCCCTCAGTTGCTTTACCTTCACTTTTAGGTTCATCCTGGTAATTTAGGAAACCAATGTTGCAGTTGCCATCTAATTCTTCTTCTTCCTCAGTGAAGAGATTAGCATCATTTTTAGAGTTTAATTTAGGCTGGAACGAGAAATCATGTTTTATTTCTAGATATCCAACTATTGAGTTGGCTATTGCTGCTTTAATGGCAAGTTTCCCCTAAGTTGGAGGAAGATGATTCAACTACCCTTGACTTCTGGTAGCATTGCCTTAATATAGCTGGTTCTAAAATGTCCTCCTTGGCATATCTCGATAAGGAGGAGCATACATACCTTGGGCCATTTATCTTTTTAAGGCTAGCAGTTCATTGGCTAGCTTTTGTACCATTTGATCAGTGGTGCTTGTAGATTAATTCTTAAAAGATGAAGAAGATTTGCCTCTATTAGGATCTCTTCTTATCTTTCCTGCCAAGATGAGATCATCTTCCACCTCAGTGGCCAAATCTTGAGCAACAGCAAGGTCTATATGGCCAACCTGTCTCAGTAGAAAACTCACTTCAGGCAGATGTGTGTTGATGAAGAAATATTTAAGATTCTTAGGTGTTGGTTGAGCAATCATAGGAATCTTGTTCCTCAATTTGTCAAACTTGGAAATGAAATCCCTCATAGGTTCATGAGGTTCTTTCTTCATCTGTATGAGTTGGGCTAGTAGGGCATGTGCATCTTCTATATGCTTAAACCTTGCTTCAAATTTGGATTTGAGAGTATCCCAGTCAGTCACAGTCTGGGCTTGCAGGTGGTAGAACTAGTCTGTAGCATCACCTTGCAATGTTTCTACAAATAACCTAACTGCTACATCCTCAAATTCCATGCCTATCACAACATAGGCTATGTTGAAGGCTAAAATGTGTTCATCAGGGTGAACTCTTCCATCACCAAAGAATTTGGAGAAATTCTTCTTTGAACTGTGTGGAAGCTCATGTAGAGGTGGGGTCAAATTTAGTGGACCAAAAGAGTTACCCTAGGGGTCTTGAGCCATGATTGGATTATAGAAATTAGGGATAACAAATCTGGGTGGAGTATGTATAGGTAAAGCTCTGGTGATAACAGAAAAAGAAGCTCTACCTTGTATTAGTGACCTGGTATGGGTAAGAAGAACACACCTGGATCATTGAAGGTGAGGTTGTGGAGAAAACAAATCAAAATTGCTTTGCTACACCAACTCAAAAATAGGGTCAACAACACCTTGGGTTCTTTGGATTCTATTATAGCGTGGAGTTGCCAAATTACAAAATAAAAAAATGGAAAAGAATTGGCCCTGCTTCAGCTTGGAGCTTGAGGCTCCAAACTGCTTGTTCTTCCCCAGCAGAGTTGCCAAAAACTATTGGTGTGAAGTTGGGAGGAAAATTATATATCAGAAAGAACTGGAACTACTTGTTCTTCCCCAGTAAAATAAATGGATAAGGATATAATGATAATGGGTAAGACATAGGTAAGACACAGACTAGAGTCACTAGAGTATATAATGGATAAGGATAGGAATTACTTCAATCTAAAGCTTGAGGCTTCAGACTGCACGTAACATCCCCAATAGAGTCACCAAAAACTGTTGGCGTGAAGCTGGCATTGTTCTTTCTTACTTCACATTGTTCCCCAACAATATGAAATGCTTCAATTTGAATAGACTGGAAAAGGACTGGAAATGCTCGTCAGTCCCCAGGGGAGTTGCCAAACACTATTGTGTAAATCTGGGGGGAAAAAATAATAATGGGAAAGCACTGGAGCTACTCATTCTTTCCAGTGGATCTGGTTTGCAGACTAAATTATATAATGAAAATGGATAAGGCTATACATGGATAATGGGTAAGACACAGACTAGAGTCACCAGAGTATACAATGGGTAAGGATAGGAACTACTTGTCTGAATCCCCAGTGGAGTCACCAAAAATTATTGGGTGAATATTTTGTCACCAGCTAACTGATGAGCAAAATATGTCTCTTCAACTACAACATAGGGAGATTGGTCATCCAAATGTGTGGGTTTACCACATCAAAAGGGGACAAATCTCTCTTCTCATCAAGGGGAGGTTCCCTATAAATATGTGGAGCTATATACTATAAATATAATTTAAAAATAACACTTAGGGGTAGGATAACACCATCCATCTCTCTTTTTTTAGAGATGATGTTCATAAGCAAAGGAGAAATCCTAGTGAAGACACTGAAGGCACTTCTCTTTTTTAGAAGTGGTCTTATAAGAAAAAATAGGAGTTCTTTCAGGTAGTGACAAGTAACTGGTAATAAGGGCGTAGTAACCATCAGACTGAGATGTAGCATAAATTCTCCACCTTGACTGCCCAAGAGTGAAATATGAAGGATAATGAGGGCACAAATTCATCCCAAGGTCCTTTACATAGGAGCGAAAAATAGACAAACACACTAAAGGCAATTATGGTAGCACAAAGTCTCTCCACAGTTGGCTTTAGGACACCTTCCTAATTACTTTCATTAGTTCTGCTTATTTCATTAACTGGACAAGAATGCATTCAGAAGACAAACATAAGAACAATCTCCTAAAATGGCACAAGCTATACCAACACAAAGTCTGAAAGTAACTTGCTTTCTCATTCAAACAAAGAAATATGACTAACAATCTGAGCTCAAAGTCTCAGTAATTGCCTTTCAATTTTGGCAGAGTTTTTGCTTTTATAACAAAGAGATCTCCCTTATGTAAAATAAGAGATTATAATATATAACAGCTAAGAAAGGCTTGGAGCTTTATTCCATGGAATGGCCCATGCTGCATTCAATGCCTTGAATGCATTTTCAGTTTTGTCAAGGGACCATATTGGAACTGATCTGTAAACTACATTGATTCAACTCAAAGTGAAGTTTTAAGTATGAATACTAAAATTCTCAAAACTTAACAGATTCTCAAAAAAACTCAAAAGAATTTGCAAAATGTTTGGAAAAAATGTTCTTAGTTTTTGAATTGGATTGGAGTTGTCAAAAGACTTGTTACTTCCATTTACAAATTAAACTAGGTTTTTTTTAATAACATTGTGTTATAATTATCAAAATGTAAATTACTTGCATGAGTTCATTTACTAATTAAACCAAATCAGCAAACTGAAATAACATCATGCATCAAAATGACAATTACCAAAACATAAAACGTGATAATGGAGTTCAACTCAATAATTGATGCCTACATCTCCAAGTTCTCCAAAGGAGTCGACCATTTCCACTAAGGGCACTTCAAACACCTAGAAACAATAAACAACTTTCTTGCAAGCTAATATCTCAATGCAAAAATTCACCTTCACCATGACTGAAATCAAGCCTGGCACCTTCAAATTATGTGAGTCTTCATAACACCTGCAAAGTCGCTTCAAAAGTCCTAAAAATCTCCTCTATGGGTTGAAAAATACTCCTCTAATATGCAAATTAGGTATAAAAGAGTATTAATACTCTGTATAATGGCTGGAAGATGGATAAAAATCCATTACATAAGCTTTCCCAAGCTTTAAAAATGTCTTAGCCTCTTAAAAATAAGAACACAGCCCAGAATTGATTAACTTCAAATAGAATTTCATCCCTTTTATAACACTTCGACCTCCGTAGCTGAAGTGGTCAAGGCCTATCTCTTTTGGATGGTAGGTCAAGTGTTCAAAACTACCACCCTCCTTTTTAGGCACTTAGACTTATTCTTTATTTCACATGTGTAGGTCGAGCAGTTAAGCAAGGCTTTATAATAGCCTTTGAGTGCTATTTACTCCATGGGTTTTTCCCACATGTAGTGCTTTGGGGATGAAGGCTTGAAAAATTCCTTTGGCCACCCACTTATCACGTGGCTTTAGCCACATAGCTCCTTAAGACTCAGGTATGCTTCCGGATTTACCAAAAATCTCAGCTCCCATGTGACTCAGCCATAGTTCTCTTCTACTCCCTTGGGCTCGCCACCTTACTTGGTCTTGCCACCTTGCTTATCTCATGCTTGACTCCACGTGGCATGTTGATGATGTGTCATGTCATCGAACCATTTTTTTTGCAAACCTTAGCATTTGCCAAGTGTCGACCTCTGATAGGTCCAAATGTCAAAACATCCTCGAAACACGTGCCACATGTCACAAGTGACATTTTTTTACCAATCTTTAAATGGCCATAACAGGAGCTCCTGAACTTAGATTTACATTTCAAAAAATGCATTAAAAATCTCTCAATGAGCTCTACACTGTAAATTTGGTTTAATCATGATTTGGAAACTTTTTCTAGAATGAACTCTAGATCACACCTCCCTACAAAAGAGACTTTTGGTCTCCAAAAGTTGACTATCACTTGAAATCTTATAACTGGTCTACTGCATCCATCACATAGAACCCAATCATAGCAAAGATAAATATTGGAAAAATAAATGATTCAAAACTCAACTAAAAATGTCTACACATGTCATGAGTAAAGGAATTTGCAACTGCTAATAACTTGATCACAACATACCAAAACTTCTTGCCCAAATGTCATATCCTATAAAGCAGTGAACTGCCAATAAATTGAAACAACTCCCAATGTAACTACAAAACAAGTTTGTTAATGTCAACAACATACATGAAATGTTGTAGACATGTTGCAATACAATGCCCTAGTATGGGACTTACATGCTAAGCAAATGCAAACAACAAAAAGTGTATATTGCCTAACATCCAAACATGCCCATAGGGTCTTAACAATGCATCTATACATCCATGTGTCAAAAATAGATACATTCAAAATATCAGTCAAATAAGTGTTGTAAGGAATTAACTCAACCTACAACATGCATTTTGTTATTATCTCCAACTAATCAAATGAGTTCAAGTCCTCTAGACAACTCACACAGCATAACTAGGAGATCAAAATCTTAGAGTTATCAAAAAGTGAGAATTAAAAAACTTCACATGATAAACTTGTCTTGAAGTGTTCCCACCAACTCTAATCTACATCTATCAAAGCTTGTTCATTCCCTTAGGTGAATTCTTAACTATGCTTTACAAAAAGAATTTAGTGATAATCCACTTAACCATTTCTTTCTTCCTAGTGAAATTGATTGTCTTAGTGGATTCCTTAGCATCATTATGGATTGATTTAACTTCATTGACCTTATTAATAGGTTGATAAATCATCTTAGTTTTACCATTTTTAGAATGAGAATATGATTGAAGTTTAAAACAATGATCAATTCGATGTCCACTCACTTTATAATGAGTGCAAACATCCTTCTTAGGTGAGGGTCCCCTTTTGCCAATTCCCAAATTAACATGAGAATGGTCTTTCAAACATGCAATCTACTTAAATAAAGCATTTCATTTCCAACAAGTCTTAGCACTATGGTTATTCATCCCACAAAAAGTGCATGGAAATGATTGCATTATCTTCTTTACATTATATCCAAACTTCTTAAATATATCAATTGGATTAGAAGATTTAGTGTAAGAATCAGGAGGTGGAATCTCAATACATCTTTTACCTTTACACCTTTGAACTAGTGGCCTAGAACCTTCGCTATTGGAAACTCGTCTTCCTTTAGCCATGGAAGAAACTTCTCCATCATCCACCTGCACACTAGTATAACCCAAACCTACATGAAGAGGTCTATTCTCAACTTGAATTGGGTTAGTTATACCTTGGATATCTCTACCAATTCCTCCTCTATTATAACCCATTTTAAACAACAATTTATATCCTATGCCCTTAGTGTATCTTTCAAAATCACCAAAAACAATATTACTAGAATCTAAATATGAAATGGTAGAAGAAAATGAAGATTTTTATGGTGAAAAACTTACAGTGCACTCAGTCATAGTCTCTGCATCTGAAGTTGAAGGCTTTACCTTTTCACACTCACCACATTGTAACCTAATCAAGAGCTCATCCTTGGATTTGAGCTCTGATTTTAAACTTGCAATTTGCTCTTCAAGGGAATAGAGCTTGCATCTCAGGAATGCATTCTCATCCTAAATTTAGCTATTGATGCTTTCAAGCTCTTCCATCTTAGATTTATGTGACAACTTGCACATGGTTTCTTGCAAACACATTGATTCCACAACTACACACTCAATCTAATCAAGTGATATGGATAACCAATAAATTAAAAGCAACTGTCAAAACTCAATTAGAAGCTAACCCAACTATCTAACTACTCTGATACCAACTTGATCCGTAAACTACACTGATTCAACTCAAAGTGAAGTTTTAAGTATGAATACTAAAATTCTCAAAACTTAACAAATTTTTGAAAAAACTCAAAAGAATTTGCAAAATATTTGGCAAAAATGTTCTCAATTGTTGAATTGGATTGGAGTTGTCAAAAGACTTATTACTTCCATTTACCAATTAAACTGAGTTTTTTTTTTTAATAACGTTGTGTTATAATTGTCAAAATGTAAATTACTTGCATGAGTTCATTTACTGATTAAACCAAATCAGCAAACTGAAATAAAATCATGCATCAAAATGACAATTACCAAAACATAAAACGTGATAATGGAGTTCAACTCAATAATTGATGCCTACATCTCTAGGTTCTCCAAAGGAGTGGACCATTTCCACTAAGGGAACTTCAAACACCTAGTAACAATAAACAACTTTCCTACAGGCTAATATCTCAATGCAAAAATTCACCTTCACCATGACTGAAATCAAGCCTGGCACCTTTGAATTCTGTGAGTCTTCATAACACCTGCAAAGTCACTTCAAAAGTCCTAAAAATCTCCTATATGGGTTGAAAAATACTCCTCTAATATGCAAATTAGGTATAACATAGTATTAATACTATGTATAATGGCTGGAAGATGGATAAAAACCCATTACATAAGCTTTCCCAAGCTTTAACAATGTCTCAGCCTCTTAAAAATAAGAACACAGTCTAGAATTGATTAACTTCAAATAGAATTTCATCCCTTTTATAACACTTCAACCTCCATAACTGAAGTGGTCAAGGCCTATCTCTTTTGGATAGGAGTCAAGTGTTCAAAACTACCACCCTCCTTTTTAGGCACTTAGACTTATTCTTTATCCCACATGTGTGGGTCGAGCAGTTAAGCAAGGCTTTATAATAGCCTTTGAGTGCTATTTACTCCATGGGTTTATCCCACATGTAGAAGGCTTGAAAATTTCCTTTGGCCACCCACTTATCATGTGGCTTTAGCCACACATCTCCTTAAGACTTGAGCAGGCCTACAGATTTGCCAAAAAGCTTGGCTCCCATGTGACTCAACCATAGTTCTCTTTTGTTCCCTTAGGCTCACCACCTTGCTTGGTCTTGCCACCTTGCTTATCTCATGCTTGACTCCATGTGGCATGTTGATGATGTGGCATGTCATCAAACCATTTTTTTTACAAACCTTATCATTTGCCAAGTGTCGACCTCTGATAGGTCTAAATGTCAAAACATCCTTGAAACACGTGCCACATATCACAAGTGACAATTTTTGACCAATCTTCAAATGGCCATAATAGGAGCTCGTGAACTCAGATTTACGTTCTAAAAAATGCATCAAAAATCTCTCAACGAGCTCTATGCTGTAAGGTTGGTTTCATCATGATTTGGAAACTTTTTCTAAAATGAACTCTAGATCAAAAACAAGGCAACTGCCTTAACCTATGGCATGTCAATTCATCTCAAATGTCTTTTCCTGGGCCTAAGTCATCTGTTTTGTCACTTGATATCTACATAGCTATCCACTTTGCCTTTACTCTAAGGGAGACAAATAGGCCACACCTTCAATGTTTACAATCTCAAATATCTACTTTGTGGATTGTTCCACCTACTGGAATAACTCCTACGTAGATATTTCTAGTCTTTCCCTTTTCCCTGTTGTAATTTGAGCTCTCAGGCTATCTTTTCCCTTTTTGCAAGCTCTTTCAGCTCCTTCTCTAGCTGGTCACTAAGTTTAATTTTTAGGTTCTATGCCACATTTGAAATTTAGTGGATATTTCATTACCTTAAATTTGACGTCTGCGAGGACGTCATTGGTCACTAGTTCAAAAGGATTGGGTGGCCTCCTCGGCTCCTTGGTTCCATCACTTCCTTGGTTCAATCACTTCCTTGGTCTATCTGGCACTTCCTTTGAACTATTAAACCTTTGAACCATTAGATTTTAAACTTTTTTGGTTTAAGGTTCAATCAGTTCATTGGTTCATCTTTTGTTCCATCGATTTCTCTTTATCTTTAAACCAATGTTCCCTACCCTCCACAAGGGTACCTGCCCTTAGTTCACTACCCTCCACAAGGACACTTGTTCTTTTAACTTTAGGGCAGTCCTTTGAACTGAATACATTAAACCTTTGAACCTTTTTGGTTCAAGGTTCAATGGTTCAACGGTTTAATCTTTCTTTATTTTCTTAAGTGTTTTGACCGCTTGAACCAAGAAGCCATTAAACCTTTGCGCTATTGAACCTGTTGAACCTTTGAACCATTTTGGCTCAAGGTTTAATGGTTTAATAGTTCAAGCCTTCTTCTTTTTGCTAAGTCTTTTGAAAATTGTTGAAGCAATTGAACTTTGAACTATTTGTTGAAGCACTCAACTCTTTAAGCTTACCGTCGTCGTTGAACCTTTTTACTATGTCTTTATATTAGGAGTGCTCCATCTTTGACATGTGTCACAGTCCGCTACTTTTATATTTTATCAACTTATAAAAAATGGGACCCACAACACTTCTTGCCTAAGCAGCTTCAAAAGGGGAATGGGGATAGGTGGCACTTTCCATTGATTTTAACAAGTGACACATGGTGTTACCCACTATGAAATAAGTGAGGACACTTGGTACATCCACTTAACTTATAGAAGCTTTAGATACCTTTGGAGAGCCTTGCATAAGGTGACACATGGTGGCTTCCACTGAGCTTTAAAAACACTATAGAAACATTTGAGACTCATTTGGATTGACATGGATGATGACACTTGGCATGCTTTGCTTACTTTAGCAATTCACCCGGGGCCCACCACAGTCTTTACTCAATAACAAAATAAAAGGAAGAAACTGTGGATGTTGACACTTGGCAGCTTCTGCTGAGCTTTATAAGGGACACATGGTGACTTTCACTGCATTTAGAAAAACATATTACAACCTTCCACAGTTGCCACTGGGCACCCTCTGTGGGACTTTTAGAGAAGCTTATTAAAAGAAGCTTTGAAACCTATAATAAACTTGGAATGCAAATGCAGACACTTGTTGCACTCTACTAAGTTATAATGGGACACGTGGTACATTCCACTACTTTTAGAAACAAATTATAATGTGTCCTAGTAGATGACACTTGACATCTTCCACTCAATTTTGAGACTTAGAAAAAACTTTAGGCAAAATGAAATACCCGTGCAAAATGAAAAACCTGCGCCCTGTGACATAACCCTTACTACCTCGAAACTGAAATGCACAGGGACAAAACTTGGAGTGCACAACTGAAACTCAAAATAAAATGTACAGTATTTAATTCTAGAAAGGGAAGAGAGAAATTTTTGGCTTGTAAGACCAAAAATAGTTCATATGTTGTCCCAAAAATGAGTGACAGATTTTGGGAACAACATGATTAATGTGAAATCTTCTCAAAATGATTCACACTAGATATTATAGATCACAACACAACATGATACTATATATAGCATGATATCTTTGTTACTTGAACATAGAATGAATTCATTACCTTTTACCAAATGCAATCATGCAGTATAATTCTACCTATAAAAGATAATGTACCATATTATAAATATTATAAAATCATTGGCCATAATATGAATCAATGTCAGACATTAAAGGAACTAATTAAAAAATATAAGAATGGACACATAAATATTGTGTCTGACATGAGAAAAATTTAATATATTCATATCTTTCAGAAAAGAATTATCTCTAAAAATGATCAAAGTATGAAGATTTAACTATTACTACAAATATTGATGGGTTATATTGCCACCATCTCCAATTTGATATTAACAAGTGGGATATAACTTGTGGCACCACATTTCTCACACAATTGGGATATACTAAAAATAAACTAATATACTTTGCATAAATGCCAAAATATTAAGGATACATTTGATACCTATAGCCTATGGCTCACGTGTGGAATCTTCCACCATATGGATATTATACTACAAACCAAATTTAAAACTAAAGTTTGTAAAAAATAGGTTAATTTATTGGTATGCTAAGTTAGATACTACAAACATGTTTTTTAATTTTATTGATATATATATATATATATATATATATATATATATATATTTAAATATAACATGATGGGCGTGATTATTTTCCTACACCATTGACTTCAGGTAAACCATTAAATAGAAACATTGAAGTGGTGGTAGTGTAATGATATAAATAAAGCTTGAGAAATTTTCTAGGTGGTCCTACAGCTTTTGATGATGAGGAATTCCTTGATTAGACATCTTCAAATATTCCAGAAATACCAAAAAAATGAAAATATTCAAAACTCCAAAAACATTTACAACATAAAACATGTCTTATTGGCTCCTTGGAATCTATGTGTTAGTTCCAAGTTAATAGATGGCATATCAGTTACTCCTACATACACATGTGTCATGCTTCTATTAGAGTGTGATATGAGCATCTATAGATACATGGTATATTCTTATTTCAGATATTGGGTTTTCCTCTACTCATATCACCAAGACATTGGGGGCATCCACCCTACTCTATCATGATATTTCTAAGTTATGTCATTCTATGGTCACTCTAAATTATCATGTTTTAAGCTTATATATGTACTTACACATGCATTTATCCATAATTATATCTTACATTGGGTACTTGATATGCAATTTACTTGACATTTTTTTGTTGACACATTTGATCCATAAGATATTGTGATATGTTTATACTTGTTGCTTATACATTCCTTTATGCACTTCATTGAGTTTCTTGCCTTGCTATTGTCTTACTTACTTGAGCATTTGAATATGCTCCTTTGTTTGTATCCCCCATGCTTATGTATTTTTATTTGACATTTGAATATTTCATGCTTAGTTGTATGGACATTTGAATATGTCATCCTTATTTTTGTGGACATTGGACTAAGTCATGTCCATCCGATTGTGTGACATTTGAACATGCCCCTTGCTTGTAGTCTCCTTGGACCATTGCCTTTTAACTTGATTTTGAGTGATATTATGTGTGCTTAATTTTTTATTTGAGACTATACTGTTACTATCTAGATGTTTCCATGATATTTATCATGCATATTAGGCCTTCTTATGATCACATTATTATATGCACTTCAATGCAATATTTACCTAGACATGTTATTATATATACTACATGGTTCAATTCAGAAATTATATAGTTGTCTTATCCTTTTAAGGTGAGGTAAATAATAGTTTCTATTCTTCCCTCACTTCAAAGGGGGGCATATCAGTGGGTGCATGTCATTGTAATGTCCCCATTTTAGCAGTTGAGCTTACTCAGTTTCTAGCACACTTACTATTTGTAGTAAGCTAATAGGATGCAATGGAGGCTAGTTTTGATGATTGGATTTGATGATCCTTGCTGAGAGCTTTTCGGCAAGCTTTGACTCGCACCATTCAGAGTCTAGTTGCTAGTATTTTTGGGGGACTTTTAACCCAGCTGAAAGACATTGTGTGTCACTTTAAACATTTACTTTATGAGGGACTATTGCACATACTTTATCCCACATTGCTCAAGTGAGTTGAGTTACCCCTTAGAGAAAGGATAAAGGGGAGTGCTTGTGGCTTCTTGGGGCATGTTGGATAAGAAGAAAAGAATTGTTTCACTTACAACTTATTTGGAAATTTGAGAACATCCTTCTCATTTGTAGCACTCTATACATCAATTCTTGTGATTGGTCTTTAGAGTTTGTGCTCTCAACCACTGTAGTAGCTGTGTCATTGTAACAGTCGTGCCACTATAGCATATGTGCCACTGTACTAGCTGTACCATTGTATCAGCCATACCACTATAGCAGCACATCACTATAGTAGCAACATCACTGTAGCATCTGTATATAGCCAGGTGAGTCTATAGTTTTCTACAGAGTTCATAGTTCTTGCTATAGAATCCATAGTTCCTACCTATAGAGTCTGTAGATTTTTGCCTATAGAGTTCATAGTTTTTGCAGAGTTCATAGTTTATGCCTATAGAGTCCATAGTTTCTTGCCTATAAAGTCCATAGATTTCTACCTGTAGAGTCTGTAGTTTTTATAGAGTCCATAGTTTCTTGCTTGCAGAGTCTATATATTTTTGCCTGCAAAGTCCATAGTTTTCTGCCTGCAGAGTCCATAGATTTCAGCATGCATAGTCCGTAGATTTAAGCCTGCAAAGTTTGTAGTTTTCAGCCTGTAGAGTCTATAGATTTCAAGCCTATGGAGTCCATAGTTTTCATCTTACAGAGTCCATAGATTCTAGCCTATAGAGTCCATATATTTAATCCTGCAAAGTTTGTATTTTTCAGCCTGTAGAGTCTGTAGATTTCAAGCTTGTGGATTCCATAGTTTTCAGCTTGCAGACTCCGTAGATTTAAGCCTGCAATGTCCATAGTTTTCAACTTGTAGAGTTCATAGTTCCATGGGTCAGAGAGTGAATGAAGCACCTTGAGCACGTACTGGGATATCCACTTGAAATCATGTTCATACGATACTGAGAGAGGATTTAGTGAGTCACCACGTGACTAGCATTGTACTCATCTACTCATTTTGCAATTAATACAAATACGGTGTGTTGGCTATTTTAGTTGTGTGTATCTATGATTGTAATTCTATATTCATGTTACATGCAGTGGTCTTGTAAAGCAAAAAAAAAAGTAATTCTAGCAAATCTACCAGAACCATAAAGAGCCCCTGTTGGATTAGCTTGGGTGTAACCAGGGTGCCCATTACAGTCATAGAGGAATGTTCTCCACATTTAGCATAGTTTTTAGATTCAATGGAGAAATGTCATATAGGAATGGATTCCACACATTCATAGTTTCATATTTAGTGAGAGCATGCTTTGGAAGCATGTTCTCCACACTTATTCAATATTCAACATACCTAAATTTATTGGGGGCATGTTTTAGAAACATGTCCTCCACATTGGTACTTATTTTATGTTTATCCATATATAGTGGGCAATTATTTGGAAGCATGTTATCCACACTTACAAAATTTATGAATTGGCTACAACACATAGTTATATTATTTAGATTCATAGTTTCAAAAAAATTATATACATTGGTACCATTTTTATACATAGTTTCAACATCATACATATCTAAGGTTCATATGCTATGCAATGTGCACCTAATATTGACAAATCTAAATCTAATTAGTTTCAAATTTAAAAACACTTTCAAGTACTATTATAACCCATAAAGATGTAATTTTATGGACTATATTGAGCCAATAAATTAAGTATTTGGTTCACTTTTGATATGGCTAAGGTGATTAAATCATTTAATATTACCAAGTTTTTAGGTTAGACTTGATTGTATCATCCAACCTTACTAATTTAAAAGTACGATTTGATTTTTTTCACTCATTATCACTAGTTTATAAGTATGATTGGGTTTCATAGTTGAGATAATCTTAAATATCAAGTGGTAATTACCTCTTCTCTAAGGTTGGGAATATGTGCCTTCCAATCCTTAAAATGAAACATTTTTCAAATTTGATGAATATTACTAATATTAAAATAAAATAGCTACACTTTTAAACCTTGTATGATCCTTTGTACTAATCTTATAATAGGCGGCGTGGTTACATTGATACACAGGTGTACTCCTAAACCTTGCTCTTTCAATTTTAATCATTTTAAATACTTTTGATTCTAGATTATATGCATTGATTATGTACTATAACATGATATTGGTTTCAGATCAATCATCATTAAAGTACTCAATTTGGACTCAATCAAAGGCAATGTGTGATATATACACCAAGGTATGCATTCTTTTCATTTAAACTAGCAATTTCATTACTAGATTAAAGGGGTGGCAAATGTAGACACTATTTTATGGATTATATTGCACCTCAATTTTTTACACTTTTCAAACTCAGACCTTGACTATTATTCTTAGTTATGGACCTTTCCTACCTTATAAAGTCTTGTATCTACTCTATCTTATGCCCCTTGGCCTATCTCTTTGTCTGACCAGTCTTATGTTGATGAACCACAACTTATATCTTGTTTAGAATGATTAAAACCTACTTATCTTCCATCTCTACAAGTTTTGAGTTTGTATCTACTTTCCTTTTCCCTAGACATTAGTGTCTATGATAGACACCTATGTCGACACCAGTGTCATGTTTTGATGTAAATGTCTAATTCCCTAAAGTCATCTAATTTTAAAATTAAATATATCCTAATGGTCAGCCTAAGTGATTTAATTCAAGTTATTTATCCAAAGGGATTCATATAAATACAAGATCAACCCTCATTCATTCTTCACCTAGAAAATACTTAAGGTGACTTATCAAATAATTCAATCAAGCACTCGATAAAGTAAAACTTCCCTATTTTCTCATATTTTCATGTAAGTCATAGGAACATCACATACACAAGTTTTGAGTACTAAAAGAGTAGCCCAATAGCTATATTTTCCAATTTACAAGCTAGGTCACTATTATTTTTTATTTACACATATTATATGATTCACACACAAGCCAACATGTAGGGGAGAACTACATCAGTTTGTAGTCATCTTTAGTTTATTATATATGTAGGAAACATTCATTAATAGAGGATTATTTAGGGTTATATCAACATCATGTGCCCATTAACCCATTTTTCCCCAAAGTCACCATGAAGATGAAGAACTAGGGTTTTACAAGTTCATGAGTAGTGACAACCCATGACTTAGATATGAATAAACTAGAGTGAAGATGAAGACAAATCTAGAAGCATCTAGGTGGTCACATCTATTTCCAATAGATATTCTATATAGGATACCTGCATTAGATTTAGATAGTAGCATCAACATAACCATCCTAAGATGACACTAATGTTTGTAACTCCAGAGGTACTCAAATCAAAATTTGATAATTATTCTAGAATCCTCTTTTAATCTAATTCCTACCTATTCTAGGTCCAAAACTACATTAGCTTCAAAACTAGCTAAGTATATTATTTATTTGTCATTTACATGTCTAGCATAGTTATACTTATTATTTTTAGCATATCTCAGTTCAATAAATTCATTATTTGTTTATCTGAGTTTAGAATCCAATTGGCCTACTTTAGAGATAGTTTATCATCCTTCTACCCTAGGCTATCTCAACCCCTTTAACCCTCGATCCCCCATAATCTATAATTTAAGGTTAAACAAATATATATCAAGTTTTAAGTATATTTTGGGATATAGGTGATTTAGATAATCAAAATATCAGGGTTAGAATATAATATAAACATTAAGGCATAGTGAGATGGAAAATGTTAACCCTTTGGTGACAAAAAGGTTTTAAACTAAAAGTTTGAGTCATGAGTGATATTTTATAAGTGTAAAAAACTATTTTATGATATAAAATCTATATTTAGAATCTACATTTTCCCCTCTTTAAATATTAATGCATAAGGATGAAATTACCATGTTAAATAAAAAGAAATGCATGCCATGGTGTGTATAACACACCTTGATTTTACTTGAGCCCTATTTAGATTTTTTTTGTGTATTACCTATAACCAAGATCATTTTATAGTGTAATTAATGTATATAATTTTAAAATTTAAATACTTGAAATAATTGAAATAAAAGAGAGAAAGGAAGTAGTTTTATTTGTTAACAATTTTTATTTAATGAAATATTTAAGAGAGGTTAAAAATTGAGCCTTAGAGATGTGAAGAGGATAATTGAAGGGTGATCATGCCCCCATCTAGTGCAAAGGGTAAGTTGTTCCAAGGCTATCAACATCAATAAATCTTAATTAAACAATTTAAATATATACATAAACTAGCCAATATACCCAAATTTGCACTGGTTAAATGGTATAACCATCTCAACATGAAATATGTAAGTAGTACTAAGGCCATCGAGTTCATTTAATCTCAATAATACTACTCAAGGGAGCTAACTATTATAGATAGATAAAATATTAATTGATGCATCTTGGTAAGGTCAGTTCATAAATGTGAATATGTATATGTGATTTGGTGAATTTGCATGGCATATACATTTATAATGTGTCTCAATTTTAAGTATTTATCAAAATATAACCTATGCTTTGTAAACTATGTATAATATATGTCATAAATTTGAAAAACTTTATCCCAAATCTATGAAAATTATTGTTAAATGTATAAGATTTTATCCCAAAATGTATATATGATTCATGTAAATTGTATCAAATTCTACCAAATTTTCTAATTATATGTGTATTTGGACTCATGTCTGTATGAAATTCCCCCACTAATATGCCTTTTGAGGTGAGGGGAATGCTATTTAAAACTCACCTTATCTCAAAAGATAAGATAACCATGCTATATTTGTATCAATTATGTAGTAAAGAAGCATTTATTGGAATCATGTCAAACTATATATATTAATGAAGATCATGATATCTAAACATAATAATCCCTAAGATGCATGACACAGTTCATGGAAACATCTAGACGTAACAAGCACAAGCTCAATAAATAATTAATAACACACATAAGAGTACTCAATATTACATAAAATGGGGTCTAAGGAGACTGTAAACAAGGGGCATGTAAAAATATCACACACTCAAAGGAGAAGACATGTTCAAATGTCCATAAACCAAAGAAATAACACTCATTGGCATTAGGGCTCATAGAAAAGGAACATGTTCAAATTTTCCATAATCAAGACAAGGTAACAAATAATAAGTATACTTAAATAATCGATGTGATAAGATTAAAAAGTGAAATATAAGCAACTAACATAATCATATCATACTATTCCTACATACATGTGTTATCAAAATGTTTTGTATTATGGCATACATATCACACTGTGTAAGATATAAGCATGAGTAGAGACATGTGTAACGTTAGTAAATAAGTTTAACACGATAATGCAAAGTGATTATAAAATAATAGAACATGTATCAATCATGATCAATAGAAGCAAGATGCACCTAATGTAGTGTGTCAAGTAGGTAAAGGAAGGTCTAACATTTGTATGTTAATGCATCATGGATCTAATTTATGCCTGTATCATACTCAAGTTCATGTGAAACATATATGTGTATAGAAAGGAAATGATATGCTATCTACTAACATAAAGTAAACAACATATGCAAAGGCTAGTAAACATGTAAATTCTAATTATATTTATATATTTGCTTTATTTGATTGTTTTGTATTTCTTTTTTTTTCTTTTCTTTTTTTTTATGTTTTGGAATATTGGAATTCAAATGGCTAGACGATGATTCCATATAATAGATGATCATATAATGATATAAGCTAAGTATGAGATACAAAAAATTGGTCATGATGTTAAGGATCATGTATATGTGCTAAATCTTGGTGTATAAAATCTATACTAATCTACATATGCCTCATGAAAAATATAAGTGTATATATTATTTTAATTCACATATGTTGTATGATTATATTTTTTTCAAAATTCATGTATCTGATATGTCATGGTAGTTTCTAATGATCAATAAAATATTTTATTATATGCCTTAATTTTCAATATTCCTCAATGTGATGATTTATGCATTAATGATACTTGAAATAAATGTGAATATTTTGCATGTGAGGTCAACTCGCATCAAAATATATGGAGGGTATGAGAGACAAAATATTACACTCAAGTAATATATATAGGATCTCACATGTATGCTTGGATAACTTTAAACACTTAATTCCTCTGGAATAATTGTTTATGCATTTTTATCTAACCATATATTATAGTCATGTGTTATTTTGTTGTACCTAATGTGTGTTTGATATTTATTATCATGTGCACTTGTTGATTATCTCCATGCTTAAATAACTTAATTGTATTATTACAACATATCATGAAATGTATTTGAGAATAAAAATGTTGGACTATTTTGAGAATATGATTGATATGATTCTATTTTTTGCTTTGAAATAATTATCTATGAGTATTTTGATGTATCAGGTGTGTTTCCTTCAGTTATATATTTTTTATTTACTTTTGGTGTCCATGTTTTATTTTTATAAGACATAAGTGCCTATGTATGATTAGATTCTATAATATTTGTATGTGCATGTGCACCTCTAGTGAGATCCTGATCAACCAGTGGTTCCTTGGTAGGATCAGTATGGGAGAGATTAGTTTTTTTAGAGTGTGCACTAGAAGTAATTATTACATTAGTTTTCTTATATAAAGGCTAATGAAACACTCATTCTTTGGTAGGAGTGTTAGGGGATGTGTCAGTCTTCTTAAAATAACCTCTTGAAGGAGTGGGAGAAGGAGACCTTATTGTTTCAATCTTAAATTTAATAAATCTATCTAAAATTTATGAAATATTTTTTTATAAGAAATAATAGTGTCATTATGATTTCCATTAATATCATGGTAATTGAAAAATGTTTATTCTTTAATCTTTTCAAATATATGTGGTGGATGATATTAAAATGGAGGAATAGTCAACTTATTATCCAATCATACATTTAGTATTTCATGTGGTAAATATCCAATGTGATCAAAATAAATATGTTTCCTCTTGGTATAATTATATTATGCTCTAATTATAGAAGGGATTTTGTATTTTAATTATTTTCCTTTATGTAAAACCTTGACCTACTCATTATTTTTTATAAAAGGGGTTGTATGTGTTATATATATATATATTTTTCGATTTAATCTCAATATATTCATGTGTCTTTATAGGTATATAAATTCTACCCAATTATTTTTCTAAAGTTAATGTTTCATTAAAAAAATCTTGAAATGATTTGCATGTTTAGTAAAGTAACTGCACTTTTTGTTGAAGATCACCCACAACATGAATAAAAGATATGATCTCTTGAGAAATAATATTATGGTTTTGAGTTAATTACTTTTATTATTGAACCTTATGATTATATGTTATCATTTGAAGACTATTTTGAACAGGTGATGGAAGTATGGTAATAGGCTCTTCTATGTCATTTTTTATTGAATGTATATCATATGTTTATTCTAAAGGAATGATATTGCATTGGATTTTATAGAAAGAAACATTTTATTCACTAATTCCATTATAATTCCTATGTATATTATGTAAATAGTCATTTCATATGAGTTTAATGGACATATAATGCATACTATTTTGGCAAATAGCTTGATTAGTTGAATTTTCATTACATGAAAGAATTGAAATTTTAATTTTTTGTTCGATATGTATCAAATAATTATAAGGAGAATGCATTATATGAAAGTATTATTCTTCATCACTATAGATATTTCAATCACTTTCATTCAAATCAAATTTATTTCAATAATTTGATTTATTTTTAAATGCATCATGTATACTAATTTGACTAATGCTATCATTTTCATGTTTCCACTCTAGAAGGAGAGGGAGAAAAATATTGCATGCATTTTTATCATTGACATCTAGAGAGAGATAAGTACTTTCACTTTTTTATTGTATTTAAATTAGCTAAAAATGGAAAATAATATTAAATTTTGGAATCATTTTCAATATTTGGTAAATAATTAATATACTCAATCTTTGTAATATTTGCGTCATTGAGTAAAGGAGAAATACATTCAATTTTTTGTACATTTATGTCATGAGAATATTCTATGCATGGAATATTGATATTATCAACATTTTTAATGATATAATTGTTTTTGTTTTCATGCATGTCCATTTTATAACATTGAATTTGATTCAATACACTAACGAATAGAAAATATAAACTAGAGGTTATCTCAAGCAATACATCTTTAGACTATAAATCAAGAAATATAGGAAAAATAAAAGATTTAGGCTTTTCACACTCATTTTATAAATATGTGAAATACCTATCATAATTATAATCATAAGTAGTGCTATGAGTCTCTATATAATCATAATTTTTTTCATTTACATTAACTAGATCATTGGTCAATCCATAACTTTAAAAGGTAGCTATAAAAGAAGGTTTTTTTATCACATTTCTTGTTAGCCATTGGATTCTCTTTAGTAATATATTGATCATCATGAAGATTGAATGTGAAAACCAAAGGATGAGGTTGTTTAGGTTTTTCATTATGGGTATTTAATTTAAGGGTTATAAACCTACATAAACCCAAAATTAAGTGTAAAAATGCTATGGAAATAGGGATGATAAACACTACCTATACTATGTCCATGTAAAAACAAATTTATAAAAAAATATAGTGATATAAATCTTGAGAAGGTTTGAAAACCTTGGAGAAAGCTAAGGTTACATGAAGAAGACTCAAAGGTAAAGTTCACAAAATGTTTAAGCCTTTTTAGAAATAAAGGTTGAGATAATAACCTAATCAACTAAGGAATAGACTATTCTATAAATCTATATAGTTAAATAATTCAAATTCACAATATTCAATTATATTGCTAAATTATAGAAATATGCTAAATATAAAAAGTACAATGTCAAACATTAATTTGATTACTTAAACAAAAATAAGAGA
Organism: Torreya grandis; assembly: GCA_037957365.1. Taxonomy (NCBI): domain Eukaryota; kingdom Viridiplantae; phylum Streptophyta; class Pinopsida; order Cupressales; family Taxaceae; genus Torreya; species Torreya grandis. The sequence goes on from JARHVA010000178.1 coordinate 4,329,449, forward strand.
TAATACTTAGCTTGTTAACTAATGCTCTAGTATATCTATAAAATGTAGGTGTAGAAATACTTAGGATATTGCTCAGATTTGATTTTTTAGATTCTAAAAACTAACTCTCTATCAATCTGAACACTTCCATTAGAATTTGGATACTAGTATCGATGATTTTATCCCAATTTTGATGCTTCTAGATACATTTAAGTACATGTTATTTTCTATACATTCCACATGTACCTATTAGGTATTATTGTGGCCTTATAGATTCTATGTCTAGGTTTCACATAGGTTTTGATATTAGTGTGTAGATCAAAACCCTAGGTCCTCTGATTAGGGCTTATGATCTTGAAAAACAAAGTTTAGTGGGATAATTTAAGTTTCACTAACCTTAAATACCCATTTGTCAATGATAATTTTCTACATATCCATATACTCCAATGAGGGCCTCAATCTAATTTATTTCTCCCTCTTATGTGGGATTGTATATGAATAATGGTGTAATATGCTAAATGTGATTACATGTAGTGATATAAATTGTAACTTGAAAAATAATACTCATGTGATACTCTTTGTATTGTTCAGACATGTAAGAATATTTATCCTATGACTAATATGAAAATAGGGAAGAACAGGGAAGAATAATTAAGTTATGTGAATTATTTAGTGAGCTTGATAGGTTCTTCCATTGTAATTGATAGATGATATAATAATTGGGATTTATTTTTTATTTATACCATACCTTTTGAAATTATCTCACATGAGGTTTAATTAATACAAATAGTTTGACTCATACATGTTGAAAGATTTGAAAATTTGAGTGTTTATGGTGTACGGACACTAGTGTTCTAACCTAGATGATAGTGTCTAGGAGGATAGATAATTGTTGAAGATATATAACTAATAGTGTAAGGTATATATTAGGTTTTAAGAATACCATGGGCTATAGGTGATTTAGGTAATTATAATATTAGGGTTAGACTATAAGATAATAATTTAGGCATAGTGAGATGGAAAACACAAGCCTTTTGGTGATAGTCTTTCTGAACTGAAGGGTTGAGCCATGAGTGTTATTTTCCAAGTGTAAAATACTAGTTTATCATATAAAACCTAGATTTTGTATCTACATAAAGACACACACAACTTTATTAGGTTGACAAATTCAATTGTAAAGATGCATAATTGTATCAGGCTAGTTGAAGATGGTAATTTAGGGGTAATTTTCATGGTTATTTATATCCAATGGTTATAAGTAGGTTTTTCCATTTTGAAAATGGATAATTTTGTGAAAATATACATCTGTCAAATAACCCAAATTTTATATAATTTCTTATATTTGTGTTATTAATCACCTTATAAAATACACTCTAGCCTATTTTGGGACATAGTTTCACCATAATTACTATGCATGTGTGGTTCTAATTCATCCTAAAATTATAGAAGACATGTATTATTTATTTAGAATAACAAGTTATAGTGGTATTTATGTAATTATGTATATATGCATGTATGTATGCATGCATGTATGAAATACTTTTCAATTATTGTTTATTACCAGATATTTCGGGTTACAAACTTAGAATTACTTGTGAAGAAACATTGTGTTAGGGTTTGATAAGGTTGGACATCAAGGTAGTTATTATAATCAAGGAGGTTATAATAAACATCAAGGTGACATGTTTAACTAAAGTTGAGGTGGATTTTTACCAAATTTAGTATGGAAGGAATTCCCAAAACCAAGATGGAATTTATAAACGCAGTAGTGGATTCAATTAAGCTATAAGATCTAATAAAGGTGGAGTAACATCAGGACACATAGGAAGAGGTGGCATAGTCAATGATTTTGGTCTCATGGTTTGATTAAATTATGAAAAAAGATACCATTAGAAGTATTTTACCAATTATCCTAGTTTTAAATTTTATTCACAACTGTTTATGACTTAAACTTTTTAACATGATAGTTACAACCTATAAAAAATATATAATAGATAGGTTAATGCCTAATTTGAGATACATAATACCACCATAATTCTTGGAGAGAGTATGAAAACAATAGTGGGGATTTAAACCTAGGTCCAATAGACTACCCAAAATTGGTAGCACTTATAGTCATGTCGATAGTTTTTCCTTTCCTCTATTCACTGAATAAAGAAAATTGAGTACTATTATTATGAATACAAAGGTTTTTATTAGTGTTATTTAGAATGATAATGGAAAAAATATTGGAAATATTATATCCATATCTATTTACATATGTCATCCTGCATAAGTCTATTAGATTATATACGAGGCATATTTCATTGAAAAAGCATTTTCCATATTCTTCTTATTCATTTTAGAGTTTTATAATTAGGTTTTAAATAGTCATAATTTTCATCTAATTAGTTTTAAAATCATCTAAATTGGCATATGGTGCATTATATGCATTCTTTGTATGTTTAGACTCATCTAAACCTAGTTTTGAAATCTTGCACTCTGCTCATTCCCTAATCCAAGGAGAAATGACTGATCTAAATTATTTTACATGTTGGACACCACTTTAATCCATATTCAGATTTGAAACCATTATTATAACTCACTCCATTTTTTCCACTTAAAAAACCCTTTATTTCGATGATTTCCACCAGTGCTTCATCTATTTCCTCAATAATTTGATTCTCCATGTTTTTTTCCCAATTCTTTACCATTGATCTCACCTTCATCTTCCAGGCCACTTTTGTATCTTCTCCCATTTCTCTACCTACAATGTATACATTTCCCTCTTTTATTCCATTGGAATCCTTCCAAGTGTGCCACACTTCCCATGTTATCTAACATGCTTAATGATATAAGGATTTGATAGAATAGCACTTAGCTTAGTAACCATCCTTATTGAATGCTTTTGGGGTTTTTGTGTTTCCCTTTCCTCTTATATATTCATACCATTTCCATTTTTGCTTCTACTCTCAATCACCACTAGGGAAGGCCACTAAAAATTTGATCTTTTTTGTCTCCTCACTCCTTTCTCCTACTTTTACTCCATTTCACTCCTTTTCACATTTTTAATTTTTATTTTTAGGGATTTAATGATCTTGAAATAGTTTTTTAAAAACATTGGTTTTAAATATATATGTTAGGGTAATTAGTAATTATATTTAATTCTAATCAATATTTAAGCTAGGGGAAGTCACATTTTAATTTGATTATGAAAATTAAATTTGAAATACATCTATATATATTCAATACCTACACATTAAGTACCTATAATTGTAAATATAGTGTATAATTATATAATTATTTTATGTCATTATTTGATATAAGTTGTAAAATAATATATAATCATATATTTAATTTTTTTTACTACTAATTTTAATTTGTTTAATAATAAAATTATGTATTTAAAGCTACTTAACTAATATGAAAAATAAATTATTATTAATTATTTTTTAAGTTTTCTTGATTACAATAAATAATTATTATTGATATTTTTTTAAAAAAATTCTTGGTCTTTTAAAAACATATAATTTAATTCTTAATAAATGCCCTAGGGCCATTATTTATATGAAGGTAAACCCACTTTTAAAATAGTGTGGAACCCAGCCTAGACACATCAGAAGGTCTGGGTCTCCCCCTGGTAGACACAAGATTGAAAAATGTACAACTCACCAAGGAAACAAAAAGGACCCAACCAAAAGAGGAAATAGTAGTGAAAAGAGGAAAACCCACAATTGACTAGTGTCATAACTAGATAATTTTAGTTGGATCAAAAACCAACTTGGACTCATAGAGAGAGAGGCCTAGGTCTCACAAATAACCATTAGTATCCGCAAGGGATCCAAATAAAACAAATTCAATAAAGATATCACTAATCTAGTATTTGGCTAGATTCAAAATAGCCTAGGCATATAGGGAGGCCTAGGTCTTCATAAAGAAGCAAATATAATGAAAAGAGAAATAACTACTTGTGATTAGTGTAGGAACCAACCATATTTAATTAGACCAAAAACCAACTTAGACTAATGGAAAAAGAGGCCTAGGTCTTAAAGAGAACCATTAGGGTCCCTAGGAGGGCCAACCTAACAAATAAATAACCTAATATCGCCAATTATCTATTGGGGTAAAAGTAAAGAACCTAAAACCTATTACAATCCCTACTAGGACCCAAAACCAAAAAATTAATAGTAAAGACCAATAGAGTCTTGAAAGGACCCAAACCATGCAAGGATCATTAAAATAAAAGGCCTTACATTGAGGTTCCTAAGGACCCAATCCAATAAAGTTTAAAACCAAACTGAACATGATAAATAGTCCATCAAATACAGTGTAGTGATTTGCCTTATACCATCTTAAAATGTTAATGTAAAATTAGCTACCACTTCTAACTAGAGCCAAACTTTGCAATCTCCACCTCAAAACCATAATAAGTCCATGATTCTAACCTATAAAAAATAATTCAAGAGTCTCTGATTGAGACCCACATTTGAGCTTCACTACCATCAAGGGTAACCCCTCTATCAATTTATCATGAAACTAAAATAGTAAACTAAATCCTCTGAACAAATAGATCATAGGAACTTGCCTCCCTTCAAACCTATAGATCTAAGCTCCTTTTGACAACTTATAGTTAAAACCATTATCCCTGAAGACTATATCATAATAACACACATCCAAATCCAAAAGGGGTCTATCCCCACATAAGTATGGTTGAAATTTGAAATTGATAAATCCTCTCTTCATCGATGAACTAATAAATAGAGGTTAAGCCATCCTAAAAGATCACTAAGAACATCAAAAAACCTTTCAATCCATTCATGCATCCCATCTATCCCAATAAAAACCCATAAAAAAGCAAAATAGGGCCAATAAAATAGAGATAAGCCATTAAAAACTCCATTTTGAGGAATGACATAACAACCCCAAGACCAATCAAAGAAAAAACCAAATAAATCAACCAACTTCCATAAAAGAGGACAAATTCCACACCTAGGTCACCAATAAATGACAATAAAATGATTAAAGAGGAATTCAAAGCACCCATACCTAAACATGAAAGAGAATAACAAGGCACTATGATAGTCTTGAGTAAATTCCAATTGAGCATTTATCAGATCAATCTCCTAAATAATAAGAGCATCGACCAAAGTTGTGTTTGACCCCCCACCATCAAGATCCTCAAGAATCAATAATGATTTACTGAATAAATCCACATCCAACACCTTGATGTGAACCTAACAAATATCATCACTAAATTAAGCCTTTAAAATTTAGGTAGAGATTCTTTCAAGTTTGATTGAAAACTAGCCCATCTTGGGGCCATTGCTATGTGTAACCATAATTTAAAGTAATAGTGAGCTATTAAAATTTAATAATCATTTTAGATTAACTTTAATTCATGATTTTTTGGCCAAACCAGTTGAGGTCATGTCAAAGGAGAAATATAATACAAAATATTACATCCTTATCTCAATCTAATTGTTCATTTAATTATAAATTAGGTTAACATTTAATGTGATTTGGCTTCCCTATGAAGTTATCCATTTTTGAGGCACTTTGGTTGATTTTGAACCAAACTAAGATTGGGGTTTGGTCATCCATTTGAATTTAATTTTTATGATTTTTGAAGAATTATGCTCTATGAAGGAATCTAAAAAATATATAGGTTGAAGCCCTATCAAAATATTGATAGTAAATTCCATGGTTTGCATGTAAAGTTGAAGAGTTTGAAATGTAGTATTACCAAAATTTTAGTTGGAGTTTGAGGATATTTCGTAGAGTATAATCTTCATTCAAACTCTTATTTTAATTTCCCATGTTTTTCTTCATATATCTCTTACTATTGAGAAATAATTATATAAAATGAAATGAGAGAAAATATAAAACACATAGTAGTTTGGGTGAGATATTAGTGTGTAAATTCGAAGCAAATGAGTGGTAAGAAGTTTAGAGAAGGAAAGAAACAAATATGAGCATGAGTAGGATTTTTTAGGACATTACAAGATCTACACATCTATTCTCTTATTCAATCTTTCTCTTATAATGGATTTCATGGCTAGAAGTTTTGAGGGCATTATAGGGTTTAACCAAGGGTGTCAAGTGTTGTAGCTTCAACTAATGATGCAAATTTAAATCCACATATTATAGGTGAATATTTTGTTGAGACTTTGTGTTGGATAACATGTTTTTTCCTTTAAGTTTTTATTTCATTGTATATTTTTTTGATGTGTCTCATGTATTATGAGTGCCTCAATTTTTATGCATGCAGAGTTTCCTCCATTCTCATTACTCAATAAACTTACAACTGAGCTTCTAAAAGACTGATAAGTTGATTAGGAGGGCCATGTGGGTTTTAAAACATTATTATTGCCACTTTATTTAGTTATTTAGTATTATATTATATGGATTAGTATACATCCCAGTTGATGCCATAAGTTTATATCCCTTGGTATAAGCTTATTTTAAAGAATACTTTGGTACTGGCATAAGGTTGATTGATTTATAATGATGGATGCATGAAAGTAATGTTTGTTTAGTGAACCATGATGTATATTTATATATTAATGGAACTATGTCATTCATGGTAGTTTTACAATGCTACATTTTTTTGAGCTTTAGTATTTATACATTTTTATTTTAAACTTGGCTTGGACATGCCTAAGGCAATCCCTATGAATATAATTTTTTACCATTTGATCATATGAAGACATTATCATATTTTTTTTCTCTCAAACATATAGATTGGTATAAATACATACTAAAAGTTGATAGAGTTACAAATAGATAATTTTTTCTTACAAGGGTAGCATTTTGATATAATTTAAGAACTTTGACTCTTCAATATTGACATCATTTGTGAACATGAAACACAAGACAACTATTATGTGATTAATATCAATTATTTTCCTAGTGTGTAATATTTTATTTCTGAAATAGGATGTTTCTTCATTGCCACCTAAGTATTTTATTTTCTATTATATTTATTTCTTGTTACAATTTTTTTATATTTAGGTACATTGGAAGAATATTTCCTTATTGTAACTATTATTTCTACTAAGACTTTAATGTATAATTGATCATAGGTTGATGAAACATGAGATAAACATCTTAAAAGTACAATATTTTTATCTCTTGATAATTCATCTTAAAAGGCCTTGAGAACATTAATAAAACATTCATATATTACTCCATCACATATCTAACAAGCCTTATGTAGCTATCATCATCTACCTATTGGCACACTACACATTTTTCCTTTGTTTCTCTGATTTTCATAATAAATTTCCACCTATCATGATGTGTGGATATATTCAACTACTATCATTTTACAAGTTTTGAACAAAATTTAAATGATAAATCTTTGATAAATTTATTTGATTTTGAAAAATTAATATATATTAATGCTCAACTCAACTTTAAGGCATTGTGTGTACTATGTAGTATGAAGGCTATTATTGGCTTTAGTTATGTTCTCTCTCTTAGTTCTTGGTAAGAATATTTGTTTTTCCTTATGTGGACATGTTAGTGAATTTTTTTTGATAAAATATGCATCTTATTGGGTTGAACCTATCAATTGAGATAATGTGCGTTTAACTCACAATACAAGGTTTCTTCTATGGTTTTGCGAGATTATAGTAAAGGGAATTCATAAGTAATTTTTATTGATCCACCAGATGCAATAAAACATTTATATAATTACCAGTCAATGCTTCAATATGTTGCCAATTTAGATATGTGTGATTGTGAAGGTATCTTTCTCTTTCTCTTTTTATTATCTTTATTTTATTTTTGTTTCCCTTTCATTTATGGTTTGAGTTATATATATTGAGATTCTTAACTTTTTGTTTCAACTTTATTTCTTATGTAATGACTTAAGGATACTTGAATTTGTTAGCCCTTTACCATTTTATATTTAGTAAATGAATGTATCCTATTGTTTTATTTTATATGCTAGGTAAGGTTAGTGTTCCAAAAGAACTAGTTATGACTAATGATCCAACTTCAATTCCTAATTATGTTTCCAAAGTAGGGATAAAGTTACCCCTAGTTATATTGTTCATTTATAAAATGTCAATATTTAATAAATTGGTGATCTAATTTCAATATGTTGTTTATATTTAGTAAATGAATGTATCCTATTATTTTAGTTTATTTTCTAGGTAAGGTTAGTGTTCCAAAGTAACTAGATATAACTAGTGATCTAACTTTAATTCCTAAGTTTTTGGCCAAAGTAGGGATAAAGTTACCAATGGATATGTTATTCATTTATAACATGCCAATAGTTAATGTGGCATTTATTTGGTGATTACAATTTATTAATGATCAAGGAGGCACTTTGATAATTTTTCATATCAAGATTAATGTATGTTGTTATGTTATTTGTAATTGGGAATCCATTGGTAGTATATGGTACAAAAAACTCACATGCATTGTCACTAGCATATGACTAATTCAATCTCTTAGAGCTTGAACCTTCTCTTCTATTACAATAGTTTGTCAACCAAGGTATATAAGAATTGATCTTATCTTATAGAATTTATTTGCATTTGGTATTACTATCCAAGTCTATTTGGGGGTATTTTTTTAACCAAATAAATCTCCTCCATGTTGAGATACTTATGATCTCTAAACCATAGTTTGATTGTTTTCCAATCCATATCTCCTCTGCATATATTATTGTGGTGTCTAAGCCCAACCTTGAGTTCTCTTTGACTCTGAAGACATCTATAACTTTTTACTAAAAGTCAAATTTTATTGAGATTGTTAAAATGAGTGTTGGCATGTGTTATCAAATATGGTTTCATAATAATAGATTTAGGGTTTAGTATAGTACACTTATAAATTGTGTTTTCTCTTGCACTAATTTTCTAAAGATTTATAATTTTGAACCTTCTTAGTTAGTTATCAATAATGGTGACATTATGTGTTTGTACTTCATTTTTTATGTTGTATTGGGGATGGCAGTCGTGATGGGAGGCTTTGTATTTATAATATTAGAAAAAATAAGAGAAGTACCAAACTTGAAAAGTCCTTACATAATTTACATTTTTATTTAATTATTTATCAACAATATATACTTTTATAGTCTCTCCTTATACATTTGTTATCCCTTTTAAAGGAATATGGGTTTAAGTAAATATATCATACTGCAGGTTCACTCATGCTCAGAGTTTTTAGAAGATGAACTAATTTTAGTGGTCTTGATGAAGGTGAATTTCAAATCTTAGAGTTTTTAGTTAAATGTATTTATCATTTTGATTTCCTAATCATGTCAACATCCCATGGATTGATGAAAGAGAAATAAATGTAACTAAAAAGAGAGAAAGAACTAGTAAATCCATACTAATGTGCAACAATGACTAAACTTTTGTTTGTGAGACTCATAAGTATAAAAAGTTATAGTAATTCTAATAGGTTTTTAAAATTATTAGAAATGGATTTTGAAACATACATTCTTGAATGTTTTAGAGCCCTTGGTGACAAATTTTTATATCATATTTTGTATATTATAAGTTTTTTAGTTTTGATTATGTTATAATGCAAGTTAAATCTTATTATTCCACTTAAATAGAGATGCATTGTTTCTCCTTAGAGGGTTTTCTCTATAAATATGTATGGATTGTAACATGCTTTGATAAATTTTTTAGCTAATGATTGGATTACATTTAATCAGTTACTACTGATTTAAAGTGAAGTTTGCATCTAATCTTTTATATATGTTATGTAACATCCATGAATGGTCTTGATAACAAACTCTATTTTAGTTATGCATAGGGCATAATTTGACCCATCTATTTATATAAGTTCATTTAAGCCTTATCATTGAAATTCACATGTATAATGTTCATGTTTAGTTTAGATCCCTAAAGATAATTTTTAGTGCAAATATTTAGAGCCAATCAACAATAGTGGATGGTTATGAAATTGGATTTTCTTACCATAAAATATCTTAAAAATTGAGTTAATCCATTGTAACATCATATTTCAATAAGGATGAGGATGTACTTTTTAAATATTAATCTAAGTTTGATCACTGAAAATCATGACATTTTGCATTGAATGCCAATATGTTTTATTATTATTATTTAACTTACTTTGTCTATTCTAAGTATTTTATGTCATAAAATTTTCTTATTTGTTTATATTTTTAATTTTTTCACATTATTTTTATACATATGTATCAAAAACATATCCAAACCCCAAAAAAAATTCCATATCAGTGTAACTAAATCCTATATCCATATTTGTATTGGTGTCAAGGTTAGCAACTTGGTTATTTTTTAATAAAAATAGATACTCCATTGATTCTAAATCTAACTAACTATATGGATGGTTATTTATCTTCTCTTTAATCTCTTTCTTGGTTCCTTACATACAAAAATTTAATCCTAAAAATTGAATATACTATAAAGATAAATTTTATATAGTAGAATTTATATAATTTTGAATAAATATGCAAGTTAATTTGTGACCATGAAAAAATACTAACAATTTTATGTTATACCATTGTTCGACTTATAAGCTGTTTCTATTTTCAATTTTGATAATTATTATAAAAATTCATTTATAGGTCCATGTGAGAGGCCAATAATCTTATCCATAGATATATTGAAATGAACAATATATCCTCTTTCAACTCCACTTACAAATTCATAGCAAAGTATTTTATAGAGGGTAGTAATTTTCCTTCCTCAACCAACATGGATGGTTCATATAGATGTACTTCTCATAGTTTATTTCTAATAACACTCAAATTATAGAGGAGGGTACATGGGTCATGGAAAAGATCAATATTTTATAAGTTACTTTATGTAGATTATATTTATGTATTATATAGCAACTTAATCTTGTACACTTGGAAAAATCAAACCTTGGTTATTCCTCTCAGTTTTGAACCCTTCCCACTTTTGGAAGTCTCACATCTACTCTATCATGTGACCCTTAGCCTATCTCTTGATCTAACTAGTCTTAGGATGATGAGCCAGACCTGTTATCTTTCCAAAAATTCTTAAAACCAACTTATCTTCTACCTTTGCAAGTTTTAATCCTATACCTACTTTCTTTTTCCCTAGATAATAGCATCCAAGATAGATACCTGCATTAATTCAAGTGTCTTATTTTGACACTAGTGTCTAGTGCCCTAAAGTCATCTAATTTATAAATGAAACATATCCTAATGGTAATCCTAATTACTTTAATGTGAGTTGCTTATCCAAATGGATTGATATAACGACAAGATTAACCCTCATTCATTCCTAACATAAAATCAAGGATAGACCAAGGCAACTTATCAAAAGAATTTAATCAAGCACTCGATAAAGTAAAGATTCCCTATTTTATCTTATTTTCATATCATTTATAGGGAAATCACATACATAGGTTTGAAGTACTAAAGGAGCAACCTAAGAGCTATATTTTCCATGTTAAAATCTAGGTCACTATTGTACTTGATTTTCACATATTGCATGATGCACACATAATCCAACATGTAGGGGAGAAATACATCAGTATAAGTCCCTCTTCAAAGTATTACCTATGTAGTCAATGCTCATTAATAAGGGGTCTATGGGGTCAGATCAACATTGTGTGCCCACTAACCCATTTTTTCCCAAGGTTACTATGAAGATGAATAACTAGAGTTTTGTAATTTTATAAGGAGAAACAACCCATGAATCAAACTAAATGCACTAGAGTGAAGGTGAATACAAACCTAGAAGTATTCAGGTGGTCATATATTTTTCCATTAGGTATTATATATATAACACCTACATTATGTTTAGATAGTAACATCGACATAACCATATAAAGTTGATGTTAGTGTTAGTGGATCTAAAAAACTCAATCCATAATCATCTTCTAGTTTATTTCTTATTTGTTCCAGATCCAAAAGTTGTGTTAGCATTGGAACTAAGTACATTATTTCTTTGTCATTTCCATAACTAACATAGTTGTACTTTATGTTTTTATCCTATCTCAATTTTATGAATTTAACATATGTTATATTTGAGTTTAGCATCTAATTGGCCTATTATAGAGATAGTTTATCACCCTTGTACCTTAGGCTATGTCTATCCCTTTTAAACCTTGATAACCTTAATCTGGAAATTTAGGGTTAAATATTTGGTGAACCCAATATTTGAGCACCAAACCCTAGGTGGTTTTGGGTTTTTGTGTTTCCTATTTTCCTAATTGTTGTACTTTGTTGCAGATTCTATTTTTTTCATTTATGAAGTAATGGAAAATATTAATGCAAAAAATCATTTTCAAATGAAAGATAAAGAATCCTTGATCACTCACATCAATAATAACAAAGGCTTAATGTATGCATTTTAGTATGTTACATGATATGAAATTAGTAAACATGATAAGGCTAAGGCCTCCTCACCTAATGATGTGAATCCTTAGAAGGTACTACAACTGATTCCATACCTATCAACCTTCCTACATCTAGTGGGGGCATAGGATATGTGTTTCAACTAATATTTCTTAAAACTACTATTGATACATATACCATGAGGATTAAAAAAATGTTTCAAATCAAATATCAGTTTATATGCCCATTCAAAGCATGATTACATCCATTTGGAACTTACTAATCTGAATCCCAATGGGTTCATAGTTCAAACACTCCTTCAAGTAATAAAGACCTTGGAGGACAAGGTTATAAACATTGAACAAAAGGATTTAAAGTTTCCTCATGTTATTAATTCCCAAGATGTGTTACATCCCTCTTATACTTGATATATCTTTGAACTTTTTGCCAATAGGTTTTTTTACACCTAAGTTCACATTTTATGATGACAAGGGTGATCTTGAATAACATCTTCAATCCTTTTATGCAACATGATTTGATGATTCCTCTAATGATAAAATTTAAACCAAAGTATTCATAAGAATCCTTAAGGAATATGATTTGAGGTGGTCCTATGATTATCTCTCCAATATATGAAAGCATTCAAACCTCTTGTAGATCAGTATTTGGCACACTTTTTCATTAATATTTTTGAGAAGCCTTTCGATGCTCAAATTTCCGAAATCAAACAAGGAACAAATTAACCTGTCAATGAATATGTCTTGAGGTATAAGATAATGTCAGTTAAAATGACTAATCCTATGGCAGATAAAGAGTTGCAAGACATATTCAAACAAAGTTTGATTACTCTACATGAGTCCATTATTTTCAATAAGTTCAATTTTTTTGGTGACTTATTCCATGTTGTACAAGATCATGAAATGAAGCTTATTTCATTGAATAAGTTAAAGTATGTAGTAAACACACCAACTACATATACATCTAGTACCAAATTTATAATCAATCCAAGTTATAAGGTGAAATTTAATGAGACTAAAAAAGAAGCAACCACCATGGTTAACACAGTTTCATAATATCCTAATCAACTTGTCTATTATAATGTAACAAGGAGACAATTTACACCCTTACCTGAGTCTCTCCCTTCATTAATCCCCTAGCTAGTAGAGTCTCATCTTATATCTCTACTTCATTTTATAGGGGTTGATATAAATAGACATATACCCAGAGGATATGATGTGAATGCTTATTGTGATCATCCCTAGGGACTAGGACATTCCAAAAATTTTTTTTTTACCTCAAAGAATAAGATCCAATACCTTATTGATGACTAAAAGATTACATTTGATGATCCTCCTGAGGAATTAGGTTCATAACCTAGTGATCACCATAAATAGAGAATATTTAATAATCCTTTGAAAGACCATTCTAAAAGGAACCAAAAGTGAAAATGACATATAATGCACATCCTTCTCCATCACATTATGGGAACCATTAGATGGGATTATTAATAAGTATACACAAAATATACCTCATATGGTTCAAAGACCTTTTATTAGTTTTGATGACACTAATATTAAGGATGATGACTCTAATATTCATTCAAGCATTCCTTGATCACCAGGCTATACACAGTGTTATGATTGATAATGATGTAAGCAAAAATGTTTGAACCATGACATTACTTATGCATCTGGGTTATACTCATCATGATTTTAATCCTTATAATAGATCAATTAGAGGATTCAATGGGAATACATACATGGTTCTTGGCAAGATTGACCTACCTTTACAAGTTAGTGCCATATATATGGTTACTAATTTTTAGTCATACCTCCCACAAGAATATTTGATATGTTATTATGAAGACCTTGGATCCATACACTTTGAACAATACATTATACAGTGCATGGGTGTGGTAAATACATTCATGTCAATCAGGTAATTATAGATTTTATAATCCCATATGAGCATCATCTTAAACAATAAAAATGTATACCTAGGTAGTTAACTATCAAACCTACTAAGGTTAATACACTACAAAAGGGTAAGCAATAGGAAATCTCATTTACTAGCTAACTAGCATTTGAGAGACCATTACATCAAAGACATATAGTGGATTCCACATAATCCTCATCTTCTATTATGTACCATATTTAGACATCCTAAACACCTAAACATGTTTCTATCATTGTTATTAAAAAAAACCACAAAGCATATAGAGATGGGTTCCATAAACCCCTATTCCTTTTATTTATACTTCAAGACCTCAGAGTCCTATTTTATATATATATATATATATATATATATATATATATATATCATCACAAACACTATAGTGATAGATATTATACCTATACATACTCCTTGGTAGTACCACAAATTCTTTGCATTAGGTTCTAAGTGGGGAGTTACCCATGACCATTCTTTGGATGGGATCATAAGATGATTTTTACTCTTCATAATATTTCAAATATACCAAAAAAAATCAAAATTCCAAAATCATTTCCGTCACCTACATACTCCATTAACTCCTTAGCATTTATGTGTTAGTTATATTTTGATGGATGGCATACCAGTTACTTCTACATACACGTGTGTCATGCTTCTATTTGATTATGATGCAAGCATACACAAATAAATGATATATTCCTATTTATAATGTTGGGTCTTCCCTCTACTCATTTCATGTGCACATTAGGGGACATATTCTTCTTTGATCATGATACTCATAGGTTATATTGTTTAAGGATCGCTTTTCATTATCATGTTTGAGATTATATGTACTTACATGTGTCTTTATCCATGATTACATATATCACAGTGTACTTGATATGTTATGCACTTGATGTTTTTTTCTAACACATTTAATCCATGGTCTACTATCATATGTTTATGTTGGTTTCTTATTCTTTCATTTATGCACTTCCTGGAGTGTCTTTCCTTGATATTTTCTTGATTATTCAAGCATTTGCATATGCTCCATTATTTGTGACCCTCATGTCTATGTGCACTTTATTTTCCATTTGAATATGTAATTTTTTATTGTATGGACATTTGAATATGTCATCCTTGATTTTGTGGACATTGGACCAAGTCATTCCCTTTGGTTGTGCAACATTTGAATATATCCCTTATTTGTGGTCTCCTAGGACCATTATATGTTGTATTGATTTTAAGTGCTCTTCTTTATGTCTTTGATTTGTTTATTTAGCTTGTATTATTGCTATATATATATATATATATATATATATATATATATATTGGCATGATATTTATCATACATATTAGGCCTTAATATGATCACATAGTCCTATGCACTTCAATGTTACATTTACCCATACATATTCTTCTAAATGTTTCATGTTTCCATTCATAGATTATTAAGTTATATTATCATTTTGAGGTGAGGTCACTAACATTTTATATTATTCCCTCACATAAAAGGGCGGGGGGGGGAGCAGAGGTGGGAGGTGGGAATATTAGTGGGGACATGTTTTGGAAGCATGTTCTCCACACTTATTCACATTTGGCATAATTTTTGGATTCAACAGGGGCATGTTTTAGAAGCATGTTCTCCATACCTCTTCACATTTGGCTTGGTTTTTAGATTTAGTGGGGGCATGTAATATAGGCATGTATTCCACAAATTAATAGTTTTATACTTATTGGGGGAATTTTTTGGAAGCATGTTCTCCACATTTATTTAGTATTTGGCATACCCATATTTAGTGGGTGCATATTATAGAAATATGTGTAGACACTATAATTTTGTATATTATTTATTCAAATCATAGGGCCCTTATTTTTATTATATTATCCTAAATATCCCTATCCTAAAGTTTATTTATTTACCATTAGCCACTTGGTAATTTTTTTTATAAGTTACCTTTTTACCTCCCTAACCACCTAAATTTATTTACAACCTAGGGAATCCTAACCTTTTAACCACCTTACCATATAGCCCAATATTCAATAACCCCATGATTAAAAACCAAAAATTACCTATGGTTAGAACAAACTAATGTGGATAAAACCATCTAATACTAAAAAGGGTAAACCATTGTTGATCTCCCATTATCGACATTGATTCTCCCGATTGGCATCGATCCATTTATACCTAGCCAACCCTTTAGCTCAGGGATCATGAATTTTGTTTTTTGGAACATTGCTTAGATTTTTCAAGAGATTTAAGAATACCCTTATCATCACTCTACTAAAATTCATCCATACTGAATCCATATCTACCATCACAAGCTTGAAGGAATACTTACACCTATGGGAAAGAGATCCATCCTACCTGCAACTCAGTTCAAGGTAAGTATTTGTTTTGTTTATTCCATTTATTATTAGTTTATTTGTTTCTATCTACTTATATATACCTTATAATATAACCTACATCCATATATTTCCTTTTATTATCCTTTATTACCCTTAAGTCTTTATTTTTAATTAAGTGTAGTTTCGAATAGAATCATTGCTGATTCATCTAAATCAGCATTGATCCTATAGAATCATCATCAATCTTACATGATCAACATCAATCCAATATAATTGGTTTTTAAAACTTGAGCCTTTTCATCCTATAAAATCTATATTCAATCATTCTGATTTTCTATTCTTTTAAATATAGCATTATTACCTAAATGACTATGCCTAGAATTATGTACAACATCATTAATATTATTGATCTGCCCATTGTATCTCAACCCCTTTTTACCGATTATAGTGACATAGCCTTCAAGTTAGCACTTTGTTCCATTGTTTACTCTCCCTCAATTGAAGCCACTCCTAACCAACTTGATGTCATACAAGAGGATGTGAATGTTGCTATGGCTTATTGGGATGAATACTTTGCTTACATTGATAGCTTAAACAAAGATTAAATCATAATTAATATTTTTATTGCATATTTATATTTTATAATTTAAAGTGTTATTTATTCACTTACTTGTGAATATAGTGAGCTAACATCCACTTGAGGAAGTTCATAACTTCTTGGGACTGATTCCTAACCAAGAAACTCACCCATCTATCTATTAATCTATTTTTGTCCAAATTGTTTATCTATGTGTAGGTTATTATTTCAAGCTAAAAATAAGTTATCTCATTCATTAGATTCAATTAATGTGTAACCATATTTTTATCTCTAGGTATTATTCATAAACCCTACATTTTAATATGTTTTTTGTATGTTAATTAAATAAAAATGTAAAACTACTATAACAACATGTCCTCCATATTGGCACTTATTTTAGTTTTCATATTTCTCCATATGTAATGGGGGCATGTTATGGTAACATACTACCCACACTTTTGAAAAATTATAAATTAGCCAAAACACATAGTTATATAATTCATATTCACATTTGTGCAAAATTATATACATCAATACAATTTTTATACATAGTTTCAACATGAGACAAGTCTAAGGTGCATATTCTATGTTATGTGTGCCTAATATTATAGAATCCAAATTAGTTTCAAATTTAAAAACACTCTTAGAGACTATCATCACCCACTAGGATGGAATTTTAAGGATTATATTGAGCCAATCTACTATAGTAGTTAGTTTGCTTTGATATGGTTGAGGTGATTAAATCACTCAATCTTGCCAAGTTTTTAGGTTGGAATTGATCATATCATCTAGACTCACAAGTTTGATAGTATGAGATGAATTTTTTCACTCATGATCACCAAGTTATAATTATGATTGGGTTACATGATTAATATAATATAAACTTCTAGGTGGTAAATCACCTTTAATCTAAGGTTGGGGGCATGTAACTTCTAGTCTCTCTTTATATCATCTCTTTAGATACATGCACTTTCAAGATTTATATATTTATCCTAATCTTAGTTTTAGAGCCTTATAATGATACATATTTCAAATGAAGTTGCCAATAAGAAACATATTTGCATCAATACACATGTGTACTCCTAAACCTTACTATTTCAATTTCAATATTTTCAATACTTTAAATTTCAGATTATATGCAATGATTATGTACTATAACATGATCTTAAGTTTATGTCAATCACCAAAAAATGACTCAAGTTTGACTCAAGCAAAGAGAAGGTGTGTTATACACACCTAGGTATGTATTTCTTCTAATTTAAACTAATAATTTTATTACTAAATTAAATGGAGGGCAAATGTAGATGATATTTATTGATTACATAGCACATCAATCTTATACACTTGGAAAACTTAGACCTTGGATATTCCTATTAGTTATGAACCTTTCCCACTTTCATAAGTCTCAAATCTACTCTATACTTTAACCCTTGAAAAATCTCTTAGTATTTCTAGTCTTATGTTGATGACCTATATTACTTAGAATGTTTAAAACCTACTTATCTTATACCTTAATAAGTTCTAATCCTATACCTACTTTCATGTTCCTTGGACAATAGAATCCCATATAGACACTTGAATTGACATAGGTTTCCTACTTTGATGCTAGTATCTAGTACCCTAAAGTCATCTAATTTTTAAATGAAACATATCCTAATGGCTGATGTTGACACTATATTTTTATCACTTTCATGTGAAGTTGTAAAATGAAATGATTCCAAAAAATTACACACAAATCTGGTCCAAAATCTTTTATTCATATAATAAGCATGCTTGAACTCACCTTGGGGTACCTCTAGGTGGTAAAAATCACCATATTATATTTATTAATTATCACTTTGGTCAATTTATCTATTTGATTATC
Organism: Torreya grandis; assembly: GCA_037957365.1. NCBI lineage: Eukaryota > Viridiplantae > Streptophyta > Pinopsida > Cupressales > Taxaceae > Torreya > Torreya grandis. The sequence continues at coordinate 4,348,439 of JARHVA010000178.1, forward strand.
ATTTTGATCAATTTATCTATTTAATTATCATTCTAGTCAATTTATTTGTTCAATTAGCATTCTGACTAATTTCTCTATGTAATTATCATTCTAGTCAATTTATCTATTCAATTGTCACTCTAGTCAATTTCTCTATTCAATTATCATTTTGGTCATTTTATCCAGTTAATTATTTTACTCTCATCAACTCACTAATTCTTCTACTCTGGTTTAAATTCATTTGTTCATCTAAACTACAAGTTTGAATTCACCTTGGGGCATCCCTTAGTGGAATAATTCACCATATTAGATCTGCTCAATTATCATTCTGGGCATTTGATCTGATCAATTATTCTACTCTGATCAATTTATTAATTCCCCTTCATTGATCAATTAATGTTATAAATTATCATTTTATAAATAATTCTTTTAATCAAATTCCCCACATTATATTAATTAAATTGATCTTTAATTAATTAAATTAATCATTTTTATAAATTATATTTCTATTAAAAATTTAATTATAATTTATTTTGATTTAATTAATTCTTCTTTTCCTCCAAGTGGGCATCTTCATTCAAGAAAAGATCTAGAGATTCTTAGGAATATGCTTTTGTGAGCTAAATCAATTTGATAAAGTGAATTAATATACAAGTTTATTCTCCACCCTTCATCTTGGATACAAGATGAAGGCTCCATAATGAATCTTGTGAGATATTTTATGGATCATTCTCAACCCTTCATTTTGAAAATAAGATAAAGGGCCCACATTAGTTATCCATGTGCTTTCTTGGGAATGATTATCCTATCTTAATCTTAAAAACAAGATGAAGGGTGTAAATAGACTCTCACAAAAAACTTAGAAGAATTCTCTACCCTTCATCTTGGAAATAAGATGAAGGGATTATATTAATTCTCATTTGATATTTTTAAAGGACATCCTCTACCCTTCATCTCAATTACGATTAAAGGCTCATATCAGTGATTTATGTGTTGATCCTTATGCACTATTGAGGAATATTTTTCAATCATTCATCTTGATTTTAATATGAATGGTCCTTAATGGTCCTAATTTTTTATAAATATACCTAATTACATCATATTAACATGTTCAAGTGATATTGTGAAGCACTAGCATTTTATCATGGTAACTTCTTCATCAACCTTCTACTTTTGATCAATTTAACATGATCTATATATTCAATGGTGATGTATTCACACAAATGACACTGATAAAGATCATTTAATTTAAAATCCAAGGCACATCTCATACAAAGACATCTTTAATGGAGGTTTGAATGTTTCTAGTTTGAATTTAATGCATTATTGACTAACCTTTTATATTACTCATGAGGTCTTAGCATCCAAGCTTATTTTCATGTATTTTTATGTTCTTTATATACTAAAAATAAAAATTATGAAAATATATCTAATCTATTTTCTTAATTATATATGTGGCATGTTTGATGGGACTAGCAAATTGTACCTTTCTTTTAAGTGTCTTAGAAATCTTTCTTTGAAGAAAATTTTGATTTTTGCTAAGACATGGATGGTAAAATATTCATAAATTTATATATTATATATTTTAATCTAAATATTTTCATGGGTGTGTAAATTTTTCTATTAAAAATATCTCAAAGAAAATTTGGAAACCGATGTATATTTTAGGAGTTATGGTCAAGTTACGAACTACCACTTTTTATTTTAGATTTTATTTTTTGGCTAAAAGTAGTTGGTAAAATGTTCATAAATTTGGATATAATACCTATTTTGATCTAATTTTTTATGAATGTGTTGATTTTTCCTATCAAAAACTTCTCAATTTTTTTTTAAACATTTATGTATATTTTAGATATTATGGTCAAATTATTAACTCCTACCTTTTACTTCTAATTTTATTTTTTGGCAAAAAATGGTTACTAAAATAATAATAAATTTTGATATGTTATATATTTTGATCTAAAATTTTTATGGGTGTGCATATTTGTCCTATAAAAAATCTCTATAAATTTTATGGAAAACTATTTCTTATTTTAGAAGTTATCATTAAAATATTGACTGCTACTTTTGACATTTTGTTTGAAGATTTTCACTTTTCAAAGACCCACCAAGAAAAACTACCAACTTTTTTTTGTAGGTTATAAAATGGTGGGATTATATATTAAAATAATCATATTTTAAATTCACATCTCATTTTGGTGATTTAAAAATCATTTTATATTTCATTTTGGGTTCTAAAAAAACTTCCTTATTTTTCAAAGCTTTTTCATTTTATGCAAGTATTCTTTATTGCTTCTTGTTACTTGAGTGTTTTGTGAAGATATTTTATACGTATGATTTCCCCTTGGGGTGAATTATAAATTCAAATATTTTATTTATTTTAAATCCTAAATAATTTCTTAGTATGTTCTTCATTCACCCTTAGTGGGATTTCTATGAATCAAAATGACAATACCTTCATTTTTATTTTAGTTTAGCGTTTGGGTGTCATTGATTTCTCATGAGTACTTAGGGCACAATGATTAGGATGTGATTACCCATCATCATACCAACCAAACCTATTATTTTATAGGGTATACAAATTAATGCAATGTGAATAATATATTAGCTAGTGGTCCCTCAGAGTTTGATTGCACCAGTAGCACTTCACTCAAACCCCTATGGCTAAAGTGGTTGGGAAGGAACTAGACCCTTTAGTGAATGTCCTGTAAGATATCACATCTAATTAATGGATATTTATAAATATCTCACATACTAAAAGGTATATTAGGACCATTAAGACTCTTTGGCTATGACACAGTCATTAATCTAGGGGTGCAAAGGTTAACAACCCCTAAAGACATCTTTTATGTATGAACCTTTTGAGAGAAGGGGGTGTAAAAACCCTACCAATAACTACAATAGTTTATTTAATGAATCTTAAATTTTATCCTCTCTCAAGGCAATTATATCAAATTACTTGATGAATATAGATTAATCCCATCAATCACTAAAATAGGGTCGATAGATTGAGTATTAACTTGACTGATTATGGTGTCAAAACTTTGTCATAGTTTTTATAAACCTACAAAAAAATGTGTTACTTTATTCATATTCTTGGTCCAAAGATGCTCAAAACTCATATATTTCATATGTATTTTGTGTAAAAGTGTACGATTGCTATGTCCACATTCTGAGCCCAAATTGGTCCTTTCTACCACTTGTGTCAAAATTATGTCTCAAACTACATCTCTCTTATTTGAAATCATATTTTTACTCTATGATTTTTAACATATTCTAATCATTTTCCTAATTTCATAATTATAAGGTCATTTCCAAAATCAAGACATGTTTAAATCAAACATTTATAGTTTTGATACCATTCCCTTATGTTCAAACCAACTATGTTCAAGTCTAAAGTCTTATCTAGTCATTTCTATTTTGTATTCCTCTTTTATATCTAAGTCTATTCCAAGTTCAGGTCCAATCCAGTCAATTCTATTCAAAATCAATTAGTCATAGTCAAGCTATTCTAAATTTAACTTTATTCAAGTAAACCATTCTATCATTTTTAAATCATGTTTCTAGATCTATTCCAATTCATATCCTTATCTTTTCATTCAATCACCCACACATGTCAGTTGGGAATGATTAATCCATAACATCCATCCTTTCTCTCATTTGAATATAATTCCAATCCAATCTTTCCCCTTGCATGTATCCTTGCTTGGGGACATCCTTCAATCAATCTTCTATTGCATTTTCAATTCATTCAATGGCATCCATTACGAATTTTGATAGAGATTATGAATGATATGGTCATATTAACAAACCCATTTTTATACCTTTATGCCACACCCATTCAATTTCTAAATTAATACATTCATGTCAAAATCCAAATTCATTTAATAAATGTCAGGAAGGTATCTTTTACCAATTAGTCTCAACCAACATGATTATGTATCCACATACTAAACCTTTTGGTGAAAATGAGCTAAAGCCTAAGTGGTACCAAAAATAAGAATATTCACTTAACCAATGTAGTGGGTTAAATATTTATGTTCAAGGCTTGATTGGTCATGGAGATATCATGATTAAGACCTAAAGCCCATGTCAAATTTCAAATCCATTAATACATTTTACAAAGACATCTTTTACCAATTGGTTAAAACAAACATGATTGTGTATCCATATACTAAGCCTTTTGGTGAAAATAATCCCCAACCTAAGTGGTACCAAAAAGAAGAATATTATGAGTATCATAATATTCAAGGCCATTCACTTAACTGATGTGGAAGGTTCAATATTTATGTCCAAGGTTTGATTGACCATGAAGATATCACGATTGATACACAACAAACACATCAACCACCTATTACAACCCCATTTCTAAATCAAGTTATGATAGTTCATTAGTTTGGCCAAACATCATTAAAATATGCCTCTAATTTTAACACTTGATCTAAATATTTAGTACCCATTCTGATCTTGGAATCACAATATATCCAACAATCTAATTATGTCTTATCATTACCATTACAAGAGCCATCATCTACTCAAGATCCAATTACATCCAAGTCTAATAATCACTTGCTAGGGATACGCCAAGATCATTTTCCCAATCATAATAAAATTAATTAACTTTAAGTCAAGATTTAAAAAAATCACTCATTTTTTATGTTCTCAATGAGTCACCCATATTTGATGAGTCACCCTTTGACCATCCTCTTATCTTTGATGAGCCCTGTTTTGAAGAGCCTCTCTATAACTGTTCACCTATCTTTGATGAACCTTTATTTGATGAGCTTACCTTTGAATAACACATTAATGATCCATATTTTATTTTTCTCCCATCCTCTAAATTCCCCTATTTGAAAAATCCCTTCATCCCAAAGCCTTTATTTTTAAGTGCACAGTGAAACATATACTTGTGGACAATGTAATTCAATAGACCATCTTTATGGTTAAATCCAAAACAAGATCAACTTTCCTATTAGAAATAGATTTAGAGTCAGCATCATAATTAGGATAAGCACCTACATTAGAATCAAGTTCTATTTTATAACCAATATCAAAATTGGGTTTCATTCTAGAACCACTATTATATTTAGCATCAGAATCATGATCAACATCTAAGTCAAAATCAGGTTTTATTTTAAAACTAATGATATAATTAGGTCCCATTATAGAACTACTATCATATTTAGCATTAAATGTAGAATCAATTTAGTCTCAACATCAGTTTCAAATCTTCTTGAGTCAAAATCAACTTTAGAATTAGAATATATTAGTGGATATTATAACATTGATTATACACTTCTATCATATCCACTTGAGTCTGAATAAACTTTAGAATCAACATGCCTTAGTATATGTTAAGAAATTGGCTACACATTTCTTATAGATCAGATTGAATATATTTGTGATCCTTTCATAATTTTTTAGGACACTTCCTTTAACATTGACATAAATTCTCCTAGTAGCCTCTACAAGGACCATACTACTTTTTCACCTTCCATTGACATTATAAATGATTTTACCATTAACCATCCTACCATTATATTTATATTTCACCTCCAACAAATGTTTATTGAGACCAACATAATCATACATTATCAATCATATTTCATGGTAACATTTTAGTGGTAGAATCTTTGGTGATCCAAAATAACATTTGGGTAGAAGAACAATCTCCTAGTGAAACCTTATTTGAGGCACTAGGGGACAATCAAAGTCTAAACTCATCATCTTCTAGTGAAAATTTATTTGAGACACTAGATGATAAGCAAAATAAAAAATTAGAATCCTTTAGTGAAACCTTACTTAAGGTGCTAAGGGACAATCAAAATTATTTATTAGCATTCTTTAGTAAAACCTTATTCAAGGGACTATTGGACAATCTAAATCAAAATAATCAAGAATATTTTGTTGGTGAAAACCACTTTGAGGTGCCAATATCTAGGCCAACTAATTCCTCATTACTTGATGAAGACATTATTAAAGTCAATACCGGCCCCACCACAACCAAAATAAAGTCAAATCCAAAATCAACAATATTGTGTGTGACCGAATGTCCTAATTTTTATTTATCTTCCAACTATTATACATTCCATTATGATCCCATTATTCATTCAAGACATATATTCTATTATCCAATCAAATCATTTATCCATTGCCTATCCATCTGTACACTCCTTGACATCACTCTTTTTCAAATAGACTACAAAGATACCTTGTTTAGAAGTTTGGAGGAAGTAAAATCAACAGCCAACTAAGATCACAATAACATCAATACATTCTACCCTAAAAATACAATTTTAGTAGAGAAGTTATTTAGAACTAGTATGGGTTAGAGATCAAACATTTAGCATTTTGCATCTCATAATCTTCCATTAAGTTGAGATGCCAAAAATTTAAAAATATCAAAATCAAATCAAAAGGAAAAATAATTCATCCAATGGTGAAAACCATTCTTGTGGCACCTTACACAAATACCATAATGAAAACCAAGTTTCTAGTGTCACGTGTAAATAAATTTTTATCTATAAGTACCTTTACACTTGGGGCCATCCTTATATGCATTAAAATATGTTCCATTCCCATTATATTGCTTTGTCCTAAACCATATTTTGTTCATCTATCATGGTCTAATTTTCCTCCATGTCTTCATCTTAATAAGAAACTGGAATTTATTCTAAGACTTGTTTTGTAAAATCTCTTGGCATATCCTCTTAGTGACACTTGATGATTGGACATTTAGTTTCCACATAACATGGTACTTGGATATTCATTATCCACTTGTCATCCATTATTATCCAATATGATCATTCTAACCCTATCATTTTCTATTACATCCCATCCTAGTGCTAGAATAGGTTTTCCCTTTGCTAGTGATCCCTTTTGGGCATATTGTTCTAAACACTCCTAACCATTCTCATTCCACACCCTCTCTATTTTACAAGTTGATTCCACACTTTCATCATTTTATTAGTTAATTATATGCTCTCTCTATTTTATGAGTCAAATAATTATTCATCTTGTAATTCTCCATTGAGTTGAGATGTCAAAATCTCAAAAACATTCAAAATTTTATAAAATCCAAAACATTCATAACAATAAAATATCTTAAAAATTAAAAAATGCCAAATCTATAAAAATGATATACAACCACAAAATCCAAAAACATTTATCTTGTCTTAGGTCTTTTCAAATATCCTTGATCAATCTTAAATCCTTGGGATGTGTCCTTCCTAGATCTACCTTATTGGGTTAAAGTCCAATCAAATGACTCTAATTCAAGGTCATCGCTTCCACCCTATTTAGGGTAAGTTTAATCATGCAACTTATTTTGGTATGTTATATTCCCACTTCTTCCCCTTGTATATATCCTTGTTTGGGGGAATACATTCTAACCATCACTATTTTTAAGCCTTCATATATGGATTTTGACTTGATTAAACACAAGATTGCTTTTCATTACTTTTTGTTTTCCTGTTTATGTGTTTTCTTGTTTGCTTTTATTGTTATTGTATTGACTTAGTCCATTGTGCCAATGAGGTCATCATCATGGTGTCCCTTTTTGTGTACTTTCAATTGAGTCCATCCATTTGCATATGTTAGCATTGTCATCATGGTTTTTATCATTGGTACATTATTGTCAATTGTTTATTAGATTGGAGGTCAGTCCTTATGCACTATGTCATGATGTATACTATCATGTGAAAAATTAAAAATAAAGCATCAAAGGTCTTAAAATCTTAATATTGTAGTGGAAGTATCTCCCCTTGCATAATTATATCTTATCACATCTAATCATAATGCTCATCTTTGATCACTTCATGTCATCTCATTTTTCACAATTATATTACAAAAACTAAACATTTTAGCTACATATATGATAATCAAGACATGCATATCCAAAGAAGCATATAAAATAGACTCATACACATTGATAAACCATTATTATTATTATTATTTTAATCATATATTATAGTTGTCATCATTTTCTTTCCCAATTTCTAGAAGAACTACATCATCATGAAGTCTTTTTAGACTATGAAGGCAATACTCAGTACCAACCAATTTCAAAGATCATCTTAACCACCCTTATTTTATTCTTATTAACATTCATATTATTCCAATATGATCATATCATTATTTTATCTTTCCATTCTTCAATTTCCCATCACTTTGGGCATTCCTATATGCTCAATTTTTTGTGGTTTCTAACAAAATTCTTTCTATCATTAATAGTTACATTTTTTTCAAATTGTCAACTTTAGAATTGTTATAATCATTATCCTATACAAAAATTTAAATCCTTAATCTATGATTACCTATAAAATAATTTCATCATTCAGTTCACCATGTTTGGGGCTCATCAATTATCCACCCTATTTAGGGTGCATCATCATTTCAAGCTCACAAATTTCTCCCTATTTGAGGAAATCAAACATGCATCTTCCTATTAAAGATATATCATTCCTAAGACCATAGATTTTACCCTATTTTTGGAAATTAAAAATGTTTTGCTTATTTAGGTATGTTTCCTTGTCAAATTTTCCTTGCTTAGGGAAAACAAATTCATCGTCATTAGAAATCAAAATGTGCAATCATTAGCTCAAGTGACATAACCTTGTCCATGGGTTAATATTCTCTTCCATTCTAGCTTCTTCCTCTCTTTTTTGATAACCCATCCACATCTATCATTTTTTGCATGCCCTCTTGAGGGGGTATCATTCCTAATTAATTTCATTCAAATCATATCTTTTTGTTTCCATTCAATCTCCCCCACCTATCAATTGGGAATGATGAAATTATAGTATCCATTATTTCTTCATCTAAATTTTCCACCTTTTTCAACTTCTCATTATTTTAGAAAATGTTACTTTGCCTACATCTCATAATGCCTTCTCAAACATGGGCAATTGTAAACACTCCATTTTTATCACTTTCATGTCAAGTTGTAAAATAGAATGATTGCAATCAATTACATATAAATTGGGTCCAAAATCCTATGTTCATTTAATATGCATGATTAAATTCACCTTGGGGCACCTCTACATAGGATAATTCACCATATTAGATTTATTAAATTATCACTTTGGTCAATTTTTTTGTACAATTATCATTTTGATCAATTTCTCTATTCAATTATCATTTTGGTTAATTTTTATGTTTAGTTATCATTTTGGTCAATTTATCTATTCAATTATTATTTTGGTCAATTTCTCTGTTCAATTATCACTTTGGTCAATTTCTCTATTTAATTATCATTGTGATCATTTTCTCTAGTTAATTATTTTACTCTAATCAATTCACTAATTATTCTACTCTGGTTTGAATTCATCATGTCATATAACATATAAGTTTGAATTCACCGTGGGGCATCTCTAGGTGGGATAATTCACTGTATTAGATATGTTCAATTATCATTCTATTCATTTTATCTAGTCAATTATTCTACTCTAATTAATTCACTAACTCCCCTTTTATAAATCATTCTTATAATCAAACTCCCCACATTATATTAATTAAACTTGATAATTGATTAATTTAATTAATCATTTTTATAAATTATATTTCTATTAAAATAATAATTATAATTTCATTTCATTAAATTAATTATTATTTTCCTTAAAGGAGGCATCTTCATTCAATAAATGATCTTGAGATTCTTAGGAATATGCATTTGTGAGCTAAATAAATTTGATAAATTGAATTAATATACAAGTTTATTTTCCACCCTTCATCTTAGAGACAAGATGAAGGGTCCACAATTAATCTTTTGAGATATTTTATGGAGCATTTTCAACCCTTCATCTTGAAAACAAGATGAAGGGCCCATATTGGTTATCCATGTGCTTTATTGGGAATGATTTTTCTCCCTTCATATTGGAAGTAATATGAAGGGTATAAATGGACTCTCAAAATGATATTAGAAGAATAATTATCCACCCTTCATCTTGGAATTGATATTTTCAAAGATCATTCTCTACCCTTCATCTTGATTAAGATAAAGGGCTAACATCAATGATCTATGTGTTGATCCATGAACACTCTTGAGGAATATTTTACAACCATTCATATTGATTTCAATATGAAGGGTCCTCATTGATCCTATTTTTTTATAAATATACCTCATTACATCACAATTAACATGCTCAAGTGATATAGTGAAGCCCTAGGATTTTATCATGCTAACTTGTTCATTAACCTTCTACTTTTGATCAATTCAACATGGTCTATGGATTAAATGGATATTTATTCACACAAATGGCATTGGTAAAGATCATTTGATGTTACATCTGAGCCACATCCCATATAAAGACATATTTAATGAATGTTTGCATGTTTAACTTTGAATATAATGTATTATTTATATTGCTCATGAGGTCTTAAGATCCAAGCTTGATTTCATTTGTTTTTATGTTCTTGATAGACTAAAAATAATAATGATGAAACTATAACTAAGTGAGATTCCTAATGACATAATCAGCCTAAGTGATTTAATGGGAGTTACTTCTCCGAAGGGATTGATATAAATACAAGATTAGCCCTCATTCATTCCTAACCTATAGAGTAGTACAAACCAAGGTAAGTTATCAAAATCATTTAATTGAGAACTTGATAAAGAAAAGCTTCCCTATTTTTACCTATTTTCATATCAATCATAGGGATAACATATACACAGGTCTAAAGTACTAAAGGAGTGCCCAAGAGATATATTTTTGAAGTTACAAGATATGTTACTTTTGTACTTGATTTTCACATATTGAATGATTCACACACAAGCCAACACATAGGAGAGAACACTACATCAATCTAAGGCCTTCTTCAGAGTATTGGTTATGTAGGTAGTTCTCATTGACATAGTGGTATTTGGGGTCATCTTGACATCATGTGCCCACAAACCCATTTTTTTCTAAGGTCACTATGAAGATGAAGAGCTAGAGTTTTATAATTTCATAAGGAATGACAATCCAAGACTCAAATTTGAATGTACTAGAGTAAAGGGTAATACAAACCCAGAAGCATCAAGGTGGTCACATCCTTTTTCAGTAGGTATTCCATATAGGACACCTATGTTAGGTTCAAATAGTAGTGTTGATGCAACCATTCAAGGCTAATGCTAGTGTCCATAGATCTAGAGGTACTCAATCTAAAATTTGGTGACTATTATAGAATATTCTTCTAGTTTGCTTCCTACCTACTCTATATCTAGAAGCTATGTTAGCATTAGAAATAACTTAGTACATTTTTTTTTCATTTTCATATCTAGTATAGTTATACTTACTATTTTTATCCTATCTCAATTTAATGAATTCAACATATGTTATATCTGAGTTTTGCATCTAATTACCCTACTATAGAGATAGTTTATCATCCTTCTACCTTAATATATCTCTATCCCCTTTAACCCTAGATAAATTTAATCTAGAAATTTATGGTTAAAAAATTTCATTTCTAGATAAGTATCATTGTTTTTTCATCAATTTGAAAGGTAACATTTGATTTTTATTTAATTTTATTCATGTCATTTATTTTTTCATTACATGTATTTTTTAAATATTACATTGAATTCAGTAGATAATTATACATTTTTATAAAGCATCAATATAATATACAATAAATTTACACTTATGCGGTAAATTTACCAAAGTTTAGGTAATGAAATTATGCCTAAACTCTAGGATTCACTAGGATTTTTTATAAAAAATTATCATTATTAAAATTATCCTTGATGGAATTGAGTTGGTTGATATAGTTGTAAGGATAAAGGCACAAAACATACGATATCATCATAACTAATATAATATGATATAGGGAAGCAAACACAATTAAACAAGGATAAAATAGAAGAGATGAATGGAAAAACACTATGAGGAGGCCAAAATGATAGTATTAATGGTGTAATTAAGATATAATATAAACATATCTCACAAAGCACCATGATCCTTTCCCACACATTTTTTGGTGTACCTTTTAAGGCATACACTCAATGAAATCGATGCCTGACAAGTCATTACAAGATAAAACATTACTCAATAATAAATTAAAAAATATTATATGTATTCATATGTCCCATCCAAATCTCATCATGTGTCACAATAGTATAACATGGGATGGTGGTTTGGGAAAGAAACATAACAACACAAAAATATAACTAAAATGAAATACAAAAAGAACTAAAATTAAATAAAATTAAAATAAACCTTCACTTACCTTTTTTATTTTAGAATTTTTTTGTGTGTGTCACAAGTGATGAAAGGTGACCAACATACAGAACAAGAGGCAGGCCTAAAAAATAAGATAAAATTCCAATTTTTTTGTAAACTATTTTTTTTGCACCTAAAAATTATTATCTCACCAAGATTATAAGGATTTTTTTAGTTCATAAAAAGGACATACAAAAATAAAGATATGGACAAATTATATAGTATCATAGTAAATAACTAAAATATTTACAATGGTAATGTTAAGTAGTATGATGTGTGTTTTATTATTTTCTAGAAAATATGAGAAAATGTATGGTTAAAAAGAATAAAATATAAGTGATGAAAAATTGTATATAAATTAAGTAAACCAACAAACTAAAGACATGAAGGATGATGAAGTATATGATTAAAATGAAATTGAAACATATCACCAAAAATAAGATATGTCAATATTGTAAGTAAATGAAATATCAATGTAATAAAGATCAAATAAATAATGTGATATCATATTAAGTAATCATGTCTAATAAAACATGAAGAAAAATTATATTACTAAAAATAAATATAAGACACACATGTCAAGTCGAACATAAAGAAAAAGATATATGACTATAAATAAAAATTTAATTAAAAATGTAAAACAAGCATGTCAATTCAAACATAAGGAAAACATATATGATGTTATGAAAAATGTCCTAGTAATATAAGTGAATTCCATAAAAAATCAAACAAGAAAATGATGGATAAATGAAAACAAAAAACTATAAGGAATGGTAAATCAAACTTAGTGCTTTCTATAAAACCACCTAAATACATGACAATGATGACTATGTTATGGTGTGAAAAGCAAAGGTTATCAATGTTTTTGAGGAATTTCTAGTTATATTCCATGGGTCTTACAATGAAACTCAAAAATTGAAAGCCAAGTGGCATCAAAATGATAATAATGTGATATAGATGTGATCAAGGATGTGATCAGCTAAAAGTGATATCCATCAAGGGGATATTAGATAAAATATGATGTAAATAAATAATGTAAAGTTTCATATGGGTTATGTGGAAATATTTAGTGTGAATGATATAGCCTAGATAAGTGGGCAAAGCTAAGAACTATCAACATCAAGGACCTATAACACTCTAACTAGTGAACATAAAGTTTGGGATAACAAGTGTACATAGATCATCCCAAGAAGGTTATATGCATGAATGTAAAATGATCCCACCTTCTCACAATGTGTTCCCCACTCTTTAGGACCCATTATAGCATCATTTACCTATTTTTAATATTTGTATTTGTTTAAGAAAGTAGGTGGCACTAGGAAGATATAATAATTTAGTGATATAAGACCTCATAACCTAGTCTACTAGCCTATTTTACCCTAATGGAGCATGGATCTATCATGAGGCCAAATCTAAATTTTGAGCTTTGAGTAAGGTAGGAAATGTGTCAAACAAAGATCATGTCTTTTGGTGTGGTATAACTTTTGTGATATAATTTTGTTTTTGATATTATTTTCATAGTAATTATTTTGGATTTTTCTATTCCTCCTCCATAAAAATTCATAAAACAAAACATGAATGAAATAAGTAGCTATACAAGAGATATTATTCTTTACCATAATAAGGGGGAACCTAAAAACCATGGTGCTTAAATACTCCTATACTTACCCCAGTGTAAGTGTGAAATCTCAAAACTAACCTATGTATGCTTCACGTGAAATTAAAAAGAGGGAAAGATGGGGATCATGAAAGATTCATCCATCTAATAAAAATGATATAATGAGGAATATGATTATGGTTGATCATAAGGAGAAAAAATAGTGTTTCAAAAAGGATTAGGCTATCTATGATAGTGATGTCATTGGGGAATTCATACTAACCTATAAGGTATATATCACAAGCACTTGTGAAAGTAGTAGTCATCCCAAAAAAGGGGTCAAGTAAAAAAGGGCCAAATAATCATAGAGAGACTAATGAAAAATGATAAAAATCATAAAAATACTATATGTAAAACCTAAAGGTGGTACATAAGATCCTCAGTTGAATCTAAATCCAATATTAAAATACCAAACAACTAAAAAGTAATAATGGTGGACTAAAAAAATGATATAAAACCTAAAGGTGATACCTAAGATCCTCAAGTGAATATAAGGTTGATTGTAAAAAGTATATAAAAACCAAAGGTGATACCTAATATCCTCAAGTGAATGTAAGGCCAACTATGAAAATATAAAAGAATAAAAAAGAAGGAATAGTGCAAGTAATAATCATCCCAAAAGAGGGGGGAATTAACTAAAATATAGAGAAGCAAATAAAAATGAGATAAAATAACAAGTAAAATATATGATAATGACTATATTAAAGAGGATCATGTGAAATGTGAGCATATGTGTCTCATAAAGTTTCTTGAAGTTGAATTTATTTGTTTGTAATATGTGAAATGTTTTGTATTTTTGCCTCATGGTAAGTATGAGAGATCAAGAAGATAATAGGATGAGGATGGGCATCAAAATATACCCCCAAAGTTTGTATAAGGTTAAGCATGGGAATCACAAGGTGTCCTAAGGGCTAAAATATGGGAAACACAAGGTGACCTACTATGTGTAGTAATAAAAATGATGGGCATCACAAAGTGACCCAACATGTGTGATAATAAGAGGATAGGCATCACAATATGACCTAACCTATGGGATATATGTCAATTGGAGTTAACCTCAAGATTGAAATGGATAGTAAGGATGTCAAAGTCTATATAAGTCAGTGTTATATTAGGAGATGTGGAATTTAAGGCAATGTCAGGATATTTGGGAAGTTATATAAAAATTTATATAGTATTGATTAGGCTAATACCATCTAGAGAAATAGGATTAAAAGGAATTGTATCTGTCATACTAATATAATTTGATAAAACATGATTAAAATAAATTATATTATTTAGGCTGACATAACCTAATGAAATAAGACTAAATTTGACAATATCGACCAAGTTGATCAATTCTGATGAAACAAGAATAAAATTGACTATATCAATGAGGTTTATATAGTCTAATGAAATAGGAATGAGATTGACATTGTTAGTCAGGTTGATACAATCTTATGAAATAAGACTTAAGCTAATAGTATCATCTAAGTTGATACAGTTTGGTGAAATAAATTGAACTATATCAACACATTTTGGGTCATGGCTAATACAGTTGGGTGTAATAAAGAGAATTATATCACCACATTTTGTGTCATGGATGATATAGTTAGATAGAGAAAAAATTATATTGAAACATTATGGGTCATAACCAATGCAATTAGTTGAAATAAAAAATAATTATATCAACACATTTTGGGTAATGGTCAGTGTAGTTTCCTAGAAGAAACAAATTATATCAACACATTATGGGTCATGGATAATGTAGTTGGCTGGAATAAAAAAATTGTATCGATGTGGTTTGGGTCATAACTGATGTAGTTAACTGAAGGTGGAAGAAATTGAATGGTATCAGGTTGGCCAATACCATTAGAAAGAATTTATTTTGGTGGTGATTTGGGAGAGGTTGAGGTATGATAGTTATGAATGTTCATATAGGATTTAGAATAAAAATCACCTATAATGCATAATGTGGTAGGCATTTAAATTAGATTTTCTTCATAAATTGATGAATTAGAAAAAAATAGTTTAATGTGAGTTGAGGTTTGATGACTCAACCTTATAGGGAATTTTAAAGGTGGGGTAGAGAGTGGTCATACATCAAGTAAACCATTATAAACATTGATTAGTTTGAAATTGGTATTGTTAAAGATGGGAAGGCCATAAGAGGAATCATCGATGGGAAGATCTGCTATCATGATAGGGTCTTTATCTCCATTAGAATAATCATCATAGATGGAAAAATCATGGTATTGATTTTCAACCAAGTGAGAAGTGATGAAGGTGGGATAAATAATAACATCATATGGATCATCATAATTAGGAGAATAACTATGAGTGTAAGGATCTTCAAAACCATAGAGGGAAGACTATTGTAACAACCCTGCTAGGTTAGACAAAGAAATACATGAGATTTTTTTTAACACATACACCAAATATATATTACACCAAAATAATATATAGATACCATAATAATTACACAAGGTGATAATATCAACAAGTATTATACATCACATAATACTAATATCGATATCATGAGAGTACACATCATAAAATGAATATAAAAAGTAATTACATTAACTCAACTAAAACTAAAACAAGTCTAAAACCACCGTTGTTGATTTATAATAACAAGTAATTATAATTCAATGATAAATAAAATACAATCCAATGTACATATAGATACATGGATCCCTAGATCATGAGTTCCTCAGACTCTCTAGTATCTGTGGCAATCTCAAGTGTCATCTCAATAGTAGTTCTATTGTGGGGAGGGAGAGCATAATCTAAATGATTTTCCACACCAACCATGAACCAAATATCCTCTTCACTAATACCATTAGGATATTTCCCTACCTTCATGAATGAGTAGATAGTGATGGTGCAAGAATCTATAAAGACTAGCAAGTTCCTATGTGTTGTATGATTCTAAACTAAATATGCAATGCATCATAGAAATCCATTATATTTAAAGATATCTCACTAACATTTGAACCACAATCATGAAATTATAATATCTCACTAAACACACTTTGGCCTAAAGCTTTAAAAATAATAAATGATAATGATCTAGATTAATCAATTTCATACACACCACTTGATCAGACTACCTTAATCTAACATTGCAATGCTAATAAGCTAGTGAAGTACATCCCACTCCTTAATCTATATTATCAATCTAGATTAGTCAAATATAAATTCAACCACAATATTCATAAATTTACATCGTACTAGGAAATGCATCACATGACATGATATACAAAGGATTAATAACAACATATATTTAATATGTTAAACATATGCATGAATCTTTCATTATATTCTATTCCATAATAGAAATAATCATTAAAAATATACCACATTAGTAAACATAAATTTAGATATATAATTTAAGTAATATAATTTGTTCCTAGTTATCTACACCCTATGGCAACCCATATTACCACAATCCAGTGTTCTAAGACTTGACTACTAGTTTTCCATAATCTATCATATAAAGTAGTCTCAAACACACGTAAACACAAGTGTTATACAAGTAGCTATCTATAATAAATCAAGTAATCATTTCTATAGAACACAATAATATTCCAACACAACATTGTCTAAATTCTTAGCATTTGAATGCATGCACACATAAAGTCTTGCCAACTGCTACAAACATGCTATTCATAATAATAAACACCACACATACATATAATCAAATAATGTATATATGAGTATAGGCATAATAATTATAGCATGTACCATCTAGGTACAACATATGTATATATTGTAGTACTCTATGATATCCCATACTATCATAGGTTCCCAACTACATGCATACTCCAAACTTATGATTTCAAGAGTCAAAAGTCCCATGAATTAATAAAGAAAATATGAATTACCCCAATCATGTATAACTTATTTTTAGACTGTATACTTTATTCTCCATATGTAAGTTCAAGTATATAATAAAATTAAAAATAATTTAGTCCATCATTATTATTTATATACTACTTACTTTTAAGCATGTAGTCACAATAATTTTTAGGAAACATGTAACTCATAATCCAAGTTATACCTCATATAAACTTAGTTTTTCCTTTTATGTGACTTATTCTTTTAAGCAACTATGGGTATAGATTTCAATCCCTAAGGAAAATGTATCTTAATTTTAGCAAACAATAGTTATAAAGGTAAGCACATATTTTTGATGTTCCAATATAGGATATACATTACAATACCCATAGTACATTCTACACACAAGTTTTTAGAAATAATAATGTTGATGCATATAAAATCCAACAATCATTCATAACATTTCACCAAGATCTTTGTAATATTTCAATTTATGATAAGATACCTTGCATAATATGTTCCATGTATAAATAGATCCCATAGTCATAAAAATCATTGAATATCAACATTCTAAAGTTTTGACAAATAATTATCACTATCATGTGATCAACACATCTTCAAGTCTAATATACCTAGCTAAGAAAGTATGTATTCTTGAGTTATGCTTAAAAGGTAATGTGTGTAACTTCTAAGTGTGACATAAATATTTGCTCATGTGAGGCTCTGGTGTATCTAAATCATCTACACCCCCTTTATGACCATAAGGCATATCATATTATATTTAAATATATATTTTAAATCCTCAGGCTCTTTTGGGTTTTTTGAAGGCAATGAGCCCCTCCACACCTCGTCACCCAAACATAGCTTAAGGGTTCATCTTTGAACTCAAATATCCAAAAAAATATTATAGTTCCATATAATAATAATAATAATAATAATAATAATAATAATAATAATAATAATCTATCCAAATAATTTCATAAGATAAATATTGATCAATTATAGTATTAACACACTCTATCCAACCATACCACTAATGGTTAATCAAACATATATCACTATTATAATTCACTGTTAGTGACAATAATCTCATATATAACTTTTGAATAATAATGTTTTTAAACTTTTGAGCTTTTCTAAAATCCTATCAAAAGGTCCGTTACAATGCCACAAAGCATCAAAATCTAAGAAGAGTGAAGTAAGTTAAACCTGAGAGTTTGTTATAACTACTAAGTCCAGCAAATTAAGATATTATAAAAAGAACATTAATCTATATGAGAAAATTGATTCCCTTAAAAACTTAACACGTACTCCTCCATCTTATTTTATGTGATGAATTCATAAGTTTCAGTGATGTGTATTTTAATATACTCAATATTAAATATTATAAACTAACAATGTACAATTCAACCCATATTAAAGTAGGTAAACTAAACCATTAGCTATAATCAATTCACTATTTATCCAACCTACATCTCACTATTCACTCAAAATAGCCATAAAATACAAATAAAAAAATAACAACTTATATCAAGTAGATAAAAAAATAGCAATGGTAATTCAATAAAGTGATAAGTAGGGACTATCAACTCTGATTTGAATGTAGAAGCAAATCATGATAGCAACATCTGGTTAGATGCATTAATAAAAACCTGGGTGATTTGTATCATCTCCAAACCCAATGAATTTTAACATTTCCAACTCAACAAAAAAATTTACTAATTATTATGCATTGAAAGCTAGACGTGACAAGTTATAGTGCTCATAAAAATAGTGTATGTTACACTAAAATTTGCAATGAACCAAACTCCTATACAATGTGATTGCAGTCTATATGTTTTGATACATTTATCTCTTATATATGCCTTGATTGGAATTTATCCAAATCACTACACACATCATAATCTTAGTGATATAAATATATAAACATCACTGGACAATCAAGTCGAATAAATGATAAAATCTAGGAAATTTAGATTTTTATAAATAAAATCACTATTCACAGAATCCATATTGTTATAAATAAAATCACTAGACAATAAATTTGCTGACATAAATCCATGTAAATATATAGTCATAAGTCATATCTATAGTTAATGTAATATAAATTAATATTAGTGTTTGACTATATAAATATCTAATATCTGATCACATAGTCAATTCACTGTTAGATCTGATATAGTGATAGATATTCGGTAATTAACTAATAGTGGTGTACCGATATAGTAATTCATCATATCAGATTTATTAGTGATATATATATATATATATATATATATATATATAATGATGGTAATTCATCACATCAAATCTTATACCGATAATTATACCATATTTCTATAGTGATGGTGATGCCACAGATCACTATCAGGTTACATGGTGATTTATGCTATTATATCAATAACTTAATTCAATAGATAACTTAATTAAATTACATAGCATGGAGGCTGAAGTCTATTATAACAAAAAAAGGGGGGGACTTGATGACAACAACCAAAAAAATATGGAAATCTTCTAATTAATATAAATCCAATATAATTAATATGGTGATATCTACCTAATCTCATGGTTGTTTACAAAATTAAAATATCACTTACTAATTCACTATTGTTTACACAAATTCTTTTTAATCATATTAATACCTGATAAACTCCACATCATAATTTCAAGTACTTCTCTAACTTGGAAAGCATTTGTTAATGAACGACTTCATCTATTGAATCTCTTCCACTTTGTGTACTTATTTTCCACTTTACACCCTTCTGAGTTCCATGCACTATCTCTAATTTTCTCCCACTTCTTGCAATTTTCAAGATCTCCTCCCTCTAGCATGGTAAAATCTCTTTCTTTTAAAAATAGGCATAGGTTTAGCTTTTTACTAAGTTTTTATTTATTTATATATTTTCCTTTTTTTTTGCTTTCATGCCAAAACATTGTCTCCTTTTTTTCTTTTTATTTTTACTATGATTTTTTTAATTTAAATAACTTCATTTTTTTTGCTTTAATAAATTTTATTTCTTATTTTAATATTTACTTATTATTAATAATTAATTTATATTATTAATTAAATTAACATGTCCAAAATGGTTTGTTGATTAATTTTTATAGACTATTAATTTATATTTAGTCTATTTTAGAAAACTTTAAACATTCAAGGACACACACACGAGATTTATAATCTACACATAAATATGGACTAACACACACACATAAATAATCACTTCAATGTAGATAACATAAGGGAGATGCTAATACTAACCATTCAAATAATGTATATAACATGAATTACTTATGTGGTGTGTGCAGGGTTTTCACCAGCTCTCTGTAGACCTTTGATGTCTCCATTTACTTCATCCTCTTTGATGATTCTTCCCCTCTAGCACACTCGGGGAATGGAGTATCTTAAATTCACCTCATAACAAAATAGGTAGTTAAACCATAATAGTCATGTTATATATTCATCATAAAATATAGCTAAAATGATAAATTAACATGATCATAAAGTAAACATTTACTTACAATTAACTCATAGTAGGATGATCATGTAACCTAAGCAATATCTTTTCTCTCTATATCAACATATATCTTACAAATTAGTTAAAAATATCCAAATCTAAATTTCAACTATGGATATCCATGGATAATCTAACAAATTTTCTTGGTGAGGAATCATTATTTTAACATCCTTCCCCTTAAAGTTAGTCATCATTCCTAACAACTCTTATTCAAACATAAATTTTGAATTAAAAACTTTATTTAGAAAAGCAATAACAAGATATACAATGTCAAACTAAACTGAAAAATTACCTGAATAACTCATCGAAGTTCCTCTAAGTTGCTCTATTTCTAAAATATTGGTCCCATAAGACCCCACTCAATAATATCTCCCAGTTTAGCAACCACGATTATGAGTATTAATTAATTTGATTAATTCTTTCATGACCACCCTAGGATCTAGATTCATCAATAAATGCCTATATATTATAGGTTTGACCACTTATATTACCTTGAAGGGTCCCACATGTCTTAGTGAAAAAATTCACTATTTTTGTAAGAGCATACAAGATCATTATGCAAGCCAAAATAAATGTCCAGGGAGAGTTTCAAAAAATCTTCCAACCTTCAACCATCTCTCTCTAAAGAGTGTTTTTCTCATTCCATAGTAAAATAAGTAGATAACCTAGTAAGAATAATGTGTATAAACTGATAGTACCACTACTCCACATAGCTTTAGATGAGTATAACATGTCAATAATGTCACTACTCCATGGAGCTCTTGATAAGTATGATGATGAATAGGAACAATAAATATAAAGTATAAAAAAAATTATGGAATACTCATCCATATGGAATATATGTCCACTATATACATGTGTATGGAGGTATGACTAAATTTGATAAGTTATGCCTATCAAATCTTGGATTCAACAAGTTTGTCTATCAATCCAAATCAATATCAATAATCTGAGTTAATGTGAGGCTAAGTAGGATTATATCCTATTGCTTATAACTCATGTTCCTAATTCATCACTCTTCCCTTAGGTCTCCACAACTTAATGATCTTAAATTGTGCATAATGTTTCAAAGAATCACAATTTTATGTGTATTAGATCATTGAAAGCTAAGTTATATGCTAAATGATTCTAGATGTATCATCATACATACAAAGAGATTATACAATCAATCCATAATTATATTAAGTTACTACTAGTTAAACATACTAGTATCATATTTCATAGTTAAGAGAAAATAATGTTATAATTATCATAACATTCATAGGGCAAAAATCACATTGTTCCTTTAAATTTATAAGAGAATAGATGAAACAATTTTTCCTTAACTTATTAACTATCACACAACAAATTATAGTTTTATTTCAACATCTAAATTGATAATATGTTTTGCACATCTTAGAATTCACTCACTTTTGGCAACATGTGTAAAATAACTCTTCTAAAATAACATGCTTAAAGCATAAAGAGAGCAATGTCAATCTATGTAAGGGTGTATAATACTAATTAAAATCAACTTATAATTAAATATATAAACAAGGTTTACCAACTTATATGGTTTAACAATAAAAAATTAGATAAAGTAGTTACTCTTAAGAAGTAAAGAGTTGTCATTTCAAAAACTCCTACTTACCTTCCCAAGGTAAAAATAAAATACCACAACTCAATGTTTCCCAAAAGCTACCTATACTTACCCAAACTTGTAAGTATGGTATCTCAGTCTACCTTTGTAACTGAAAAAGATATACTAACCACATAGATGTGTCCATCCATCCAATATTAAAACTTCTCTCTCACCAAGAGTAGAAACATTCTCCCACAAATTCTAAGGGAGTACAATTAAATAACATTTATAAATAATTTTCATTTAAGAGAACACTAAGACAACATTATGCATATATGACTCTTTTGAGCAGCATCAAAATAATTCACCTCTATGCTAACTCAAAGAGATGACACTTCTTCCTAAGCCACATATCTTAAGAGTGAAAATACCATTTTCAAACTCCTAACACAATGGAATTTCTAAGCAATACAACAACACTCTACTAACAAAATTTCCACCACCCTAGGTGGTTCTAAAAGAAAAATTGTCTTAGAGACTTCCCACTCATAAGATTTTATAGAATCAAAAATTAAAGCTCATGAATTTAAATTGGAATCATCTCGAGCTTAATAAAAAATCATATCACAAAACACAATGACAAGGTGACTTGATAATCAAAAAAAGGTTTTAGTCACTCTCGAGGAGTTTGATCTAAATGATCAAACTATGGTAAAAATATTTTATTCATAACTCATGAACTATGCTATATACATTTCTATCCAAGCTTGAATACAACCATCACCAAAGGGACACTCAATAAACTGATTTCCTTGACAACTCAAAGGGGTAAGAGTGATCTAAAAGCTACACACTCAATGACCCACACACTTTTTATAATTTCACAAAACTCCAATCATGGTGCAACATGGTTCCACACTAAAACACCACAAGTATAAATTTTAGTGCAATGCTTCACAACACCAGGTTCACACCAATGAACAAAAGACATGAAAATGCTAATAGACTCATTAGGTCATATATTTTGAGCCACAACTTTGATACCACATGTAACAACCCTACTAGGTTAGACAGAAATATGTAAGATTTTTTTTTATTTAACACATACACCAAATATAGATTACACCACAAGAATATATAAATACCATAATAATTACACAAGGTGATAATAACAACAATTATTATACATCACAAAATACTAATCTCTAATATCATGAGAGTACACATCATAAAATGAATACGTAAAGTAATTACATTAACTTAGTTATAACTAAAACAAGTCTAAAGCCACTGTTGTTGATTTATAATAAAAATTAATTACAACTCAATGACAAATATAATACAATACAATCTAATATACATTTAGATACATGGCTCCCTAAAGCATGAGTTCCCCAGACTCTCTAGTAACTATGGCAATCTCAAGTGTCATCTCAATAGTAGTAATGCTATGGGGAGGGAGAGCATCATCCGAGCACTTTTCCACACCAACCATGGACCAATGATACCCCACATGAATCCCATCAGGATATGGCCCTCCCTTCATAGATAGTAGATAGTGATGGCATGCGAATCCAGAGAAACTAACAAGTACCCATGTGTTGTATGATTTTAAACTAACCATGCAGTGTATCATAGAAATTTATTCTATTGCAAGATATCACACTAACATGTGAACCACACTCATGAAATGATAATGTCTCACTAAAAATAATTTGGCCAAAAGATTTACAAATAATAAATGATAATGATCTAGATCAATCAATTTCATACACACCACTTGATTGGACTGTCTTCATCTAACATTGCAATGTCGGTAAGCCAGTGAAGTTTGTCTCACTCCTTAATTCGCATTAGTAATGTAGATTGGTTAAATACAAGATTAAAAAATTTACATCCTACTAACAAATACATCACACAACATGTTATACATATGAGTAATAACAACATACATTTAGTTCATCAAACATATGCATGAATCTTTCATTATATTCTATCCCATACTAGAAATAATGATTACAAATATACCACCTAGGTAAACATAAATTTAACTATATAAAATAAAAAATATAATTTGTTTCCAGTTATCTACACCTTATGGCAACCCATATCACTACAGTCCAGTGTTCTAAGACTTGACTACTGGTTTTCCATAATCAATCACATAAAGTATTCTCAAACACATGTAAACACAAGTGTTATACAAGTAGCTATCTATAACAAAACAAGTCATAGTTTCTACAGAACACAATAACATTCTAACACATCATTTACTAAATTCTCAAAGTTTGAATGCATGCACACACAAAGTCTTACCAACTACTACAAACATGTTATTCATAACAATAAACACCATGCATACATATAATTAAACATTGTATATATGAGTATGGGCATACTTATTAAAGTATGTACCATCCGAGTACAACATACATTTATATTGTATTAATCTATGATATCCCATACTATAATAGGTTCCCAACTACATGCATACTCCAAACTTATGATTTCAAGATTCAAAATTCCCATGACATTAAGTAAGTAAATACGAATTACCCGAATCAAGTATAACTTATGTTTGGACTGCATACTTTATTCTTTGTATGTAAGTTCAAGTATTTAATAAAAGTACTAATAATACAATCCATCATTATTATATATCTACTACTTACTTTTAAGCAGGTAGTCACAAAAATTTCTAGGAAACATGTAACTCATAATCCAAGTTATACCTCATACAAACTTAGTTTTTCCATTTATATGACTTATTATTCTTTTAGGCAACTATGGGCATAGAGTCCAATCCCTCAAGAAACTATCTCTTAATTTTAAAAGACAATAGTTACAAAGGTAAGCACATATTTGTGATGTTCCAATATAAGTTATACATTAAAATACCCATAGTACATTCTACACACAAGTTTTTAGAAATAATAAGGTCAATGTATATAAAAGCCAACAATCATTCATAATTTTCTACCAAGATCTTTGTTATATTTTAATTTTTGATAAGATACCTTACATGGTATGTTACATGTACAAATAAATCCCATAGTCATAAAAATCACCAAATATCAACATTCTAAAATTTTGACAAATAATTATCACTATCACGTGATCAACATCTTCAAGTCTAATATACATAGCTAAGAATGTATGTATTATTGAGTTATTCTTAAAAGGTAATGTGTGTAACTTCTAAGTGTGACATAAAGATTTGCTCATGTGAGGCTCTGGTGTATCCAAATCATCTACACCCCTTTTATGACCATAATTCATATCATACCATATTTAAATACATTTTTTTAATCCTCAGGCTCATTCAGGGTTTCTAAAGGCAATGAGCCCCTCCACACCTCGACACCCAAACACAACTTAGGGATTCATCTTTGAAATCAAAGATCCAATAGAATATTACAATTTCATATTATAATAATAATAATAATAATAATAATAATTTCATAAGATATATATTGATCAATTATAGTATTTAACACACATATCCAACCATAGCACTAATGATTAATTAAACAAATATCATTATTATAATTCACTATCAGTGACAATAATCTCATTTGTAACTTCTAAATAATAATGTTTTCAAACTTTTGAGATTTTCTAAAATCCTATCGGAAGGTTTGTTACAATGCCAAAAAGTGCCAGAATCTAAGAAGAGTGAAGTAAGTTACAACTAAAAGCTCATTATAAATACTAAGTCTAGCGAATTAAGATATTATAAAAAAAACATTGTTCTATATGAGAAAACTGATTCCCTTAAAAACATAGGACGTACTCCTCCAACTTATTGTATGTGAAGAATTCATAAGTTTTAATGTTGTATATTTTAATACACTCAATATTAAATATTATAAACTAACAACAATGCGATTTAACCCGTATTAATGCAAGTAACTAAACCATTAGCTATAATTAGTTCATTATTTATCCAACTTGTAGCTCGCTATTCACTCAAAATAGCCTCAAAATATAGATAGAAAAGTAGCAACTTATATCAAGCAAATCAGAAAATAATAATGGTAACTCAATAAAGCGACAGGCAGGGAGTATCAACTCCGATTTGGATGTAGAAGTGTTTTGTTATTTTTGGGAATAATGGATTTTTATTTCTATTTAATAAACAAGTATGAGTAGGGAAAATTAGTAAATAATATTCCTAATTATGGCTACTAATTTTTGAAATTTAATTTCAATTTGACCTTTCTAAAAATAGTAAGAGAGTAAGGAGAAATGTATCTTAGCTTATTCTGAGTTGTCCAGTCTGAGACAGGGTCTATAAATTTGCATGTAGGATTGAGACACTATCACAAATAAGATATTGGACTTCATTTTCTAATTATATAGGAGCACTATAATTGGACACCCTAGGCTTGGTGCTATAGTCCTTCTCTAGCACTATTATCTTGAGGATTTAAACTTTTTGGGTTTTGTTCACCTGTTCAAAGTGAGCCTGTGTACCAATTTATAGGTCTTCACTATCAACAAAACTCCCTATAAATTTTATTCTTAGTGTACTTGGATCTTCTATGTAATTTAAATAAACTTTGGCTAATAGGGAAAAGGGGTTAGTGTGTAAAGGATACATTGGACGCACTTCACACCCCATGTGTGGGCATGCTACCTACATACTAATACTCTGAGGGATCAAGCTAACATAGTTCTCCCATTCAAGTGCTTGGTACAATTATGTATAAAAATGCAACTAGATGCAAAACGAGGTATACTTCAAATGGCTAAGGACTAGTGTAAAGGTTTGAATAAGCTTGGAATAATATTGGAAGGCTATATGTAGAGAATAGGGAAAAGTGACTAAGTTTACTTGTTTTTATTCGTGTTTCTCTCTTTTAAATGAGTGCCAACCCTTATAACTAAGCTTTGAATGGGTTTATATAGGAAAATATTGATCATGGGTCAGATATATTTACATTAAGCTGATAAAGAAAAGGATAAGGATTGGAAGAATCTGACCTTTGGGGCTCAACATGCACTTGGACAACAACACCAAAAGTGAGACACCCTAGAGCTCAGTGCTATAATCCAACTTGGGTGCTATTGTTTAGAGGTTACAGGACTTGGGGGATAGATTTGTCATGGGGAAAGTAGTCTAGGTCAAATAGGGTTAAGTTTAGAAGGCCATGGGTGTCTAAAAATTATTGAAAAATAGCCTAAGATGGTGAAGAGAGTAAGCAAGAGGGACCTGTGGATTAGGTGTCATTAGTCATGCTCAAGTAACCAGAGTTTGCATTTTATATGACTAAATTTACCCCCCCCTTTATTCTAGTGATGTAGCAAAGTGAAATACTAGGATAAAGGAAAAAATAAAAATCATACCTAAACTTACATGTAAAGGTGAAGCCCATGAAGCTTGTGTGATGCTAAGTAATGTTGGATAGTGCATAGAGAACACATTGTGCAAGTGTGAATCTATAAAATGAAACAAAGAGTAGATTATTTCTTATTATATGTGATATAAAAAAACATACAAAAGTTGAATAAAAGGAAAAGGAAGAGAAATGAATGAATACACCTTACTAGGTACATGAACTAATACAAAAGCTATTGTGATCTTGAGTAGGCTGAGTAATATTAGATGATGTTATACCAAAAAGTTATATTACGAATGGTGTTGAGTGCTTAATTCCCTAGAAAGTGGCTTAGGAATGCAAAGGTACGCCCTTTGGCTCCATTATCACCTACTTAGTGAAGCTAATGAATTGTGCATGTGTTAAATAATGTTTGGACTATGTGTCCAATCCCTTTGAATAGGTGGGTTAAGAATACAAAGGTTAGATAGACCTTTATCTCCATCGTTTCCCTATGAAGTGAAGCTATGAAGTGATACCAGTATAGAATAGATGTCATATGAGATGGCTCATGGAGCTCATAGATGTTCTAAAAATTTGATAATGTGGTGTGGATAGTTGAATGTATGCTAAAAATTAGGCTACTCTTGGACATTTTTGAGATATGGAGGTTAGGCTTATATAAAAGCCATTCCAAAACTGATGTAATATGCTTATGTAAAAACCAACTCAGGTACTCAAGAAGTTAAACTTGTATGAAAGTTTAACTTGAAAAATATTCCAACCACCTATAGTTGGAATAAGGCATGCAACTACTGAGAATGTCTAGGTAATAAACTAAACTCAAAAATAAAAGAAGACCAATGTGCCATGCACATTGCTCCTAATCACTAGTGTTTGGAACATGGATTTTGATCTAGAAGTTATTTCAACTACCTAATCTAAAATTTTAATTGAGATTCATCATGTTCTATATGATATCCCCTACATCTAGATTCCTTGAGAAAACTATATTGAAACTATTGATTTTGACTGATCTAGATGTGTAAAAACTATAGCTGAGCTAAATTTTTTGCCTAATATTGGAAAACCTAGGTGTTTTTCTACCTAGACAAGAGCACCAAAATGATGAAACCCTTGTGTTTGGTACTACTATCTATTTTTTGTGATGTCTTATGCTAAATTGGTTGTTGATCTAGAATCATCACTATTTTTTGGTTCTATTCTAACTAGTTTGACCTCTAGATTCTAAATTGGTAATCTGAATGTTGCTATTTTAAATATTAGGAGATTTGATCTCTATGACAAAACCCCTATTTGTTACACCCTATTTTAAGATTAGGAATGATGAACCTATAATGACTGACCTCAAAAGAAAAGAGTCCTACAAGTGTGTTAAGTTGCATAAATATATGATATAGCAATGATACTTGACAAGATATCTCTAGATATAGTAATGTTTGTATTGAGATATTTTTAGATCGATATGGGTATGCATAGTTAGATATAACAATGTAAAAGTATGTGCAATGTACTAAAATGGAATTGGAAATGTTAGATGTTAGTTGTTAGTTGTTAGTTTTTAGTTGTCAAGGAGGTATGGAGCATGATGTCCATCATGACATCTAAGAAATCAAGGTAAATGCATGATAAGGATCATGGAATTACAAACAAGGATAATTAATCAATCAACAAGCATACAAATAAGAAGTAAGTGGTAAGAAGCATACAAAGTTGGCCAAGGGGCCACACAAATAAGGGACATGGGCACATGTCACTCAAAATAAAAAGAAAGCATACAAGGCATGTTCAAATTCCACATACACATATAGTTTGAAACAAGAAAATATTGGCACGAGGGCCATAGGCACATACAAGAGTATAAGAAAGGGACACTGGCAAATGTCCAAAGGTACACACACATGAATATAAGCAAAAGACATTGACAAATGTCCTAAGGTACATATAAGAAATAGAAATGGAACTAGAAATGTAATATCATCTAGTTATGTAAAGAAAGAAAGGAAAGCATGTCATAAATTGGAAAGGTACAATCACATCTAGCTAATCAAATCAAGAGTGAAAATATGCAAGATGTGTTAGCACAAGACTAGGTATATGCTAAGAGATACACAAGTGTTAGATACTAGCGAAATGTTGATATAGTAATCTATGTAATCTAATAATTAATGTACATCAATATGATAACATAGAGTATATAGTGTAGGATTGATATAACCTATATGGTGTTATCATGTAGAAGATGCCCCTAGTGGGTATGTATATTGATGTGTGTCTCGAATGTAGAAGTAGGAATGCCCCCTCAATGGGTAGAATGAAGCAATCAAGGATCTGGAAATCACTATACACACTCAAAAGAGATCAAGTGAAGCATGGTCATGTAGATAAATTGGCATACAATAGCATGAACTAGAGAATGTAAGTCTTAGCATGATAGTAGTAATGTAAAGCATGGATGATGCATACAATCAATTTTTTTTTGGTATTTTGATAATTTTGAATGTTTTTTTTAATTTTTAAATTTTTGTATTATTTTTATATTTTTATATAAGCTATGTAAAATAAATTAGAAGATATTATATACAATTAATGCTAAAAAATAAACTATGTACAAGCATGTCGGTAAAGCAATATATACATGATAAAATAAAAGACTAGGCTAGTGAGGGGAAGGGATCCAAGGATGGAGCTTGTTGGGGATGGAAATGGAGGAGAGGGTCATTAAAATCATCAAATTCCTCAATATAATCATAATAATTATCATCATATGGTACAAATGCTATGTTTATAGTTTCATCATGTCAAATGTGAATTGAAGGGTGATTTAGTGATGGAGATGTTGACTTTGCTCTAGGACATTTAGTCCTACTAGTAGATGACTGCAATGGAAGTGGTGGAGTTGGTGTTGATGGTGGTGTTATAATCTAAATAATGCCTTAATATTTTATTTTATCCAATTTATATCTTAAATCTATACATGAGTTTGTATCATGGCCTATAATATTATGAAAAGTACAAAATGGGTGACCATCCTGATGTGACAATCTACTAATAGATTTATGCCATATTATAGGTAATGTGATCAATCCATGATCAATTAATATCTATAATATAAACTATGGATAATGGCGTGTGCTACCTACCTAAATTTGAATAAATAGATCTATATCCATAGGGGTAACCATGTGAACTATATGTGTTAATGATCTAAATATGGCCATGACTGTGAAGTATATCTTGTAAGTATAGTGCAAGATTTTAAAAGTGTTATAGGATGTGGTATGAGAGCTCTAGAGTCATCTTAATACTCTCCAAGGCTCACTAGTGTAAATATCAATCCACAAAAATAGTCATCTATGAGTGTGGGTGTCATATCATCATCTAAAAAAGCTTGTGAATCTGTATCAACATCATGTACATATGGTAACTCAAAATTTACCATAAGGGGTAAATATGATATAAGATTCACATCATCTATAGTAGTAGAAGATGATGCTACTAAGAAGGTATCTGTAACTAGTGGAGTAACTATGAAATTAATTAGAACTATTGGTACTACCTTTGGTGATGGTGGATGTATAATAGGTGTCAAAACTATGATCAATAAAGTAGCTAGAATGGTTGATGTTGTTATGACTGGAAGAATAGCTGGTGCTAATAGTATAACTATAAGTGGAGTAGTGTAAGAAGTGATAGTCTCTCCAATCTCATATATATGTATTTGATCAAGAGAAATGTTATGAGGTGATGGTTGTACTATGAGATATGGTGTCTCATCTAGTGAAATAATTGAAGAAGACTCTGTAGTTTGACAATATCTAAATGGTTAGTTATCTACTAGACATGTGTATAGATATCCTTCATGGAGAAATTTAATACATCGATAGATATTAGAAGTAATGGCCCCCATAGTATGTATCCAGGGTCATCTGAGTAAAATATTATAGTGGAGAGGACCTAGTATGACCTGGAACTATGTAGAGAGGGTTTTTGGTCCCACCATGATATCTAAAGTAATAGTGCCTAATGTCTATCAGGGTATATCATCAAATTATTGAATGTTCTTATATGATTTTTCCATGGATGCAAAATCTCTGCCCATGGCCTGTAAGAATGTGATATTACATATATTCAGTCTAGAACCACTATCAACAAGAAATCTCTTAACTAAAATGGTCTTGACTTGAACTTATATGAATAGTGGAAAATTTTGATCAATAACTATCTAAGAAGGCATGTCCTCACTATCAAAATAAATTGCATCTTTTACATTTTTTAAAGTGTTGACTACTGATGCAAAATAAGAAGGTTCTAAATCAATAGGAATATAAGTCTGAGTGAGTGCCTGATAAAGAATGTCCTTGAATACATTAGCTTTTTGAAGCAGTTCTAACATGGAAATTTTAGTTGGAGTGTTTTTTAATTGATCAATAATGCCATATGCCTTGTGTAAATATAACTATGTAGGTGGGTTAGGCCTGGTATGGGTTAGAATAGTAGGGTGTTGGGGTCCCTAAGTAGGTGGAGGAGGCATGGTGGTACATCGAGTAATAGCTTTAACCACATTATCTACTATTTGTATAGGACTATTAGTAGTTATGGGAGGATAACAAAGATAAGCGATGGGTCACGGTGGTAGAGGGATAAAGGGTGTCAGTTGGGCTCTTTGGCAATGGGTAGTGACCTAGGGAAGAGAAAAATGGGCTAAGCAACATGACTCAACATGAGGTAGAGGCTTCAAAGGAGGTGATGCAAAAGATGAATTAACATGTTTAAGAATAATTTGCTTAACATCAACCCATATAATGAAAAATAAGAATAAAATGCAAAGAATGAAGCTTTGTACTAACATATGATAGACTTCATCATTCATGTACATGATAGGGCCCATTAAGGTTTCCTTATTATTTACAAAAAATGTAAGAAAAATTTGTAAATAAATGAATGATATTTTTACAATTTAATTATGGATGTAAGGTGATACCACAAGAAGCAAAATAGGATCTAGTACATGAAACTAGGGATTTTTCAAAAATATTTATGCAAAATATTGTGAATTTTTGAATTTAAAAATGATTTTTTGAGTTTGATATGTGATTAAAAATTCAAAAAATGATTGGAAAAGTACTATAAAATAACTAGGAGCTATTTAATGCAACTAAGGATTATTGAATGAATTTTTAAAATTTAGTATAATAATTTTAAAAAATTGATATCAATTTATAGAATTTTGCTTGAAAAATTAGGAAAAAACAAAAAATATTTCTAAAATTAGAAATATATTTTCCATAATGTTTGGAATGTGTTTGTATGCAAAAAGGACCTAGTATGTGCAAACAAGGGTTTTAACAAAATATTTGATAGTTTTGAAATTAATTTGTAGATTTTTTATTTTTAAATATAGGAAAAAATCAAAAAAATATGGAAAAAAATCAAAAATAATTTACCCTAGGGTTTTTATGCAAAATTTAAAGTAAGTCAGGTTCACCAAATGATTTATTATGTTTGAGAATAATGGAGTTTTATTCCTATTTAATAAACATGTCTAAGTAGGGGAAATTATTAAATAATATTCCTAATTATGGTTACTAATTTGTGAAATTTAATTATAATTTGACCTTTCTAAAAATAGTAAGAGAGCAAGGAGAAATGTATCTTAGCTTATTCTAAATTGTTTTGTTTGAGATAGGGTCTATAAATTTGCATGCAAGATTGAGACACTATCATAAACAAGATATTAGACTTCATTTTATGATTAGATAACAGCACCAAAATTAGATGCCCTAGGATTTGATGCTATAGTCCTTCTCTGGTGATATTATCTTGAGGGTTTAAGACTTACAGGTTTTGTTCTCCTACTCAAGGTGAACCGGTGTACCAATTTTTAGGTCTTCACTATCAATAGAACTCCTTGTAAAGTTGATTCTTGGTGTACTTGGATGTTCTATGAAATTTAAAGAAACTTTGGAAAATAGGGAAAAGGGGTTATTGTGTAAAGGATACATTAGATGTACTTCACACTTCATGTGTGGGCATGTTGCCTACATACCAAAACTCTGAGGAGGGATCAAGATAATATAGTTATCCCATTAAAGTGCTTGGTGAAATTATGTATGAAAATGAAACTAGATGCAAAATTGGGTGTACTTCAAATGGCTAGGGATTGGTGCAAAGGTTTGAATAAGCTTGGAATAATATTGAAAGGTTGTATTTAGAGAATAAGGAAAAGTGCTTGAGTGTACTTATTTGTATTCTTGCTTCTCTCTTGTAAATGAGTGTTGAGCCTTCTAAATGAACTTTAAATGGGTTTATATAGAAAAATATTGATCATGGGTCTGATGTATTCTCATTAGGCTAAAAAGGAAAAGGATAAGTATCAGAAGAATCTAACCATTGGGGCTTGAAATATACTTGGACAATAATGCCAAAAGTGGGACACCTTAGAGTTTAATGCTATAATCTAATTTGGGCACTATTGTCTAAAGGTTATGAGACCTAGGGGGATGTATTTGTCATAGGAAAAATAGTCTGGGTTAGTTGGGGTTAAGTTTGGAAGGCCACAAATGTCTAAGAATCAGTGAAAAAGAGACTAGAATGGTGAATAGAGCAAGCAAGAGGGACCTATGGGTTAGGTGTCATTAGTCATGCTCAAGTAACCAAATTTTACATTTTATATGACTATAAGAATCAAATCATGATAGCAACATCTAGTTAGATGCATTAATAAATTCTTGGGTGATTTATATCATCTCCAAACCCAACAAATTCTAACATTTCAAACTCAACAATTTTTTTAATAGTTATTATTATGCATTGAAAGATAGACATGACCGATTATAGCACTCATAACAATAATGTTTATTGTGATAAAATTTATAATGACCCAAACTCCTATACAATGTTATTGTAGTCTATATGTTTTGATACATTTATCTCTTATAGATGCCTTAACTAGAAATTATCTAAATCATTACACACATCATAATCTTAGTGATATAAATATATAAACATCACTTGACAATCAATTCAAATAGAAGATAAAATCCATGAAATACATATTGTTATAAATAAAATCCATCTTATTATAAATAAAATCACTATTCACAGAATCCATATTATTATAAATAAAATAGTTGGACAGCAAATTCACTAACATAAATCCATGTAAATATATAGTCATAAGGCATATCTATAGTTAATGAAATATAAATTAATATTAGCATTTGACTATATAAATATATAATATCTGATCGTATAATCAATTCACTATTAAATCTGATATAGTAATAGATATATCAATAATTAACTAATAGTGGTGTACCAATCTAGTAATTCATCATATCAAAATATATATATATATATATATATAATGATGTTAATTCATCATATCAAATCTTATACTGGTAATTATACCATATTTCTATAGTGATGGTGATGCCATAAATCACTATCAATTTGCATGGTGATCTATGCTATTATATCAATAACTTAATTCAATAGATAATTTTATTACATAGCACAAAGGTTGAAGTCTATTATAGCCAACAAAAATGGGACTTGATGACAAAACTAATAAATATGGAAATATTCTAATTAATATAATCCAATATAATTAATATGGTGATATCTACCTAATCTCATGGCTATTCACACAATGGAAATATCACTTACTAATTCACTATTGTTTACATAAATTCTCTTCAATCATACAAATAATTGATAAATTCCACATCATAATTTCAAGTACTTCTCTTACCTGGTAAGTGGTTGTTCCATCTATTGAATCTCTTCCACTTCATGTACTTCTTTTCCACTTTACACCCTTATGAGTACCACGTACTATCTCTAATTTTCTCCCACTTCCTAAAATTTTCAAGATCTCCCTCTAACATGGAAAATCTTTCTTTTAAAGATAGGCATAGCCTTAGCTTTTTAGTTAGTTTTTATTTATTTATATATTTTCCTCTTTTTTTGCTTTCATGCCAAAATGTTTTCTCCTTTTTCTCTTTTTGTTTTTACTATGATTTTTATTATTTAAATAACTTTATTTTTTTCTTTAATAAATTTTATTTCCGATTTTAATATTTGCTTATTATTAATAATTAATTTATATAATTAATTAAATCAACATGTCCAAAATGGTTTGTTGATTAATTTTTATAGACTATTAATTCAAATTTAGTATATTTTAACAAACTCCAAACATTCAAGGACACACACATGATATTTATCATCTACACATAAATATGGACTAGCACACACACATAAATAATCACTTCAATATAGATAACATAATGAAGATGCTAACATTAACCATTTAGATAATGTGTCTAACATGAAATACTTATATGGTGAGTGTAAAGTTTTTGCCAACTCTCTGTAGACCTTCGATGTCTCCATCTACTTCACCCTCTCTAATGATGCTCTCCCTATGACATGATCAAGGGATGAATTCTCCTACATTCACCTCATAACAAAATAGGTAGTTAGACCATAATAGTCATGTTATATATTCATCATAAAATATAGCTAAAATGACAAATTAACATGATCATAAAGTAAACATTTACTTACAACTAACTCATATCAAGGTGATCATGTAACCTAAGTAATATCATTTCTCTCCATATCAACATATATCTTACAGCTTAGTTAAAAAATAGCCAAATTTAACTTTGTCAACTATGATTATCCATAGATAATCTAGCAAATTTGCTTGGCAAGGAATCAAGATGTAACAATCATCATGGTGATCTTTTGCAATGTTCAAAGTGTCAAATTGATATCATTAGGATTCTCATAGTGATCATCATAAATGGGAGGACCATATTGATAATATTCACTCTTAGTGGAAGTATCATCATAGGTGGGAAGAGTATCATTATGATCCTCAACCATGAGCAAAGGTATAGAATAATTATACCATGAAGAGTTATTTTCAATGGCGGTCATGAAAATTTAATGTGAAAAAAATTAGCTATAGGAAATTAATGGTATTTTATAGCTGATATAATTAGTTATTGATTCTAGAAAAATAGACTGTATCATCTAGGTCAATAGAGTTTGGTGAAAAGGCAGGGCTAGTGGTGGCTGAGAAAAATTATTGTATCAACCAATCTGATGTAGTTTAGAAAGACATGTAATTGTATGAGGTTGGTTGATATAGTCTAGAAACACACAAATTAGTACCGTGTAGTCTTATATAGTTCACATAAAGATATATAAAGGTAGTAGGCTGGTTGATATAGTTAGACTGTAAAAGATATACTATTTCTCAATATTTTGCTAAGCTGATAGAAATAAAAACATGAATCTAATCCAAACAAAGGTGGAATAAGATTCATGTCAATTTCACCATAATGCATGCATGAGATAGGACTAACCTATAAATATCCTATCTCAATAGACTTATACTCAAATAAGGTCAATCAAATAGATCCTGTGATACTTGGATGATTGATTAATGACCTATGAATTATGTATTTATAGTATAGAGTTAATTACAATGAAAATGTTAAGAGGAAAGGGTTCCAAAGCCTAAGCCTATGACATAAGGATATAGATCTCATTATACCTCTATGAAATTAAATTGATTGTAATAAATGATTTTAATGTGCAAGTAAATTAAACTAAATTAAAGGGAAGGGTTAAGATGATTATAATTAGGTAAGGTGCAATGGTCAATCAAATAGGGGTCTGTGTAGGCTAAATTAAAATATGAAAATTCTAAGAAATCCTATAGCCACACCAGATTATTTAGTGGATATATATCTTAGAAAAGGATACACAAACATTCATTCACTAAGAAATAAGAAACATATAATATACTAAGTAAAAAAATGAAAGAGTATAGAGTTAGAAATACTTACCTTGGGGTAGACTCATCAATCATAAATATCTTACTTGGATTAATTAGATCTTTGTAATAGATTTTTTGGGTTGAATACTATAAATGGTTCAATAAATACATAAGATATCATCATTTAGGAACTCCCAATTATTCTTCCTATTGAGATTCAAAGACGCCAGAAGATAAGCTTCCTTAAGATAAGGTTTTAGACCACAAACTCCTCAAAATATGACTTAGGGAAAAAGTGAAAGTGAAAGTAGAGATATTAGAATGTGTATGATATTTTTATAATTAAATATTACCCATATATATAGTGATCCAATACCCAAGACCAATCCTTAATTCTAGTTTGATGGTATCGGCCAGGTCGATGTAGTTAGAGAGACACAACTTTATTGGGTTAGTATATGTAGTTCAAAATACACATAACTACATTAGGTTATCCAAGGATAGAATTAGGATGGCTGGTATATTTTTAAGTATAAAGACACAAAATATATGGTATCAATCTATTTGATGCAATATGATATATATAATCTATCATAACTGATAAATGGCAAGACAGTATAAGGAGGCTAAACTGATAGTAGTAATAGTGTAATCATGATATAATTACATGTCTCATAAATCACAATGAGCCTTTTCCACCCCCTTCTTGGTGCACCATTTAGGGAGTTCACTCAAGGATATATATGCTTAACAAATCACTATAAGAGAAAGTGTCAATAAATGATAAAGTGAAAATATTACATGTATACACACCCTACCTATATATCTAATTAATTTACCAAAATTTTATTATCACACTTTTATATAAATATTATTCAAAATGTCACATTTTCTCAAATTACTCAAATCAAACAAGGACCTAATGAACATCTTTCTGACTATGTTTTAAATTTAAAACCTTATTCATGAAAATGTCATGCCAAATTCTTGTTAGTGAGATTCAAAGTATATTTTAAAATAGTATGCTCTCTCCTCTTAAATAAAAATTCATGTCTAAAATGTATGAATATTTTGATGATATTTTCCATGAACTACACAAAATTTAGATTAAACTTGTGGATGTCAAAATGTTAAAGTATACTTTTATCACTTCAATATTCACTACCACAAAATATCAAGGAAAAACAATGTTCAACCCTAATACCAATGATGCACCTAATTTTAAATAGAATAAAGAGGCTGAAACCTTCAACACAATTTCACAAAATAATTATACAATTATATTTTTTGCTTCTATGAACACTCACCATGTTAAGAAATTGTTAGACCTAGTGTTGTGAATATCTATGAATGCTTAAAAGTCTAGTGTGGAATTACATAAGCTATGAATGTTTCAAGATGAGTTGTGTTAGATTATACAAGTTGAAATAAAATAAAAGTAGAGGTGAAATATTTGTGGGACTACAAGTATAAATACACCAAGTTACCTCTAGACTTTATGAATGGTATAAAGTGTTAATAAAGATAAGAGACATGAGAGTGTTGTGTGGTAGGCTACAAGGAATTAAACCAATATTATGAGATACCTTGAGTTTGTGTGTGTGTGTCATGAGAAATATAATATATGTGTAAGCTACACAAGGTATGTATAGGTTATGCAACATTTTGTATTATGAAAAATCTTTTCTTAGGGATTTCTACAAACTTATAGTGTGTAAAATGAGCTAAATAATGCCTATGAGATGATGTAATGGTGATAGAGTGATTATGCTTAGGTTGGTGTGAATATCAAACTTAATACATCCTTGGTTTTTTTTCTAACCTCAATATGTTTTTATCAAGTGAAGAATCAGATAACGAAGACTTCATAAGATGGTACTAATCTAAATTAAGCTAATTCAGGTGGTGGGTGGGAAACATATATATAGTCCATTGTGCTACGTCATTTTTTCATAGGCATTACACAAGAATATTAATATTCTAAAAACTTTGGAAAATTCTAATTCTATAAGATTTGTGTATTATAGTTCAAATGTTACACAAATATAGAAAACATGAGTGTCTGCATTTGTATGGCTATGAACTAATCAAATTAGATAATATTAAAAAGTGTACTAAATTAAGTATAAAATAACATTAAATAATTCCACACAATAATTTTTTAGTTGCCTAAAACTACACAATAATCATAACAAAGTGGGTGTCATCTTGATTTGGATCATCTCTTAACATAGCTAGTCAAAGTTGATGAGGGAAACCACCACTAAATTGAGTAGGTACATAATACACTATGTGATATCATTTTATAGATTATGTTGTGTGGTTTTGATTCAATATACATAGAATCATATTTTATGATTAGTGTTTCATAAGAACCCATATCTTATAAGTATGAACATCCCACTTGGCACTCATTGCATTTATGTGACTCTCACATGCATCTACATAGTACACTAATTACATCTAGAAGCATAACCTATAATGGTAAATGAGTATGGTGGTGGAGTGTAATGTTCATGAGTGTGTTCATAAAAAATGTTGACGTTAAATGTGATATCTATTTGACCATCATAGGGAAGTTTTCCTCTTGATTGAAGAAGGTAATAAAATTTTGTGATATATTGGGCATACGATGGAGTTTGGAGCCCAAAATGCTTCCTCAAAAATATTTTTTTGAGCTTAACATAATGGGAAACCAAATTGATGCCATTTATCACCAATCAAAGATAAATTAAAAAATAATACATCAATGTGGAACCCTTTAATGGGTGAAACTATGTTACAAATCTAGGTTAAATGTCTTGATATTGATAGATCTTAGAAGTTTGTTGTGAAATGATAAATATCATGATTATTTTTATATCTTATTATAATTAAGTGCATGAATAATCAACTATCTTTGGCTTAGTGCCTAGGAATGAGAGTTAGCCATTTTGCCAAATTTACTTTGAAATAAAACCCACCCTCATCTATTTGTTATATCTTTGAGAATTTATATCCTAGTGGTTGGCATGAAAAACACACTTTACCATCATCTGAACCAATTGAACTACAAACCTTTTGATATATCAACATTATACACACACACACACACACACACACACACACACACACACACACACACACACACACACACACACACACACACACACACACACACACACACACACACACACACACACACACACACACACACACACACATGAGCTAATTTAATACTAACACTATATATTTTTTAATTTTCCATCTCTTTTTAAAAATCCATTGACACCATAAAACCCATCAACACAATCCATTTATAATTAAGATTCAAACTTTACCTCCCATAATTACACTAAAGGAGTTTCCCAAATGAGAATTTTTAGATTTATGTAAGATAGTAACATGGAAACTGATATTTTAAAGTAATGTGTATTATACTTTGGTCTAAAACTTGAATGAGATGTTTATATGTATCAACTAATCTATATCCATCCATTATTTCTATGTAAAAAAGTAGTTCTATCATGTCTGTTAAGTTGTGGAGCTAAAAGCTTCACCAGGATGCAAATAAGAGGAGTTACAGAGGTTGTAGAGGTTACGGAGAGTTGCAGAATGAGTTGTAGGGCAACCAACATCGGTCTAATCAACTAACGTTGGTCACAGTGTAGTGTAAAAGCAACCGATGTCGGTTATGAGTCGACCGACATCGGTCATGGAGGAGCCGACGTCGGCAACCTGTGTGAGCATGCAGTTTGCATGCAAATTTCGGAGAGTCTATTTTTGGACTGTCAGTTTGCATGTTAAAGACTTATTTTAGTCTTAGAGTTATGAGTCTAATTATTGTAATTAAGATAGTCTAATTATTGTAAGCATGAGATCTATATAATAGACTTATGGGCTGTATTGTAAAAGGAGTGCTAGAGAGTAAGAGAGCAAAATAAGCTCCTTCAGAGAGAAGAGAGCAATGGTGTATTCCTCCTAGTGCCACAGTACCAAGTGTGGGTGTTGGTTTGGAGAGTCAGAAGGGTTCTTCGTGTATGTATGATCTTGGTCAGCAGGTGTGCAGGACCATGTTTGGAGATCTACAATGGTGAGTAAGGTCTAGTGATTTGCAGGTGGCAGCAAAGAGCAGGGAGATCTACTTGGAGTACGGTTGTGTGCTTGGTGTACTGGCAGCATTGTTACTAATTGGTGGAGGTGAACACCAACTCTGTATTGGAGTTGATTGTTGGGACCGTAAGAGAGAGAGGGAAGAAGTCCTTGAGGTGTGGCAAGCCTTTGAGGTGGAAGAAGAAGTGGCATCTTCTTTATTGTATTTTCTTCTGAGTGATTATTAATATAATTGTGTATTATCTCTCATATCCTATGTTGTTTCATATTTCTAGTTACTTATTCATTCTGGTTAAATTTTGTGTTCAGTTGCTAATACAAGAGGTAATCATATATACTCTTATTGGTGGAGTAGGATCCTGACAGTTGGTATCAGAGTAGGTTGAGCAGGTTGACTAGGTTGGTACCAACTTGACAATTGGTATCAGAGCTTTTGGTTGGGTTGAATAATAGGTGGTTCAGATCTGGTTAGTGTTTGTTGATTACAGGGTACTCACAGGGGTTTTTGATTGAGTGGGAGTATAGTAATGGTAGAAGAAAGTAAGCTATGAATGGAGAAACTAAATAACATGAATGGTCTGATTGATGGAAAGAAAGAACAGGTAAATAAAGATTGTTGGTTGGTAGAAGATCAGTATGAAGAAAAGGGAGGAGCAGATGTTGCAGGTGATGTTACACAGGATGTTCTGGATAAAGTAGAATCTTGGTTCACAGATTTTATTGCCTCTTTCCATGCAGCCCAAAATAGAGCATCTTTTCATGGGTATGTCTTGGGAGACTTTGGAGAGATTTATTTAGGGGTTGGTGAGCCTTGTCAAATTATTGACGAAGGGGAAGTGAAGCTGAAATTGCAGACGGATAACACACGGGTGTTGAAGGAGGTCATGCAGGGACCAGTCTTGGAGATGAGTCTAATTTCTTCAGGAAAGTTGGGTGATGAGAGATGCACAGTAACTCTCACAGCGGATGCACTTGAATTAGATGGTGGTAAGAAAGTAGGTATCCTTTATCTATCTGCTTATATTACTGATTCACCTTCTATAATAGAGATGTGGCTTTGTAGGCTTGGTCACATATGTAAGAGGGGAATGCATGTTTTTAAGTGGAGGTCAGATGTCTTTGACAAACTTAAGAACTAAAAAGCCTTGGTTTTCATGGAAGAGATGATGGACAGAGATCAATTCAAGGGGCTGAGGAATTATAAGTAGGGCTGTGTTGATTTGAACAGGGTTTTGACCCAAAAGGATCTCGCGAGTAAAAGTTATCACTCACAAGGAGAACACAGAGACCGATGTCGGTTATAAAACTGACATCGGTGTCCATGCAGGGACCGACATTGGCTATGTGCAAATCGACATCAGCAACTTAGGGGTAGATAAACATCGGTGTTGGTCATGGAGAATCGACATCGGTGATGAGGTAGTCGCAGGGAACTGATGACGATAGGGTGTAGACTGAGATGTGATTGGCATCGATTACTGAGATGGATTTTGGGTGGACAGCAAGCTGTCAAGGAGTCTCAAACGCCCATATGGAGGACTGAAAGGGTAAGTAAGCCTCAAATTCATCATTTCCCTTCTTTACACTACTTGTTACTCACTGATGGTCAAGAATCAAGAAGTCATTAAAGAAGCAAAGCAGGTAGATCCAGGAAACAGTGGGAGCTTGGCATGGATGAGGATTGTGATTCTTTAGAGAAGAATTAAACAAGAGTTTTTGGTGGAGTTGCCAGTGGGAAGAAAGCACTGAGAGATGAATGGATGTTCAAGATGAAGAAGAGCGGGAATGGACATGTGAGACGAAAGGCCAAGGTATATGGTCTTGAGCAAGTTGCAAGACAATGGTACAGGTTTTGACAGGGGTATGACAAAGCATGGCTTTAGTCAAGGTCATTGTAACCGTTGTGTTTTCTTTACCAGGTGGATAATGATTACAACATTATTTTGTTACTATATGTGGTGTGGTTGCTTGTTGCAGGGTTACACATGCAGGGAGTTTCTGAGCTAAAGGTAAAGTTAGTTCAGAGGTATGTCATGAAGAATTTAGAGCAGCAAAATTCTTTGGCATAAGAGACATGGAAGATCACAGGTTGATTTTGTCTCCAGTAGGAGCTGATGTGAAGAAGGTGTTGGTAGGGTTTAATTCATAGGATGCAGAATTGGTAA
Source organism: Torreya grandis (assembly GCA_037957365.1). NCBI lineage: Eukaryota > Viridiplantae > Streptophyta > Pinopsida > Cupressales > Taxaceae > Torreya > Torreya grandis. The sequence continues at coordinate 4,392,565 of JARHVA010000178.1, forward strand.
GCACACCAAAGGCTGGACAGTTCAAGCAAAGCTTAGAACAGTGTTTGAAATCACATGAGGTCTAGTGTAGACCTGATTTTTCCCAAGTAGTGAGAGTTGTTAGAAAGTATGGAGCCAATTCAGGGAAGAAGTACTGGAGGGTAGTTCAGTGGGTTCTCAGGTATCTGAGAGGGACTAGCAGTAGGTTAACATGTTATGCAGGGTCAAGGTCTTCACTACATGGAGTTGTAGGTTTGGATGTGGTAGGTTACTTGGATGACAGGTGTAGCATCACAGGATGTGTGGTGGTTGGTCTTCAGGATTGAGCTTGAAGAGGGATACAAGCCAGGGAATAAATTAGACGATGTATAGGTACAGGTATAGGTGTAGTTGTTTATCTCCAAGTGGGAGATTGTTAGGTTGTGGAGCTAAAAGCTTCACCACGATGTAAACAAGAGGAGTTATGGAGGTTGTAGAGGTTGCAGAGAGTTACAGAATGAGTTGTAGGGCAACCGACATCGGTCTAATCAATTGATGTCAGTCACAGTGCAGTGCAGAAGCAACCGACATCGGTTATGAGTCGGCTGACATCGGTCATGGAGGAGCCGACGTCGGCAACCTGTGTGAGCATGTAGTTTGCATGTAGATTCCAAAGAGTCTATTTTTGGACTGTCAGCTTGCATGTTAAAGACTTATTTTAGTCTTAGAGTTGCGAGTCTAATTATTGTAATTAAGATAGTCTAATTATTGTAAGCATGAGATCTATATAATAGACTCATGGGTTTTATTGTAAAAGGAGTGCTAGAGAGTACAAGAGCAAAATAAGCTCCTTCAGAGAGAAGAGAGCAATGGTGTGTTCCTCCTAGTGCCACAGTACCAAGTTTGGGTGCTGGTTTGGAGAATCAGAAGGGTTCTTCGTGTATGTATGATCTTGGTCAGCTAGTGTACAGGACCACGTTTGGATATCTACAATGGTGAGTAAGGTTTAGTGATTTGCAGGTGGCAGCAAAGAGCAGGGAGATCTACTTGGAGTACGGTTGTGTGCTTGGTGTACTGGCAGCATTGTTACTAACTGGTGGAGGTGAACACCAACTCTGTATTGGAGTTGATTGTTGGGACCATAAGAGAGAGAGGGAAGAAGTCCTTGAGGTGTGGCAAGCCTTTGAGGTGGAAGAAGAAGTGGCATCTTCTTTATTGTATTTTCTTCTAAGTGATTATTAATAGAATTGTGTATTGTCTCTCATATCCTATGTTGTTTCATATTTATAGTTACTTATTCATTCTGGTTAAATTCCATGTTTAGTTGCTAATACAAGAGGTAATCATATATACTCTTATTGGTGGAGTAGGATCCTGACAATGTCATGTTTAGATTGTAGGTATAACAAAGTATAGTGGATGAAAATGAGAACGTGTGACCATTATCTTTACCAATAAACCATTTTCTACTCATAAAATTAATTAATATACATTAAAAAAATTATTATTCTATTTACAATATTATAAAATAAAAATAATAATAAATAAGATTAAGCAAATGGACAACATTATGTTTTAGACACAAAAGAGGTGTGGTTTCTATTTATTATCCCTACAACATTTTTAGTTGTGCTCCAAAAGTATCCAATTGTGTCTCAAGGAATAATGATACATCTCCCCATTTGTCATAAATATTATTATTTCACCAAATGTGAAAAACATTTTTTAATATATTTGAGTAAGATATCAAACCCCCATTGTCTTGAAGCTTCTTTGAAGAATATGGATCTTATGGGTTTCAACATTTTTAGTTGGAAAATTCTCACTTAAAAAAACACCAAACCAAAATCTCATCAAGTGGAAAGAGGCTATGTATGATTACCTTTTAAATTTTTAGAATGCCTTTGAGAAACTTAATCTTTCCCATAGATTTAACATTGAGTTCATTTTTGGTGATGAAATAAAATAAATTAATGCTAAATTGTGACATGTTTTACAAGTTATTTTTTTGATAAGAAATACTTGCATTTTATTATTTTTTTTATTTTTTTAATAAAATATTAATTTTAATCAAACTAAATGATGATTAGTGTCTAAAATTAATTTTGGATGGTCAATAAAATGCTAAAGTAATATGAATATTTTTTTCTAGTTTTCACCTAGATACAACACTACTTATCTACAAGAAGAAACATATATATCTAATAAGTTTGTAAAAATTTATATATTATAATCTAGTATTACACACTTTGTAATGCTATTCAAGACCTATAATTACCTTACATGACTTGTACATACACATACAACTCTTGAACACCATTCTCTCCTATCCATTTACCTTTTATAGATTTAACTTTCATGATTTAATACCAATCACCTATAAGAATTCCATAGTCTATACTTAACCTATTCATTATCATACTCAAACTATCTCCAGATCATTAGATAAATATTTCTTCCTTTCATATGATTCTATAAGACTCAGACACCTACATAATTCTTGAGGCATCTAACTTTGATGAACCTATCACCACACTAAGCAATGATAATTTTTTAAATTAAAATTATCTTTGTGGGTCAACCCATGTGTTTCACATGTTGGTGATGTGATAAATTACCAAAATATTCCCATCTAAATGCACAATATGTCTAATCCTATTTGATTATATAGCACATATAACACTCCTAATAAAACATCTATATGAATTTTCACATTGAAAGGAACTACCCTAAGCTTCTCAATTCTTACTTAAGTCACAAGGACCATGCCCTATCCAATTTTGAAGTACTTAATCCAAGATACATTTTCCATTTTCACATGTTGAAATCTAGGTTACATGTTTCATTCATAAAATCATCACTATTACACACATACACTTAATAAGGAGAACTACATGTGGTTTAAATTCTCTCTTTAGATTATTGAATATGTATTCAATGCTCAACTATTCATCAGGAAGTATTTAAGGTCAAATCAACCCACCTCTTTTACCTTTTTTACAAGTTAATATAGTGTTAAAAGTGGAGCTAGGGTCTCAAAGTGAAGGACATAGTTCATAGGGATGTGTCTATCAAATATCTACATTCCTCTATGTGATGCATACATAAATATTCTACCATGTTTTTCCAAGTAGATCCAAATTATTTATTTATGGAGTTAAGGATCACATGTCCCTTTTCAGTCATTCCAATCAACTATTTTTTGTCTTATATTTGAATAGACCCAAAACAATCTAAGTATCTTAATCCTTTAAGTCATTTCCATTTATAGTGAGCTGCATTTGTTCAATCATAATCTGCTTTAGCATTTAGATTTGTGTGTAATTGTCATGTTTTATAAAATCTAATTTATTCTAAGGTTTACCTTATTAAGATATGCATTAATTAAAAATTAATGTAAAACCATAGGTTTCCATTAGGTTTTATTTCCACCTTCTTAGGTTTTCATATTTTTGTGTTAGGGTCTAAGACTTGATTTCTAATTTTCCCTTGTCATACACATGAAATCTTAAATGTCTTATTTTTTCCCTATAATTATAGGTTTATTAACTTATTAGGGATTCTTCCATTAGGGTTTTAAATTTTTTGGTTTATATCTTATTATAATGACTCTATTTTAATAAACCATAAAGGTTTTTTTTAGTTGTATTTGTTAGATCAAAAACTAATTTTTGTTCACTAAAGTTATGTATAGATTTTCCAGAATTAGGGTTTTACTATTCTGATTAAATTTGGCCTAGAGATCAAAGTGTGTATCTATTATCAAAACAATTCATGGGTTTCATTTGTCTATTGATATTTATCAAAAACCTATTTTTTTATAAAAAAAACCTCACAATTTTCTTAGAGTGGTCGAATCTTTATTTGGCTCTTGCCCCATCATCATTTTTGTATATATGCACCTATAGAGTTTTTTAGTTTATTAAAAATTCAAATTTTTATACTTAAGACTTATTTTATACCTAATTTCAAATATCCACTTCTTCTTCTTTTATCTTATCTTAATGGTGGGATTTATTCTTGTGCTTCTTTCTCTCTTTGGGTTTGGTAAATTCAAAATGAATGACCAATCTAAAACTCTTGATAACATCCATCCTATGGACTTATATTTTCTACCTATTCTATACCTTATGTTTATGCTAATAAATGGACCAATGGTCAAGCTTGTGTGATTAATAATTCTAATTATGAAAATTAATAATATTCTTGTGAATGAAATTATTGTGATTATGATTGGATTATGAAGATGATTGGCATGTTAGTGATGAATCTAATGAAGTAGAAAAAAACAAAATATTTTTGAAATAATTTTTCCCAATCCATCTAGAAATCATTTTAATCATACATTATAAAAATAGGATAGTAATAAATAATTTCATAATATACTTCTTGATCTTTATATAATTTCACTTAAGAATTACGATAAAATAGAGTTATGCATAGATGATACACATATGGATCCTCATCATGTTTTGCCTTCAGATGATATTTATAAATTCAATTATATTTATAGTGATATGGAAAATATTGATATACCTTTTTCTTAACTAGAATGTGATACTAGTTCTTTTCTCGTAGTGAAACATAATGTTATATCTTTCTCTCTCAAAATGAAAAATGATATTTTTTATTTGATTTAGATAAAGATGAGGGCTTTGAGAGGACCCAAAACCTACTACATTAGAGAAAAGACACCAATAATAGTTTTACCATAGGCTCACACTAATAACTAACAAAGGACAAATCCACCACACAGTGGAAAGACTATGATAATAAAATACAACAATAATCCAGCAAAACTCTTTGGTTCTATTATGGGTTATCCTACACCCTTTCCTCTTAGTCCAAAGAATACTAATTATTTTTTGAATCTAAAAGAGAAGCTACTCACCTCTGATATTTTATTTATTCTATCTGTTACCTCCTTAACAGTTTCTTTAATTTGAGCTTTTCTTTGATCGAGTCTTCCTCTTTTGGTATTCATCCCTAAATTAGTGTTCTTCTTAAAGTTCCTGGTGTATCTACTACAACCTCCTAATTCTAAAATCTGAGTTTTTCTTTTCTCTTGGGTCATATCTAGATTCTTATCCTCTAAATTATTTGGCTTCCCTTCAATCTTAGAATATTTTACTTCCTTGTTGCTCAAAAGACCCTTGGGATTCTTAGGTTCTCTTTCTTCCTTTCTGGGACTTTTTATGGCTTAAACCTTAATGTCAATCTTATCCTTGTTTCCTTAATCTTTATAATTTTTAAAACTTTCCTCTTCCTTAGTCACTTCCTCTTTAGATATATAGGTTCCATCTACTTCATTGATACTCTACAGATTCCTACTCAACTTAGTTTCCTCTTCCTCCTGCCTAATTTCTTCTATGACTAGTAACTTTAAATAAACCTCCCCTAGGTGGGAAAATTTCATTAATCTAGGATAAAAATGATCATTAATTACATAAGGGGATTCCTTGGTCACCTCTTTTTATTGGACTTCTATCTCAACTACTACTTCCTCTTTAAACTTTTCCTTTGGTTCCTCTATCCTTTTAGCTATTTCCCCTACTTTCTCTTCACCTTTTACTAATTATTTTGTGGTCTTGTTTTATGAACACAATTTTTCATTATGTCCAAACCTTTTCACATTAAAAACATATTTACTTATCCCTATCATAAAAAATGTCCTGAGTCTACACACCATACTTAGATTTTAGCTGAATGGAGTATGACATAGTTGAATCTTGGGATACATTGACACAAACACTAGACAACATAAGTCTCATTTTTGACTTGGCAACTACATCAATATTATTTGGTTGGCCTTTATTTCTTTCAATTACAAACAATATTTCTTCCTCCTAGTATTCCATGGGTAGCCCTGGTAATCTAACCTAGAGGTAGATGACATTGAAGGATTCCTTGAGTGGGTCAAAATAGGGTTTCTAATTTTTTAACACTAGGTTGGATTTTTCAATATTAAATGTTCCTCTTTATAAGACATTAACATAATCCTCTTGATTCAAAAAGTAAAATATGAATAACCCATTTTCCATTTCTATCATATCAAAGTGACTTTTTGGATTTCATTTGCTACTAGTCCATTCTCTAACTACATCAATACTAGGTTTGTTTCCCATGAACTTCCCTATCATGGAATTATCATGCTTAAAATATACCCTCTTGATTAGTTCATCAAGGATGTCTACATAAATTCACTCTTACTCAACTGAGAGATTTAACCCAATAATTAAAAATAAATGAGGGGAATATATTGGCTTACCTATGAGCTATTATTTCCATGATATGGTGTCCTTTCCAATAGAGGCATATTACCCATGAATGTCCTTAATTTGATGTTGAAATGATTCCATGATAACATTGTAAATTTTATTTATTCCACCTGGGTCTAGATATGGATCTATCTCTTCTACATCCCCATTGATCTACCTTACCCTTGTTGCTTCTCACCCATTCATGGTTTCAAAAATATTACCCCTCACTTTCCCTCTGCTCTACTCTAGAATACTCGATAAAATTATTAGGGATGTCAACTCTTCCAAAATGAAAAATAATGTGATTTTCCTATTCTTTCTCTAGAGAAAAAATGTGATGATAATCCTAAGTTATACGATGATGTTTCCATAGAGTATCTCTCCAAGCAATGAAATGATGAAAAAAATTATGGTGAATCTATTATACCTATGTTTATGATAGATGTTAAGTTGACACCAATGAACGAATCATTTCAACCCACTATTATTCCTACTAGTCATATCATCTCTATGATTCATGCCATAGGTGAACTTCAAAAGCAAGTTATTTCTCTCACCTTAAAATATAAATCATGTGATGCTAATATAAATAATGATTTCATCTTAGGACAACATTTAATAATAATCATACTTAATTATAATTATCTAAAGGGATTTTTGATTCCTAAGTTCTAATTTTTTTATGCCCATTGATATCCTATTAGTCACTTTATAAGTATGTACTTTATTTTGGGAAATGCTCAAGTGATAAAAGAATATTATTTTAAAAATGCAAAAAAATTTAGAGGGAGAGGTCTTATATTGGTTCTATTTTTTTTACCCTATTTGGTCTTATAAACCCTAAAAGGATAAAAACTAGTATGTGAATTCATATTAATAATTATGGCATTCAAGCATACATCTTAATGTAGTATAATGAAACTAATTTTTCATGAATTTACAAATGGTGTATACTAAATATAGTAAGTAAAATAAAGGTAAAACTACTTATTTTTTGTAATTTCTAATTATGAGTGTATTCTAATGATGGAAAATAAATAGAAGTAAACCTATGATTCATCTAGTTTAGGAACTATGTTTCTTTTTATGCAAGGTTAGTTCCGTCAGATACAGGTTAGTATTGGTTTTTGATACTAACCTGAATGGTAAATAATCACCTATGCTAAAATATGGTTTTATAACCATACCATCACCTTTACCTGTCTCTAAAAAGTTTGTATGTGAAATATATAACCTTGATGATGCATGCATCTCCATAAATCAACTTCTTTCACCTTCAAACCCTAGGCATACTTGTGAGGGATAGAAAACTTGAAAGAATTGGTAAATTGTAATGGAATGACTTGACCCCAATCACACACATTAATTATTGATAATTTCTTATATATTTGATACTCCAATAAGGGAAATAAAGCCACACTTAATTCACCTAATGTGAAAGTAAATTTGTACTCTTTTTTTATAGGACTATAATTAAAGATATGTCTTTGAATACTTGACAATGCTAGCTTTGAATTATATTTGGTATGCCTCAGACTTGGCTTGTGACTAGTCTTAGAGACTAATTTACAATTCTAAAAGAATAAGGCAAATTCACTTGATGTGTATAGTGAATATATGTGTATCAGATTATTGATAATTCCCCTATCAATAGAGGCCTTGATTTGTGTATATATGAGTCCAATTAGGTAATTTTTCATGCAACCAAAAATCTAGGTGGATGGTTTTACCTTACGGAAATGTTTGATTTTATAAAGTAGTCATTGCTTAGAGAGGGTTATTAATGTCAAACTCAGATCAGTATCGACTGATGATATGGTCCCCATCTAATTTTACTAACTTGTATACAGAAAGACTAAAATGAAGATCTGGGGATGTCTATACAATATAGTGTGCATGTTTGAAATAGATAGTGAGGTTCTTATACATGTGTAGTATCAAAATGGAAGATTCAAAGTCATAATGTAGAATTTAAGTGTGAAGGAATGGTGGGTTAGGACCATATTCATGTCTGTAAGTCATTTGAAATAAATTTATGTCAATATTTTTATTGTCAAGTACTTAATACCATATTTTAACATCTGTAAATGACCCCTATTATTCTAGTAATGGAATTTCTAGAGTAAAATGAAAAAACTATACTTGAGTATGTAAAATACACTTCATCTTTAATATGAAGCTTTAATTGTGTAGGTCACTCAATAGTAAAACCTGCAATAAACATGTAGTAGTCAATGTCCATAGATTGAATATTTAAGATTTGAACTTGAAAATTGAAAATTAAATAGAAATGGAGTAAAATAGTGTGTTGGTGAAAACCATATTTCCATTATAACATTTTAGAGATGATGCTTCCTTGTTGAATAATTAGATAATTATTTTTCCTTGATGAAGCACATCGATGTGGTGATTGTGCCCAATATTTGTGTAACTATACAAGCCCTTGGGTTTAGAAAATAATATGTCCTAACCCTCATAACTTTTGTGATTATTATGTGGTGTACTAACCTAAATAACTACTTATAAAATAAGGGGAAACCACATGATGGATTCTTTATAAGTAAAATTAAATCAGCCACTACATATGGATTATAGATTCAATTGTATAGTTTCACTCATGATTTACTTAAGTTTTCTCTATATAAAAAAATGCATGATTGAGAGAGAATGATAAAGAGAATAAGTAATGTTAATACCCCCATCATGACCTCATATTTAAGTAATAGTGTCTCTCAAGTTTTATCAATGTATAATAGATGCATGATCAAAAATGAAGGAACAATGTTCATGCCCCCATCATGACTTCAATGTCAACAAGAATTAATTGAAATGACAACTACTTTTCATTCAACTTGTAAACTCTATTTTCATGTATGTGCATGAACTAGTATCATGCCTCATGAATATCAAAGTGTATATATGTGCACCAACTAATATCATGTCTCCTAAATCTATACCAAATGATATATAAAGTTATGTATTTATAGGTTGAAATTGAGAACTTGTATCTCAAATGTATATGTATCTATAAATTTGTAATTATTTTTCCTATAAAATTTGTAAATATTCCCATGCATATGGACTTCAAGTGTGTATGAATTTTTACTCAATTATTTATAAAGTGCGTTTATATGCATCGAATATTCCCTCATCATCTGTATTGATATGTTAGTATGTATCAAGTAATTACACTCATTTGATATGTAAACCATTTTGAATCTCTAAAATATAATTCTATATTCATGGAGGATCATGTATATATGGAAATCCCACTATAATGCCCCCATTTTGAGATGAAGGGTGTGCATTGTAAATTACTCATCTCAAAATAAAGTTAACTATATCATGCTATGTATAAAGATAACATCATGTAAAATCATGTGAACTTGTGTTGAGTATGTCATCATAGTAATTTATATGTTAATCAATAAATGTATGTAACATATGTAATGTAGGCTTTATGAGTGTCATGTACAAATAGATGTATCAATGAAGTATGCAATAATAACTATCACTAAAATAATAATTGAATAATACTACATAAAATATGAATGATATGGATAATGGCACCACTCAACCTTAACAAGATCAACAAACATAACAAAATCACCAAGCTCAATAGTTAATGTCACACATAAGGCCAAGGACCATATACAAGGGACATAAATATGTTATAGTAAACAAGGCTAAGGGCTAATATAAGGGACAAAAAAATTTAAACAAGGGACATAAATATTTCAAAAACAAATAAGGCCAAAGGCCACACATAAGGGACCTAAATATTTTTCAAATAAGGATAGGAGTCACACATAATATATAAGCATAAATTATCATGTCATGTAAGAAAGTAACAACATCAACTAAGCATATAATAATTAAATATTGGTTCACACCATCTATATGTATCAATGTCACATCATATTATAATAGCATATCCATATAGCATTGTGTAAGATATGAGTAATAAGAAAGACATGTGTAAGAAATATGTATATTTCAACATGGTAGAGAGGTTATAGAAATATATAACTTGTGATAGTGAAACTTGTATAATAATTTTCCCCCAATATTGGCATGGTCATTAGGTAGAGTAAATTCTAACATCTATATGTCCATATATAACCTATATGTTCTACATCGCACTTATATATCATGAAATGTATGTGTATGAAATTAATATGTCATCTACCAAACCTGATAAATAACATATGTAAGTAATGTAATCTAGTAATCATGTCATGCTCAAGTATTGATTTTGATTTTTTGAATATTTTGTATGTTTTCAAATTTTTAAACTATTTAATATTTTTGTATATTTAAAATATTTTAAAATTTTAAAAAGTATTAGCTAATGATCCCATTAATATGAGGACCATAGGGAGTAATTTTATAAAATAGTGAAAGGGTAACATGTCATAAGTGAGAGGTAATAGATGTCAGCATATTAGAATCTGATAATAAATCATGTGTTGTTTGAAAACTATCATAATCACTACTCATGGAATCTTGTATATGAGGGGTAACTCTAAAACTATGTGGGGTCTAATGTATTGTAGGAAAATGTCTCACTTACTATGTTTATTATGGAACACACTAAAATATCTGTGGTATTAATTAAGTGTGTGTTATAAGCAATGATGGCCTTTGTGATCCCTGAATAAATCCTTGATATGAAGCACATTGAATAGGTAATTTTATAAGAGCCTCAACTAATCTCTTATTAATAGGGTGTATATAAATATATTATATATGTGTAGCCACTAGTTCTATGTATTGATCATGTATGAGTGTATCAACTAGCAGCAATGGTGGTTTGAGTGGGTAGTGGAAGAGGAGATACCACTAGTTATAGAGGGTCTTATATCGTACACTTGTAATTGTGACCACCTTGTTGCATTGTATTTAAGTGAGACATAAATTTAATGTAGATGTATTGTATAAATTTTTTTCATCAAATAATGTCCTACAAACATGTCATAGACCATATTACTTTGTAGAAATAAGAATGGAATGGCTAGTATGGTAGATCCCACCTAAATAGGTAGCACCATGTATCCAAGGGTATTATATTTCTATTTATATAATCCATTAAGTGTTCTTGGTGTATATTTTATATCATTTTGTGTGTATCTAAGGGAGTGAATAAGTGTCATTTTTCACATATTCTCACTTGACCAATTATCGATCATAACACTATGTATGGATTGTTTGTTGATATATGTCCATATGAATAGTGTATTAAAATATGAATCATCATCAAAACTATCATTGTCATCAAATATGATCATAGGAAGTTTTGGTGAGGTGTCGATAAGCATACTAGTAATTGTGACTATTGGGTAATCATATGTCATAAGTGAAGGATGCATATTGTATACATAGTGTACTTCTAAATTATTCTTTGTCTTTTTCTTCTCATGCTTGGGAAATGGATCATTTAATATTTTTAACTTATTATTTCCATTGTTCTATGCTCTAGATTCTTATATAGGGGTGCTCAACTCAATAATGTTGTTATCAATAAGATCTTATATCTTATGTCTTAATTTGAAGCATTTATTCATAGAATGTCCTACAATTTGATGATGGTCATAGTATGCATTACTATTATTGATCCTTGGTGTGGGATTGTTTTTATTAAACTCTTTTGGAGGAGGAGGTTATACTTAATTAGATTCTATAATAATATATGAAGAAGTGATGTTAATATATAAAATTACCTTTTTGGTGGAGCTATCAATTGTAGTCTATTTGCAGGATGTACTACTAAATTAATTGTAATATTTGATTCATTTTTGTTGTTATTTAATTAGACCTTGTATCTTGGTTGTATTTTAAATTTATTTGTTAAATTAGCTATAAGATTAGGTCTATACTTGAGTTTTTTCAAATCTATGAGTATAATTTATTTGTCCCTCATTATGCGGCATAAATCATTAAAGGATTTAAATCTTTCAAAGATGATTAACTCACAGAGTGGTGAAAATAATATTTGTTTGAATATGTCTTGTAAATTAATTTTTTCCATAACATTAGTCATCATAGATAGCATAGTCTTGTATTGAAGTACATAATCATTGATTATTTTAATGTACCCTTGCTTGAGTTTGATAATTTACAAAAAGATAGTTTTTCATCAATGTTGATAGCAAAATGTTAGATAAATTGATCTACCAAAGGTTTGAATGCCCTTATTAATTAGAGGGGAAGGTCATAGAACCATCATAAATAATATTCTTTAAGACTTCTTAGAAATATTTTAGTGGATATTTTTTCATTGTATGTGTAATTCAAGTATGTTGCGTGGAATGATCAAATGAGTTGTTATAAATCACCTTTACCTTTGTATAGTAGAAACGTATGAGCTGTGAAACTTGTAAGTAAAGGATAATTTTCTATATCAGGGGATAATGGATTATGAAGCAAGGCATGTAAATTCAATAAAGACTAGCTCTAGATGCACCTTGCTCTAATTATTACACATTAGCATGTTGAGTTGTAATAGTCTAATCAAGGGATGTATAGTAGGCAAAGTTGGTGATGTAATATACATAGTCATTAAAGGAGGGGTAAAGGTTACTCTTGTAGGAATAAGTATGGAAATTTATTGGAAGCGTTGTGTTAGAATTTTTACTTGAGACCTAGATGCTAACATGTTGAACTATGTGCCCAGTAGATACCTTCCCTATGTTGGTATATCATGAGGAAGAGTACTCCCTATGCTCACCTAAGGCATAGAGCAAAGCAACTAGGTTGGGTTGGGGTTAGTTGGCAATTGTGTTTTTCTCAATAGACTAGATGGTTTGATTTAGCTTATTCCTACTCATTTCTATCTAGACTAGACACATATCTACTTCAATTACCATACATATACACTTATGTTAGAATAATAGACTAACTCAACAAGCATTCAATTAAAAATGAACGATATACCCAAAGTTGACATATTAATTCCACACTATGATGTCATAATAGAAATAAGATTGTATTAATAACCAAATGGGAAGGAATTACTATGAGGTAATTCCATATAGCAACTTAAGATAAGTGGACATATTCTTGTCATTCATCTTAATCTAGGCTAGGAAAAACTATTGCATTACCATAAATTGGGCTTGGCCTATCACTTTTTTGGGTAGCATCCTCAGGGTGCACCATTATTTTCCTAGGGATTCTCTCAAGTGCATATTCCATTGCATGAGCCTTGATTTATATTTTGAGTTGATTAGACCAAGGTAGGTGAATTCTTGATATTTGATTGTAGGGGACTAATGGTGGTCAGGTAAAGTCCAAACTTCTACCCCATATCTTCATTTGGGGACTTCGATTTCATCAAACACTAGAATCATGAGGATGGTTCCAAGTGTAAACTTGCCTTCCTCTTTGTGTGCCTTCTTGGCCAACTCTATGATCAGTTCTACCATATAATTAGCTAGTTTAAATTAGATTCCATTCACCATCTCATGTACTAGGTAAAAATAATTCTAGTTGATTTCTTCCCATTAACATGTTGGAACTATCTCGGTGCTAATCAGTCATGCCACTAATCTGGTGGTTCTATCACTTATGTTGGGGATAGGGAAGGCATATCCATTTTTTTAATTAATTTTATGTACCCTTCGATTAATTTATTCATATTTTCCTAACACTTCTTTTATGTCAACACCAAATTGAACTAGCCTTGTATTTTTTTGAATTTGTATCGTCATAATCTATATCCTTCTTCTTATAAAATACATTCTATTCTCATGAATTCTAGAAATAAGGAACATTAATATTTCTTGTGCCCTACTAAATAAAAGGAGTTACTACGATTGGAATGTGTTGACTTATTCTAAATTCCTCCTAATGAAATTATCATAGATGGGATTCCCATTGTTATTTTTTCTAGTGTCCACTAGGTAATCCTTGCATAGTTTGGCCTCATGGTACCTGCTCCAATGATTGGCATCCTCTATCTTACATACATCCACCTTAGTCTCATGTTCTTTTGCTCATTCAATGTCATTTGGGTAAAATATTTTTGAGGAAACCATTCTTCTTAAATGTACTATAGTTATAACTTTAGTTTATTCCGTATTTCTTTATTCGACCAATCATCTTCTCTCTCTCCTTATGGTTCTTATTATTTCTTTATTTGATGTTGAGGGTTATTCAACCTCTAATCTTGATGAGATGGTTCCTGTATCTTTACTTATGGGGGTCCCAAATTAGGTTTTTGTAATATGACACCTCCTCTTTGATGCTTTCACCTTTAGTCTCATACCCATTTGTAGTTTTATTTTATGAATTTATCCCCAATTTCTACTCTTGACTTTCCTATTTAGCCTTAGATTTAAATTATTTTTTCCCAATATCTTATTCCTAGATTTTCTTCATGTGGCAGGTACCCTTTAGTTGATTTCCTCTTTATCATCTTTGTTAATTTTCTTGAGACTTCCCTCGGTTATGTGTTATGTGGTTGATTATAATAGTTTTGCCTTTTCTCACATGTGTCCCTTCATCATTTTAGTGCTCATGCTAGCTATTTTAGTTGAAATTTTGAATTTTAGGTTTTGATTTGATAGATCATGTCTTAATTTTTATTATTGATAGTAGTGTGCCTAATTATATTGGTTCAGTACTTCTTTTCCTTACCCCAAACTAAATCATGTGTTTGGTCCTCTGTCATAGAAACATAAACACATGGGGCATTTATAAGTGATTATAAAGATAATGCTTGGTATTTATTCAAAATATATGATCTTCATGAAAAATTATTACATGGCCCTCTTTACAAAATGTACTTAGATACATGGTGTGGTGACTTCTAAAATAAAGGCCTCATTCAGCTCACACAACTAGATATTAATAGGAGTGGATGAACTAGTACCCTTAATCGATACATGAATAATGATGCCAAATAAGCCTAAAAATAACTAAAAAATATTAAAAGCAACAAATGAGGACATAAAATAAATGGCATAATACTTCTTATCACCTTACGTATTTGGTATTAAACATGGTATGGTTTGAGCCAATTTCCATTGAAATTCCCAAGAATAATTTCCCCATTCAATGATTGAATCTTGCATGTTCCAGTTTCCAAAAAATTGTTGATTATGTACAACCCAAGTGAGTGAATTTGCAACTTACCAAGATGCTTGAGGTAATATCATATAGAAGTACTTGGGTGCCTTAAAATAGTACTTTTCCTTTAATATCTCTATCGTGGCATGCCTTTTATTGGGCCTACTCAATGGTTTCAATCCGTTTGGCAAGGATTCACCTTTCATCTAACTTCTACAATTATTCAAGGTACACTATGAGGGATTAAAGGTCATCTAGGTGTCCAATTTGTCATATGTGAAGGAATGGTACTATAAATTTGATAGGGAGGATCTATACCATGCCAAATACCAGTTGAAAAGGAGTAGACTTGTTGAGTTACTTATAATAGGTTTGGTAAGCCCATAGGACAATTGATATTTGGTCATTCTAGACTATGCATACCATGTCATAGATCTTTTTGAGGCAATGATATAAAAATATTTTGAAGGATTATATAGTGCCATTGGCCTAAGGATGGTAGGGAGTGGTTTTAAGATTCTGATAATATGATCTACACTATCTCATTGATTATTTGGGTACCTCTATCACTAGTCAAACTCAAGGGGCATCCATATTTGCTAATAATATTTTCCCATAAGAATTAGGAGGTTATGACTACACTTAAATTCTTGGTGGGTATAGCCTCAGCCCATCTAGTGATGTATTTAGTGATAGTAATGGTATAACATGTGATAATAAATCATGTGGTAGGTGGAATGGGCCCTACAAAGTCAATGGACCATTTTTCAAAATGAGCCTATATGAGGATCATAGTAAGTAGCATCTCAACCTGGTGGTTTAGCTTCCCAATCCTCTAGAAAAAATCACACTTATAGGTGTATTCCTTGGCATCATGGAAAATAGTTAACCAATAGAGTCCTAAAAAGAAGATATTTCAAGTGGTTGATTCCCTGGTGAAGTTTCCTCTAGTGAATTCATCATGGGCTTCTTGAAATATGGTTGTGTACTCATGGGGGAGCACACATCACCACAACAACTTATCACACTTTTTTATAGATTTTTTCACTGATCAATTGGTAAGGAGTAGCACGAAGGGTTAGCTACTTATTTTATTTATTGGTCATTATATTTAGTGTAGTTCTTAAAGTTAGAAATATTGTAATATCAATAAGTTCTTTTGGCACCTATTGTACCTTATATAGTTTTGCATCAAGCATAACATCTTTAATTAGTTATGCATCCTCACCATTGGTGACATGAGAAAGATGGTTGGGTCCTAGATTTTATTTTCCTAGATTGACAACTATTGTGAATTGAAATTATTTAAATAATATTATCCACCATCATATACGCCCATGAATCATGAGTTTATTTACCAAGTACTTCAGTGCCTTATGATCTATGAAGAACATAAATGGGGTGGCCAATAGGTATTATCTAAACTTATGAAGGGAATCGATCATGGATAATACTTCCCATTTGGTGGTTATATAATTTTGTTCTATAGGGGTGAGTTTTTGATTAGTGAAGTAAATGGGATGATCAATATTGTTTTCCCTAGGTTGGGCTAAAATAACACTAATAGGCATCCCAAAAATATCGACATGGATGTGGAATGGAGTGTTTTAATTTATGAATTATATTATAGGGGTGTTGGCTAGCTTATTTTTAGTGTTTCAAAGTCTTCCTCATATGCTCTTACTCATTTGAATAGTTTATCCTTATGTAAATGTTCTTTTAAGGGTACAATTATCCTTGTATAATTGTGGATGAAATTATGATAGTATCTGGTGTGTCCCAAAAATTGTTGTACATTTTGTTTATTAGTAGGTTTTTAAAGTTTAAGGATGACTATTAATTTTGTGGGATCCACCATAAATCCATATTTGTAGATGACATGGCCAAACAGGGTGCCAAATCGTATGGCCAATATAAAAATTTTCATGTTGAGAGATATTTTTAGTTATTAACATCACTTGAACATGAGTCTCAAATTATCATGGTGGTATTTCACAACTCCTTATATTGTATAGTCATCCAGGTAAACTTGGAGAAATTGGTGGACAAAATATTTAAAGGTCGTGATCATAACACGAGAGAACATGACTAGAGTGTTTTTTAGCCCAAAGAGCATGAAATTATATGAAAATGAACCCCATTCAATGGAAAATGTAGTCTTGGGCTTGTCCTCATCTTCAATATGGACATGGTAATATCCTAAAATTCCATCTATGAATGTGCATATCTTAAAACCTACCACTCTTTCAACAATCTCTTTGATGAAGGGAGAGGGAAAGTGATCCGCGACACATGTTGCATTTAGGAGATGATATTCAACACAAATCCAAATGCATCCATCCTCCTTGATGTTGATGACCATGAGACTGACTCATTTATATTTTTCTATGAGATATATGAAACCTGTAGCTAACATGTCATCAATTTTAGTCTTTACCTTAGCCCATAGGTTAGGGTTCATCCAATAAGTCCACTTTTTGATAAGTTGTGTGAATTCAACCAGTGTGATCTTAATTTTTCCTAGTGAATATTGCATTCCCTTCATCTTCATGAATATCCTAAGAAGTATGTCCTATAATTATTTAAGTAATTCCACTATGCAGGCAAGTTATGCATCTAAATATTAGTTCCCAATGGTGTTGATCTTAAGTTCTTCCTTTGTGTTGATGTTAACTTTGATTAGCTTTGGGGGTTATTTATAACATTGGTGTTTCTCTATAGGTGTATCTACTACTTGAAATTCATCATGAGTGGTCTCAATATGCAAATGACTTGGTTTGCCTTCATCAAATTCTTCTTCAACTTTGTGCATCATGTTTTTTTACTTGTACTTCCAATTTATTTCTTTCCATACCTATACATATTTTTCACTTAATTTGATTTTCAAAAATAATTGGTAGGCCTACTCCTTTTTTGTTATAAATTTGGAGATTCATTCCTCCATTCTTGTTTCATCCTTAAATATGGCATGGTGGATTTGTTGAAGGGGTTTGCTCAACCTCAGGGATTTTTACTTCAAGACAAAGACATGTATGAATTATTCCTTCAATTTTTTCCATGTGGTCTTTTTTCTCTATGTTTATGTTATAATGTACCATGTGCGTTCCAAGGTACTTAATCTCCAGTAGACCCAGAGTTGTATAGGTAGGTAGGAGGGACTTCCTACCCATGTGTTCTTGATTGCATGGATATGAAGGTCAGGGTTTAAGCTTCCATTATTTACCAACAGTCTCTAATAGTGTTTTGTTGGTGTCAACTAGATGTGCATGGCTTCCTTTATACCCTTCCACATGGGAAGGTTGGATCTATGTGTAGCCCACTAATACATGGCAATACTCTTTAGTGTATATACCATAATATTTTCATACTCTTATTCATATAAGATGATTCCTTTGAGATCTTGGATGTATGGCTCAAGGTCACTAATTCTAATGAAATTGGTTAGTTTCACGAGCCTTCCCCTTCTAATGTGTCAACCCCGCTTTACTAATTTTCTTATATAAGGAGCCCATATCTTTAATTATCTATTTTGGAAGTCATTATGACTTATCCATTGCATTGTTTACTTATGGGGTCTTTTTTTGATGATGTCGTAACTTCATCCAATCTCCTCATATGATTATTGAACCCACTGGTCATAAGTAATGGTGGTGGTATTAGAGATTGATTGGGTATAATCCCAATTAAGAATCCCTTGTTAATTTGGTTTAAGGTTTTCTAGTCCTTTAGAAGTGATATTATATATATTATTGATCTCATCTTCCATATCCATGCATTCTACATATGGAGGCCTAATATTTGTGGCTAGTGGAATAAACACATGTTATTTTCCATTTATTCTACATATGGAGGCCTAATATTTGTGGCTAGTGGAATAAACACATGTTATTTTCCATTTTTAAAACTCGTAAAATGTTGCTTGAAGTGCATGTTTTCATTATTATCATAATACCATAATGTCAGGTAGTTATTATATTTTTCCAATTTAATCACTATGAAGTTATCCTAGAATTCAACTCCCATGATCTCCAAACTAAAATTGGGAAGTACTCTCAATGGATGAGCTTTAGTTTTATTGGCCATGAATAAAATATACATTGAAGGTCACAAAGGTGGGCTTCCCATTTTTCCCCAAGCATATCTGATCAAGATATTAACTTCAGTGATAGTGTTTATCAATATGTCACATTCCTTCCATCCATTTATTCCTACATCCAATAGTAACTTTAGGCCATAGCTAAAATTTGTCATCATCCATAGATATTATCCTTTGACCATGCTTGGCTTAGACATATTCATGAGTTTTTCTTGGACTAGTAATTGGAGAGTATCTCCCTTAACATGGGTGTCATTCCATCTAATCATTAGATAGATATTACTTTGGATAAACCATCTTCAATTTTTTGGTTGCCTAATACAGATTGTATTCTCTACCTTAATTTTTCTTCAAAGTTATGGGCATGTTAAAGCTCACTTGATAAATTATGAATAACATCCAATGCTTCTTGGAGTACTAATTTTTTCCACATACTATTTGGGTATGGTGTGTTATAAGGATCTAAGTATTTTTTTGAAGTGACTTAATATTTGTGTGGTTCATATCTTGACCTAACCTTCTCAATTAGGTAGGTAGCATGCTAGGTAGTTAATCTACTTCATGTTGTGACATAGACTCCTAGAGATTGATTATTATTCCCTTGGTTATTCTCCATCCATTGTTTATATGTTGGTCCACACTTATCATTCTAGCATCCCTTTTAGGTTATGCCTCCTTGGTGTTTTTTTCCTATAGGTCAAGGCAATATTCAACCCTATGATTCCTTTGATAGTATGCAAAAGTAGTGTGCAAAGGAAAATACCTATATAATTGATTTGGTAAACCATAATTGTAATATCATTGAAGTGTGAACTTGCCACCAAATCATCCTCTAGTCAAACATTCTCACTATCCTCATGGTAGTCCATACTACTCAAAATCTTGGCCATATGTCCCACTTATTTGTTTTACTTGCATTATGTTCCCTTAGGTTATGACTTTATAGTATATCATATTGTGTGAATTGGTGTCACAGATCTTATAATAGGCCATGAATATTAGCAAGGTCACTTAGGGTATCATGGGTAAATTACACACATCATGGCCCTCTCTACATAACTCATAAGACATCATGAGTGCACACATGCATTTTATTGGATAGTTCTAATTTGCATATCCCTCTATCCCACAACATTCACACCATAATCCACTTCAAGTGTCTAGTGTGTCATTGGTCATTTATTTTTATAACATTACATTCATAGATGTAATTTGCACATCCATAGTCGAGCTTACCCTAGAATCCACACTTCCTACCATTTCATTTTTTGGCATGGCTTCCAAAGCCTCTTATGGATCTATGATGTTCCTCATTACCAAGGCATGCCAATACAGGGCAATAAATCCTCCAATAAACCATTAGGCATGTTGTATAAGGTAGAGTGCATAAGATAACTTTGACAACTTCTTGAATCTAATGTCAAAGGCATGAACATTCTGAGATGAGTCTTATTTTATCTCCTTCAACTCTATAATGCTTTGTTGCTCAAATTTTGGAATGTTAAACTCCTTCAAAAATTATGTCTTCAATTGCTCATAATACACAATGCTTTGGGTTGGATCATATTTCCTATACTAGTTATGGGCACATTCTTATAAGTTTTTGGCAAAATATCTTGCCTTTCATTCTGGCTATGTGATTCCTTTTATGCACTAGATGAGTTATCACTTATGGATGTGCTTAGTAGTGTTCTTTATTCCTCAATACTCAATTAAATTAGGAGACATCTCATAAATGACCTACACCATTAGGGATGGAGTTCCTCCTTATGCCCCTAAGTTGGTTCCACTAATATATTTGATAAGCACTACACCTACTCTAGTTGTTATTTGAGTAGTCTATGAAATAACATTCATTCTTTCAGTGCCAATTATTCCATTTTGTATTGATCTACTCAATGTAAGTGTTGATCCTACTCCTCTAGTCTACATATTTAAAAGGAAATAAAATACCACACACTTCTAACTTTATAAGCTTATTTAGTCATACCTTATATTAGCTCCTAGCTTATAATTATTGATAAATTCACTTCAAATGGGTGAGTTGGATGGGGATAGGTCTCGTGCTCTTCAATTATTTCTCTTATATCAACTTTTCTATGTATGTCCCAAATGTTATCTTTCTTCCTTCATCATAAAAGTTCTTTATATGAGGTCACAATTCCTACATGTGAAAGTCATCCTCATTCCTCCCCATCTTTTGTGGGTACTCATGACACATACTAAGTTGAACCCTATTCCTCTTTTCCAAGGACCTAAACATCTTCTTCTTTTAAGAACTCACACTTACTCAATCCCACATTGATATGGACTCCTTTCACTAGGATATCCTTATAATTATCTTTTGGTTACTGCACCTTCTCCATCCCCATTTGAATTCCACTCATACATGATGATACTCAATAGGCCATTGGTAGGTCTTTAATTTTTTATCTACCATTAGGTTATTTATCTCTATGGGTAACTTTCTAAAGTAAGAACCTACTATAGAAAAGTGTCTTTATTTAGCTCATGTGCTTAGTCACATTCTTATAAATTAATCCAAGTTGGTTCTATAATTGATACATCTAGGTACAAGCATAGTAAAATTCTATGGTGCACAACATTTAAATGCACTACTACACTAGCATCAATTTCACATAAGGTGTAAGCCTTGTGAACTCACTCGAAGCACAATAGTGAGGGGACTGGGGCTCACATTGGACTAGTTGAAACATGGCATAGCCTTAGTCTCAATGGGACTTAGTCATTTACAAAATGGAATTAGGCATTCTATCAACATGTGCCATTCTAGATAAGATCAAGAGGTTTAATCCTATTCAAGGGAACTATTCCTAGTCATGGTGACACAATTTCATGTCTCGCTAATTAAATATCTTAGTGGTGCAAGCCATAGGGATAGCAAGTTAAGTGTCATTTAGGCTCTTATTCAAATCAAGGGAATTATTTATTCTCAGGTGCTCATTCTTCAAGTTAGCACTCTAGGCATGGTTACTAGGGATTTGACGCATGCTAGTTTTAATACTTAGTTGATTTTACAAGTATAACAAAGTCATTATATGGCATAATGATGCCATTAGCAACATAGAATAGACCTTTACATCATAATATATTCAAAAATGAAAATTATGCCATTATTCATATAGAACTTGAGTCACAATCATATAATAGTGATAAACTATATGAAATAGATCAACAACCAAGTAAATATGTAATGCTAATTTCACTAAATCAAAGTTCATCAATAGAGTATAGTTCATAATATAAATAAAGCATCAACCCATTTCCACTTACTCATGCCCAATAGCTCATAGATGATCTTGGTAACTACAATGGATATTCTTATTATTATCCATACTAACTCAAACTATATTAATGGCATTCTCAATTTTAATAGAGCTTCACTGAGTTAATTCATCTCATCCTCTTCTTTGGGTTCAAACTTGTTTTTATAGGCAAGGGATCATCTTTGATCTAGGTCATATGGGCACACATCAAGTACTAATTTTTCATTAGGGTTCATTTTTCCATTATCTCCACTAATCTGACACCTGTGCTCTCCAATTACGACGTGCAGTTTTCAAAGGGATGTCCCTTAAAACCTAGGTGCTAAGAAACTACCTACTAGCTAGCATAAGATCTTTGAATATTCTTATATATGGAACCAAAAGTACAAAAAGAGTAATCGTTTTCAATGATTTCATTATGCTAAGATGTGGTGATTTGGCATGGTCCACTATGCATCACAAAAAGGGGCCCAACATTACCCCATACAAAATTGCCAGCATGCCCTCGGACTAGTCTTTCAATGCCTTTACTACACAAAATTTGGGTGCACTCTATTGTAATTTTTCCTTGAAGTTCTCAAATCCTTGAATATAAATCCCAAGTGTGGACACATCAATGCTCTGCATCTCTTTTTTGAAGGCCTATAACATTTCCTTAGCTCTTCTCACCCCATCATCTAAAATGTCCCCTTACTCACTTGCCTTTGTTTGAAAGGTGTAGAAGAGTGCTTCCATGTCTTGCTCCTGGGTTTTTAGTTGGGTGCTTAAGGTGTTAACATACACCATAAATTGTATGCACTCAGTTCTACTCATAGTGAAATCATGCTTCATCAAAGCATCCTTCTCTTTTTCCTTTTGAAGGTGTGCATTGATGACTGATGCTTGAGTGGAAAAGTTGAAAAATATGCCATCTATTTCTTCTACACCCTCTTCTATTTTGGTGAATAAGTCTTCTATCACATCAATTTTTTTATTCAGCTCTCTTCTAATGGATTCATAAGGGTCTTCTTGTTCCTCTAGCATTGGCTTCATCTAGAGGAACATTTTTTCTACCAACATGCAAACCTTATCAACCTCTTTCATTTATGAAGTATCAACACCATATAAAATGGATGGCACTACTTCTTCAACATGCTTGATCAGCTATTGGAGTTTGAGCTTCATTGCTTTTATTTCTTCCTTTAACTATTGCACTATCTATTTCCACTTATTGGCATGAACATCACTGATGATGTTCTTGTGTACTACTACTAAGGCCATCTTAAGGAGGGTATTATCTAACCTTATAGGGTTCATATCCCTTGGATTTAGAAGTTGGTATTCATGCCCCTCTTCTAGTTTCTTGGTGTTTTGTATTGATTTATTTAGTACCTTAAACTGAGGCTCTTTCATGTAAAAATTGAGATCCAAGGAAACTTGATGGCACATTAGGGTTGTGGTAGTTTTGGAGTACATGTAATCTAACATGTAGAAGTCATCATCTTCAATGAACTCCTTCTGTGTTTTTTCCCTTTAGCTTGGCTCATATTCATCTTCCTCAGGTAGCTCTTTCTCTTCTCTATTGGTACTGGTTCTTTCTCCAATACCTTATACTCCTTCTTCTTTCTCTACTAGGGTTTATTCATATAACTTCTCAACTTGGTCCACCTCTTCTCTTTCCTTGGCACTAGGTTTGTTGTCTTATTTTTGGAGGAGTTCTTCCTTAGACTTTTCCCCCTTGCCCACTTCTTCTTGTTGTTGTGGCTCTTTAATTTGAACCTCCTTAATGCTAACCTTACTTTCCTCTTGCCCTAATGGGGTATCTAATACCTTCTCCATTTATTATTTTGAGGTGTCAACATCACCTTCTTTGTCCTTAGGTTCCCCTTTAATACTTGGGCACACCTTTTTTGTAGCTCCTTCTATTGAGCTGGTGTAGGTGTCAGGTGCTTTTACTTTCTTTGTTTTAATGGAATCCACACATACAATAACCCTTTCTTATTTTTCCTTTTTTTCCTTTTACCTTTAAGCCATTTTCATTTTTTCCTTTCTCTTATTGATGGTTATGGTAGTGTTTTCCTCTCTGGCCTCTATCTCTTTGACCTCTACTCGATCAATATTAGCTTGAGACATGCCCTTAACCCTCATGAACTCTCTCTTATAGTAAAAATATAACACTATATCAACATGATCCTAATCTAGGCCCATGTCTTTCCATTTGTCCTTCAACTCTTCTTCATTTGGTACACCTAAGGATCCTACTTCTCTAGGCACAATTGTAGTACCACCTTTGATATCTTCATGTACTTTTGCCTCACTAGGCTCTTCATATATTCCTCCTTTATTCTTTCCTCCCTTTCATCTCTCATGCCTTACATTTTTCCCCTTCTCTCCTATGCTCTTTAGCCTTGACTATCTCAATGGCTTCTTTAGACATTCCTACCTTCATCATTTATTCTCTTCATTCCTCTAACTCCTACACCTTTTGCATATCAGTATCACTGAGGCTGAATTTCCTCCATCTTCACATATTCTTCTCTAATTCATTTTGAGGTGGTGGGGAGGGGGTCCTTTAACTAGAATAAGAGTCACCTTATTCAGGTATAATATATACTCCCTTACCAAATGTTTCTTCCTCCATCTCTTCTTCCTCCTCTTCCTCTTTTATGTCAAATAATATTATCTTGGGTACCACAATAGGAACCTTCCCCTACTTCTTTTCCCTTGCACTATATGAAGACTTTGGCATGAATCACACATGCTTATTTATAGAGGTCAAAGGAGAGGATTCTACTTCTGAGGTTATATTGAGCCTTATTCTCTCCTCTATCTTTTCCAAAGTCTCCCCCTTCTTCTTCTTGGGAGAATTTTTTTTCTCTGCTATCACTGAGGTCCCTTCATCACTGATCTTGATAGGGGGATCATCGCTTTGATCTAATCTTGGGCCCTTCTTATTTGGCTTCATCTCATAATAGAGCCTATGGTCATGCCTAGCTACAATTGCCTCTTAGAGAGGATGGATGTTGGTGTGATCTGATTCATCCTCTTCATCATTTGTGGCCTTTCCATATATATGAATGAATTGGTGCCTCATTTTGTACCTCTCCATATCCAGATCCTTTGCTATAATGTATAACTATTGTGAATTGGGGATCTATCATAATGCATCCCTAAATTATCTTTCCAAGAAGGTGTAGGGGATCTTTAACCACCCCAACTTATTACCATCAAATAGAACCAAGAATAGTACATAATAGTGTTACATTATGATAAAGGTTGTCATTTGAAACATGCTCTGAGGGAACCCCTGAAGGATGCACCACTCTAGCCTAAAGGCCTCTATGTACCTCTCTCACCATCCCATGATGTAAGTCTTATATTTAGCACTAAAAGATATGGGTCTTGTGAAATATTTGTATTTATACATTAGGGAGTTATTATGCTCTATAAATACCCAAGGGTTTCCCTCATCCCCATATAGAATTTTAATCTCTTGGATGACAATCAGAATGAGAATGGATCCCTATATGAATGTCCATTTTGACTTGTGGCACTCCTATGCATTCTTCACAAATTCATCAATGATGAATTTATAAATATTTAAATACACAACCTACACCATGTGATAGGTAATGAAAAGTTATGCCTTAGTCATATCAGTCCATCAACTGCTTGGGCATAGTTTAGAACTTACAAGGCATGATGCCACCCTCATGCCAGGGTCCTTGCACTCCTTGATGGGGAATGTAAAACCCCCTTTGAAATACTTTAAGATCTATGCTACATAATATACCTCATCATCATCATCCATCATCTGATGGATGTCTTTACCAATATTTAGAAGCCTAGTTATTCTCTTTATTAATTACATTAAAATCTTCATGCACCTCCTTATGAAGTAAATGTGGTCCTCATGAATGCATGATATTAGGAATTTTACAAGCTCCTTTAACTTCCTAAATCATGAAAAATCATAAATTTGATTTATGCCAAATCTATCAATTTTTCTTGGATCGAGACATCAAACAGGGTATCACCTTGCACCATCTTCCACCCTATGTCCACCATCTAATCTTGCATGAGGTCTTACAAATGACTGGACATGTGGTGGTTATATTATTTTAACTGGTAGGTGTGCACAAAAAAGTGCCAATCCTCCCCTATCATAACCTCTAGAAGGAACTACATTACTTGATAGGACATTTTGGTGAGCATCTCAGTATTCACCTATCCCATGCTCACTACTTCTACTCGTTGCATCATTATTTTTATAGTGGCCACTTTGGGCATTATACATGTCCATTTTGGGTCTTATTGTACCTACTCAAATCTTAATCCCTTCTATTTATTAAACATATTAAACCTACTAGTGTTGAATCATGGTAGGTGTGGTTTACCAAAGCCTTGAATGGTGATGGTACTTCTATAATCACAAGATCTACATCTGTTCCCTTGGCTCTCAAGCTTTGTTGGCCTTTAATGGAAACCTAGGCATTAATTCACTTCTATAGCTATCTAATTTTTATAGAATCCTCTCTCCACACTTCTCTAAATCAATCATACTATGAATGCAATCCTCTTTAGTATGTATTTATTCATTCTTAGTGTCTGAAGGTGCTCAAATTCTCACTAGCATAGGGATTTCATACCTCAACTCTCTGGTTTCCACTTAGGTTCACTCTAAGTCTTAAGTTAGTATAAAAAATTTAACCTAAAAAATTCTATTACTTTTTATTGTATACCCTTTCCATATATACCATCATTAATGTAGGTGTTTTATGGCATGGTGGTGCCTAGATTTCTTGAAAAATGCAAAATTTTGCAAAATCTACAGAAATATTTGGTCATCAATGCATTAAATTTGTATCTTTGTTCCTCCACCACTTCCTTATTTAATACTCTATGATGTTAATTTGGGTAAGTGATGTTTAGTTAAAATGGTCACTTCCTACTCAAATCTGGGTAGATGCCAACTATCTTGGATGATTCTTCTCCTATTTTTTTTCACTTGGCATGACCTTTGCCTTCCTTGTGGAAACTTGGGTGTAGTGCCTCACATGTGTGTGATTCAACCTCATTGGCCCCATTTTCTCTTCTATCTATACTTCTATTTCAAGCATGCTTCTCTATTTTGGTTGGTTTTTTCTCTTCATCTTACCTTGGCCTACCCTACCCCATACAAATCCCTTGTGCTAGCCCTCTAATGCTTCATCTTATCTTCTAATTCTATTGCATGTAGTTAGATTATGTGTCTTCACTTTATTTATTATACCCAACTGTGTTGAACATCTTCACCTTCTTCTTTGGTCTTTGGCACATGATCAATTAATGCACCTCTTTCTAACTTTGGGGCAAAGGTTACTTTTGTGCTTATGTACTTTGTCATTTTATTCTCAAATCTTAAAATTTTGGTAACTCCCTCATGCCTAAAAACTAAGTCATCGAGCCCTAGATGGTTATAAATTAAATGGGATTGACTCATTTGACTGGTATTATGCACAAAATCACTAGAGTAGTTTATTCTTGGGCCTCTAGGAGCCCTACAATGTTCACCTTGTACACATGGATCTTATACATCTTTAACTTGTGCCTGGAAAGTTTCATGCACCCAACACTTAGATGTCTAGCCTGATATGCTTAGAAGGTTCAATTGATCGACTCACCTAATTAAAATTATTCATGAAAGGCTAGAGTAGTTCAATTACAATATTGAAATCACCCTTCATTTGGAACCTTGTACATGGGGTTATTTACACCTCTTTTCTGAGTCTAATGACTCTTACATGCCCACCACTTAGATGTATAGCCTTAGGTGATTTAAAAACACAAGTGCTTGACTCACCTGATTGGAATGATGCATGAGAGGTTAGATGAATTCACTGGAGATGGATTAGATTCACACACCCATAACTTAGGTGTCATGCCTTATGTGCTTAGAAAGTGCAATGATTCAATTCACCTTATTGGAATTATGTGTGAAGTACCAACAGAGAATCCCTTATGGCCTCTATGCACCACTTATTGCCTTTTTACACTAATAAGGAACAAAAATAAAATAAAAAGAATGGTTTAGATTAAACAAACCTGTATTCTGGTCAACTCAACTCAAACCAATTAGTGATCAAGAAGTTGGTGTTTTTATGCCACAAATGTCATCCTACTATTAATACAGCATCAATCAGTTACCATTGAAATTCCCTAGGATCATTTTAATGGACAACATGTGTAACTTGCATGTGTCTATCTCTAATATGTGTTAGATGATGTAGGGACCCATCCACCTTATTTATAATTTACTTAGGTCCTTAAGGTACTTGGAATCATAGAGTAGGACCAATGCTCCTTCAATTAGCTCCTTATACTTGATATTCTTGTCATGCTAGAGCTTCTGGTGTGCCTTTTCAATTTTTTGACTCCATCTTGCTTGGGTGTACTTTTCATCTAAGCACTCCATGTCTTCTAACCTTGTGCTTAAATATTCTTTGTTGTCTAAGTGACCAATCTATGTAATGTGTATGGATAACACTATGAATTCCATGGGGACAACTGCTTCAGCATGAAACACCAATTTAAATAGTGTATCCTTGTTCAAGCACTTATATGTCATGTGATATGCCCATAGTACCACTAAAATGTGATCATCCCAATCCTTGTGACTAATGTCACATATCTTTATCAAGCATGTTCCTAAGATCTTATTAAATACTTTAGTTGTGTCATTTACCTATGGATGATACAGGGTGGTCTTTTGGTATACCACCATGTATTCAATTAAGAGGATGCACACCATCTCATTGATGAAATGTGTCCCCTATCTCTAATCAAACTTAATGGGCACCCATATTGACTTATTATGTTCTCTTAGATGAAGTACATGACTATCACAGTTGTGCAATCTTATGTTGGTACAGCCTCATCCCACTTAGTGAAATAGTCAGTGGCTACCAAAAATACCTTGCACTTGTGCACCATGATGTATGAGATATTGGTCCAACAAAATCAATATCCCATTTATTTAATGGTACCTAGAAAAGAATGGGGATGAAAGGCATCTCATACTAGTGGTTGGGCTTCTCGATATGCTGGCATATATTACATGCTTTGGTGAACTCTTTTACATTTTTAGAATAGGCTTGGCCACCATAAGCTTGACTAAAATATTTTGCATGTTATTACATCTCCAATTTAATGGAATCCTACAATTTTCTCATTGAATTATTTTAATATGGATTATATTTCATGTTCTAGAACACACTAGTAAAGGACTTCAACTCTACTTAGTTTGTACAACTCCCCCTTAATGAGTCAAAAGGGGGTGGCATGAATAACAAGTTGTTTATTCTCATTATTTGACATGGTCTAGGGCACAAACACAGATGCTGGGAAAGCTATAATCTCTACCAAGTCTTTAGGGATGTACTTGACTTTGTATAGTTTCATGTTCACCATGTTGTCCTCAATCAACACCATTGTATCATCAAAAATAATGTGGGATAAATGGTCTATCCCCAAGTTCCATTTTTCAAGTTTAATAATAATAGAGAACATGAACTCTTAGAATATAACTATCCATCTACTTATGTGCTTATGTAAGATAGGCTTGTTCATAAGGTATTTGAGCACCTTGTGATTAGTGAAAAAGATGAATGGGGTCACCAATAAATATTGCCTAATTTTTTGTAAAGCATAGACTATTGATAGTGCCTCATGCTTGATGGTGGTATAATTTTGTTTTGATTGCATCAATTTCCTACTTACAAAGGATATGGGGTGGTGTATCTTTCCCTTTCCTGGTTATGCCAATATGATGCTAGTTATAAAGTTTGAAACATTGACATAGACATGGAAAGGAGTAGTCTAGTCTAGAAATTGTAGAATTTGCATGCTAGCCAATTTTAGATTCAATGTTTAAAAAGCCTCCTCTTGTACCCTACCCTAATAGAACTGGCCATATTTGTGTAAGAGTTCCTCTAAAGGCATTGCAATATTTGCATATCTCTATATAAACTTCCTATAGTAGCCACAATGGCCTAAAAAGGTATGAATGTATTTATACATTGAAGGAGTCTAGAGCTAAATTATGATGGCTATCTTCATAGGGTCAACAAGCAAACCATCTTTATAGATGATGTACCCAAGCAATGTTCTCAATGGGGTTACAAAGATGCAATTATTTAGGTTTAATTATATCTAAAGCTACCTACACCTCTCAAACATGAGACACATATTGTCATAGTGGTCCTTTACAAGGCCATATATAGTCCAATGATCAAGATAGACTTGGAAGAATTTATGGATGAAATATTTGAAATCAGTGATCACCACTCTAAATAATACAATTGGCATATTATTGAGTCCAAAGGGCATCACATTATAATCAAAACAACCCCATTTAGTTTCAAAGGTTGTCTTAGGCTTATCATCCTCTTCTATCTACACTTGATGGTAGCCCAAAAACCCATTAGTGAATTATAGATTTTTTAGCCTATGACACCATCTAAGACTTCATCATTAAATGGGGTCAAGAATAGGTCAATGATGTAGATAGAATTCAATATTCAATATTCAATGTAGATCTAGATGTACCCATATTTCTTGATGCTTATGACCATTGAGCTCACCCATTCAGACTCATGTATAAGGTATATGATGCCTAAAGTTAGCATTCCATCAATCTCTATTTTCACCTTGTGACAAAGATTAGTATTCATCCTATATGGGCTCTTTCTGATAAGCCTCATACCATCCACCAACTTGATGCTCATTTTTCCAAGGGAAGGGTGGGTTTCCTTCATATCCTAGTAGTTGTATGGGAAAAAGTCTTAAAAATCTTTTAAGAAGTCTATGATTCATGCCATTTTTTCCTCAGACCAATATTTGCCTATAGTGGCAATATTGGGCTTGCCTTATGTGCTAATGTCCACTTAGGTGGTTTTTAAGGGTGCATGTTAGGGTTCATTCCTTTCCTAATGAGAGTATTCCACTTACCTTATCTCCTCAGTTATTTAAATTTAAAGATGCATCAGATCTTCTTTGTCTAGGGTGTTGTCATCCATGTGGTGCATGAGTTTTTCTTCCTATTAGTGCCTTCCAATTTCACTCCTTATAGGTTTTATCATCTTCCTCAATAGAGTCACTATTGAGCACCTTTTACTTAAATAGTGTTAGGAGCACTAGTAATTTCTTCCTAAACATGTCTCTAAGGCACTCTTATATGATGGTAGTGTCCTCAAACACTACCCTATGAATGACTTGTAATGGCTCCAGTAGCTCTGAGCTCTGTGAAGAGAAGGAGAAGGTGCACACAAACCTCTCCTTGAGTACCTCCTAGTCTCCTATCTCTCAATGAATTTTATTTACAATGTACCACACTCGTGCCCATGTTTTTAAAGTCCTTTAGAAAGCATGCACCCATAAGATTCTAGGCATATTCTCACCATAGATAGTCCAAGTTTCTTCAAATAAGTGCACATACATGATTGGGTCAGAATCACCTGAGTAAGTAGGTATGTCTAAGTCCTCATTACTCTTTCTAAACCTTGTTCATATTTTTGCCTTCACATTTTGCCATGTTGGTAAGCTAGGCATTTACACTACCCACCAATGAGCAATAATGTTATTTAGGGTATGCACTAGTGCACTCATCCTATTTACTTCCTTGGGGATGCATGATTTAATGTTGTGAGAATAGTTATCTATAGGATAGCTCCCTCCATATTTTTTGAGCACTACAAGCCTCCCTTTACTTAGCTAGAACACCTTTTTGTTGCCTTTTTGGTATAGGGAACCCATTTATTTTGAGTCCAACTAATCATAATCAGTCCCATTCTAGCTAGCCTTGGATCAGTTGCCTACACTATGTGACACCTTTGACCAAACACTTTATAATCCTATTCAACCCATCACTCATAGGCTACATCAATTATATCAAAAGTGGATTGTCCATCCTCCCATTCTATCACTCCTTAGTCATTTGGGTTAAGCTTCTCAACACCCTATGATATGATGTTATAAATGTGGTTGATTTCATCTTTGAGATCAACACTTTCCACATATAGAGACCCTTAATCACTTGATAGGGGGATCACCATCTTTTTTCTACCATTATTAAAGGTCATGTATCACTTCTTAAAGTGCATGTCCATGTTTTTGGCATAGCACCATGGCCTACCTAAGAGTGATAGATAGCTATCATGATCTTCCAACTCAATTACCTCAAAGTTAGCTCAAAATTCAATGCCCACAATAACTATAATAACACCCTTTAGGATCTTGATAGGTTACACTCAACTTTTATTGGCCATAAACAAAATATGAGGGGAGGGATTTAAGGGTGGCCATCCTATCTTCTTCCATGTAGTTTTGGTCAGAATGTTAACCTTGATGCTCATGTTCATAAGGACCTCACAAATAAACCATTGATGAATGGTGGAATTTATTAGTAGTTCTTGGTCATACTCTATGTTTTGAGTATGCCTTACTTCATGCACTCACTCTATATGCAATGCAACAAATTCAATCATTTGAGGCATGACCTCTTCTTCTAGTCTCTTCCCTATGTACTCTAAAAATAGGTTTTTCAATAGGGATAACATCCCTTCAATTTTTAAGAGGCACAATATCTTGGTCAACTCTTGTACTTTAGCTTCCTGACTATCTTACTTCTTACATGAGGTGGTAGCCTATGCTTCTAGATCTCTAGCTAGATATATCTCTCCTTGTAAACTTTATATTGTGTTTATGGCTTATTTTAGGATGCCTTTTTGTTACACAGGGTTAGGGTAGGGTGCAAATTTTGGGTCAGGTCATTGTATGCACTTGACACAACTTGAATCACCATATTCTAAGTGCAATTATTTTATCAGTGTATTAAGTGGTTATGTGGTGAACCCACTCCAAGTTTTGGCCTACACCTTAGGTGGATCCTTACAAGTTTACTATAGTTTGGGAGTCCATATTTCCTCTTTTATCTCACACCTAACCATTACATCACCCTCAATTATGTCAGGTTGACCTTAGGTCATATTTTTGTACAAGTTTGGGTAATCATTGACCACATGTGGTCCTTGAAAAATACCCACATATTTGGTGCATAGGAAAGTCGCATTGGTAATGCTTAGTTGACCCATTCTTATAACATGATCATGGTGAGAATATTCCTCCTCCACATCCTCCACCTCACTCACATGTGCCTTATTAACTCTCATAGATAGTATTTTTTCTAACCATAGCCTTCATTTATTTTACCCACCTACACATTAGCTATGGTCATTACCTATCGAGATCCTCTCTCCATATTTTGGTGCATCTCATTGATGACTTGACAATCCATTATTGAATGAGTAAAAGCATCACACATCTTATAATAGATAATAATGTTCACTTGACTAGCATGTTATAATAAGGTACAATTTTGAGAGTCATGTGGCCCATGATAAAATTCATATCTGATAAGTAAGGTATAAACATTTATTTATAGGAAATTATTCTTATTATGCCCCTCCATCTCATAGTTAATACACCACAATATACTGCGAGTGTCATGAACTAGAGTAGCAGTCAACTTTTGTAGTTAGGAGGCCATTGACACAATATGTGCTTTCATAAAAGAGTTTATCTTGGTGTTAGTGCTTCCTACTACCTTAACTTGGAGCATAACTTCAAGCACTTCACAGGGATCCATGAAGGTCTTCATGGATAGTGTTATTTTAAAAGGTACTAGTAAGCCCCTAATAAACCATTACATGTGTTGGGAGGGGTGGATATCATATGGAAGCTTGGAAAGTAGGGTCTTAAACCATGTGTTATACAAGTGCATGCTCTTAAATATCCTTTTGTTGATTTCCTTGAGTGACATGATGCTCTATTGATCAAACTTAGGAATATAAAATTCCTTCAAGAAAGCCTTTTTTAGTATATCATAATCAACCATAGCCTGGTTTGGATCAAATTTATAATACTAGGTATAGGTGTGATCTGACAAGGTGGTCATGAACTAAGTCACCTTGTGCTCTAACTATGTGATACCTCAACTATACTAAAAAATTTCAGACTTAAACACATGCTCTACAACATTATCTACTTCATGATACTCAAGCAAGTGCATTGCCATTTCATAATAAATCTACTAAGGGGGTCATGCTAGAGTCTGAGGCACTTGCACCTCTAGAATCTATGTTATAGGTGTTCCTCCAATGCCTCCATTTGTAGGGTTGAGCACTAACCCTACTATGGGTTATTTCCCAATTGGCAAAGCTAACATCCTTTGAATGGGAATGCTTACACTTATGTTCTAGATTCCTAGGTTGGTACTCTTTGGTTTTGTGGTATTCTTGTTCAATAATTCATAAGGAATAAATTATTCAATCACAAAGTCTTGGTTCAAATTTTGAAGTCTATCAAAGTCAATGTTGATAATAGGGTCAGTTATTGTTATTTTATCTTCTAGTGGATAATCTAGTGCATGAGCTTATGCTTCAAGTTCAAAGGGGTTAAGTGCTTCTGGCACATCCTTATTCACCATAGCTTGTAGGAACCCAAGGCATTATACACCCAATTACTGAGCTTGGCCTATTTCTTCTTCCTCACTTTCCTCATGTTATTGTAGTTTAAGGGATCCTTCCCCATAACCTTCCTACTCAGTTTAGGTCCTTTTAACACTTCTAAGTTCCAAATCCTCTATCAGCCTATGCCTTCACTTGTTATATTTCTACCTTTAGATCTCTTGAGTTTTATTTTGCTCATCCCTTTCCATAATGCCTCACTTACACTTCCCCTTCTCACCTTCTACACTTACTTATACATGTAAGGATTTTAGTCTTTTATTCTTACAGTTTCAATACTATAATCCACTAGTAATTTCTATAGTTCAGTGTCAATCCCTCTTATGAATACACCCCTTAGTTCATGAAATAACTCATACTCTACTTCTTCAGGGAAAGATAAAGTTGACACTATGAATTCTAACACATATCTATTTAGCATGCCACTCCACCACTTGTCTACAATACATGTCCAAATCTCATCTAGGCTCTCAAGCCTCTCTAAGTGCTCCTTTGTCCAATCAAAGCATTATCCATAGCTTCATCTTCTAGAGGTTATATAGGTAACCAACCATTGGTACACATGTTCGGGTAGTTCACAAAAGAACACCTCATATATATCATCATATAGGTTGGTTTGCATATATTCTCTTGGCTTTTATCCTTTGCATGTTTCATGCTTCTACACAAAACTATCTTCTGCTTACTCTAACTAGTGGTTGATGTTCTTGATTACAATTTAGATCATAATTTTGTTGCACCATTGTAGTAATAAATTCAACATGAGTCTTGATAATGAAACCAAAATGTTATAGAAAATTTTATTTGTTTAGCTCATGTGCATAGTCATGCAC
The DNA here is from genome assembly GCA_037957365.1 of Torreya grandis. NCBI lineage: Eukaryota > Viridiplantae > Streptophyta > Pinopsida > Cupressales > Taxaceae > Torreya > Torreya grandis. The sequence continues at coordinate 4,428,610 of JARHVA010000178.1, forward strand.
TTAGTAATCAATCCAATTAATTTATGTACTTGATACAACTAGTAAAAATCATAGTAAAAGCATATGGTGAACAACATTTAAATGCATTATTACTACACTAGCATCAATTTCACACAAGGTGTAAGCCTTGTGCACTCACTTGAAGTGCAGTAATGAGGGGATTGGGGCCTGTATTGGGCTAGTTGAAAAATGGCACAACCTTGGTCTCAATGGGACTTAGTCATTTATGAAATTGGATTAGGTTTTCTATCAATGTATGCCATTCTAGATTAGATCAAGAGGCTCAAGCCTATTTAAGGGAACTAGTCCTAGTCATAGTGGCACAAGTTTGTTGGCACAAGCTCATGTTTGGCTAGTTATAGCTCTTAGTGGTGCAAGCCATAGGGATAGTGATTTAAGTGTCATTTGAGCACTTATTCAAATCAATGGAATGTCTTATGCTCAGGTGCTCATTCTTCAAGTTAGTGTTCTAGGCATAGTTACTAGGGATTCAATGCATGTTGGTTTCAATACTTAATTAATTTTACAAGTATACCAAAGTCTCTATATGGCATAATGATGCCATTAGCAACCTGTAATAGACATTTATGTTATAATACATTCAAAAATGAAAATTATGCCATTATTCATATATAACTTAAGTCACAATCATACAACAATGCTAAACTATATGAAATGGATCAACAACCAAGTAAATATGCAACACCAATTCCATTAAATCAAAGTTCATCAACAAAGCACAATTAATAATATAAATAGAGCATCAACTCATTTCCTACTTACTCATGCCCAATGGCTCACAAATAATCTTGGGCACTACAATACATATTATTCTCAGTATCCATACTAACTCAAACTAAATCAATGGCATTCTCAATTTTTGTAGAGCTTCACTGAGTTAATTCATCTCCTCTTTTTTGGGTTAAAACTTGTTTTTATAGGCAAGGGAGCATCTTTGAGATAGTTTGGAAGGGTGCATATTGGGTTTTGGGATATCACTGGGGGTCATTATTCTACTAGCTCCATTACTCTAACACCCATAATTTTCAACTACCACATGTAATACTCAAAGGAATGTCCCTTAAAACCTAAGTACCAAATAACCGCCTACCACTAGCATAAGATCTTTGAAGATTATTCCAAATGGCACTAAAAGTACCAAAAGAGCAATCATTTTCAATGATTTACTCACACTAAGATGTGTGGAGTTGGCATGGTCTACTAGATCGCATAAAAAGGGGCCTAATAGAACCCCTAAGCTCATGGAAGAACTAGAAATTAGCTTCTTCAAGGTATGACTACATCAATAGAGTGAACTCTAAATGTAGTTATTTAATGCACCACACCACCACAGATCTATATCTTAGGTCTAAACTATGTCCAATCTCTATAACTACTCCAATCATCATTATGTCCAAGGATACTTTCATCCTAGGTTTATTATTTTATTTGGAGCATATGATATAGGCCAAGTATAAAGGTACCTTGGTAGTTCATAGAATAATATCATATAAAAATCATTGTACAAGTTTTCTTTGACCCACTTCTTTGGTGTTTAACCTCTAAGGTTAGTGTGATCTTAAAAAAACTTTTACTTGGTCTGTTCTAGCCATTGCTTAATATTTTATAGGGAAATCTAATTCATTATTTATTATTATAATCATTAATTCAATGAAATGTAACTGATCCTTTAAAAAAATGAAAATGTTGGGGCTTATCCCTAAGGTCAAGGTGATAGAATGCTAAAAAACACACCTAGTAAAGACCTTCCCTATGTTAGAATATCATGAGAAAGAGTACATGAGGAAGAGTACACCTTGTACTCACCTGAGGCACAAGGTAGATCAACTAGGTTTGGTCAAGGTTAGTTGGCAATGATGTTACTCTCAGTAGGATAGATGGATTAATCCAATTTACTCCTACTCATTTATATCTAGCCTAGAGACATATCTACTTCAGTCACTAGACATATACACATATCTAACAAAAAACACTAACTCAATTAGCATTCAATTATAAATGAATAGTATACCTAAAGTTGGCATATGAATTCCACACTATGATATCATAATAGAAATAATATTTTATTAATAATTAGATGGGAATGAATTTAAACTAGAGTGGGGTATATATCAAACCTATGATCCTAATCGAAGCATTTTTCCACAAGCAATTACTTAGTAATAGTAATAAGAACTAAAGCCATAATATATAATAGTCATTAATCAACCAACCAATGCTTGATCTTCCTATAACCTTATTATTTATAGGGATAAATGGGAGTGGGATGGAAAATATCTTTGAACCTATTTGAAATTTTAATGCTCCTTGCTTTTTCTCCTATTTATCTCTCACCATTAATCATAACATCAATCTTGCAATAATCTCCTCCACCATTGATATTTATTTCTTTAATTATTCCCTAGTTATCATCCTCTTTTGAGTTTTCACTATGGTTATGGGATAGGTATAATATGATTTTTCCATATCTCATGTCATATCTATATGTACTATGAGTTGATGGGATCTTAGTGTCTTTTAAGTTCTTTTTCCATTTATTTATCCTTCCTGAATGATTTGGTCAATATCAACCATGAGGTCCATTATCTGGGGTCAACACCTTGTATTTAACACACACATTAGGTGGATGCCACATATGTCATTAGAGGTGTATATGTGTGAATAATACTAGTATTAGAGGTTTGAACACCTAAAATGGAGTTATTAACTCAAAAATATGGGTTGATATCATAGATTGAGTTATATTATTCATTGTATGTAGTATCTTGATCCACCTTTTTTTCATCTCTTAATATATATAACATTACATTAATCTGATGTGGAATCAAGTTAATATACTTAGTGAATTATTGGTCATCCATGGCATCAAGTTAGTTTATAGTAGTTTTTTGTGAGTATTATTAGTCCCAACATTCATGTCAAATCCACCAATAGGGTGTGTAGTATGTATTATATAATTCATAGATAAAGGAGGAATAATAAAAGAGGTCATGAATACCCTTTGGCATCTAATGGTATAAAAGGGTAGCTTGGATTGAATTTTATAATAATATTATTTTAGGAAGGTTTGGTATTGTTTATTATAAAGCTATCCTTATTAGTATTCTTATATTTGGTCTATTTGATTATATGTTTGATCGAAATGTAACATAGATAAGTGGAACAATATGAAAAAAATACCTTCATGGATTGCATTAACAAATAATGTTCATTTATTATAGACATAGATAATGTGTATTCTTAGGGAATAATCATAAATTAAGGCTGAAAATAAAATTCTAAGGCTAAAATATGAAAACTTATTAGGGTGAAATCATAATGAAGATCTAAGGTTAGATGGAGTTTGATCAATAAATGATTTCATCAATATATTTTACCCTAATTTGGTTTTAGAAACCCTAATTTCATTTTAGAAACCCTAATATGATATAAATTAATAAGTTAATTCATATTAATAGATATGACATTCAAACATTATTCTTAATGTAAAATACTAAAACTAATTTATAGTGATTTGACAAGTAGCATATGTAAAATATAGTAAGTACAACAAAGGGATAAGTACTTAGCTTTTTTGACTAATTTTTTTACTATGACTATGTCCTGATGGTGGAAAATAGATTGAAGCATTCTTGTGATTCATCATATTTATGAATTGTGTTTTTATCTATGTAGGGTCAATTTTTTTTACTATTTATACTGATCCAAGTGGTTGGTAGTGACTTGTACTAAAATATGGGTTTTTGATTGTATATTCACATTTACCTATCTTTAAAAGATTTGTATGTGTAATGCCAAACTTTTATGATGCGTGTAAATCCAAAAATTATATTACATCACCTTAAAACCCTATGTGTGCTTATGAAATAT